>JRHT02000076.1:84966-151728 GCA_011800875.2 Suillus brevipes Sb2
GCCTAGGGCAGGCTACAGATCTAGGTAAAGACTATACTATGCTATTCGAACAGGACAAGTGTATTCCTATTGTGTCGGATAAGGTAAGCCATAAGGAATGAAGGCAGAAGAGCCATTAGGAGTTATGGGCTGATACAAGAACTAGGTAAAGGAAAATTCATAATAAGGATACAAAGGCCAGGAGCCAATAAGAGCATAAGGCAAGGTAATGACTAGGTGAGACGGAAAAGTATAGGCAGAGGTAAGATAATACTAGGCACTGTGAAGTGGTATTATAAGGTGTACAGAGCATGTATCGAAGCCTGTTGACAAATGAATGTAAAGGACACGATAGAAGTCATATATTTGGAGACATGTATGAACATCATGGAGTCAAGCTTATAATTACAATAAGAGGTAGATTGCAATAAGAGGTAGTACATCAGAATTCCCTAACTAAGGGAATACGAGGCTGAGATGGAAAGCCATCAGAAAGGAATACGAGGCTATGAAAGCCTGGAACAGGCTATCAGTTAGGAACAGAAAGGAATAGGAATCGATAAAACCTGGAACAGGCTATCAATTAGGAACAGAAAGGAATTGGAGGCGATGAAAGCCTGGAACAGGCTATCAATAGGGAACAGGAAGTGAATAGGATCTGATAAGGTCTGAAGCAGGCTATCAGCAGAACATAGGAGGCGAATAGGATACAGGAGGCTATGAAGGAGACAAGTAGGATCTGATAGAGCCTGACGCAGGCCTATCAGTAGGAGGTAGGAGGTTGTATAGGAGACAGGCCTGTAACCGAACTACGGAACAGGAATAGGTAGGAATAGACAATGTGAGGGAGACATGGGAGCCCAGTGAAGGAGACCAGGCTAGAGCCTGTATGGGAGGACAAGGGAAAGACGAAGCCTGAAACAGGAACGTCGGTAATGAGACAACCAAAGATGAACCCTAAGCAGGGCTTCATCAGAAATTGAGAAGGAGGTAAGGACCTAATACAGGTCCGGAAGTCTGGATCCGAAGCGCGGGAAAATAGTCCGGATATACTCGGACAGGTTCCGGAGGTCCGAAGATCCGAAGGTTCGGAGGTCAGGGGTACAGGCTGGCTGCAGTATCCGGAAGGCTGGATATCAAGTCGGATGATGGACGGAGGTAGTAGGGCTGATCCTACTGAAGTATAGCATGCGCAAAGGAAAGGATGGTGACAATAGGGATGGGAAATGGGGTCCGGAGTACAGGATATGACACTCACTATTATCGAGGATTTTGAGAGCTAATGCCAAGCTTGTCGTTGCAGCCGTACCACCCAAAGTTGATGAGGCATTCAAGGCCTTCAAGTACGTTCCGTACAGCACGCTCACCTTGTCAGCTCAATGGCAAGCGATTAGGAGTGGCGAAGAGGCCTTCACCATCTCCGCGTCAGGCTCGCTAACGGCCAAAGGGCTCGACTGCCGAAACGAAAGAAGCATAACACTGTCAGACTGGATAGGAGCAGCCGACGCAGCAGAAGATCGCACAGGTCATTACCATGGGGCCGCACGCGCGAGGGCACTGAAGGCCCACCACAGCGTAGTACTAGGCTTAAGCCGCTCCCACTCATGGGACGTTGCGGTTGAGTATGACATCCAGCAATGCGAAATGGTAGCGCAGCATCCACAACACAATCTATCCCAGCTAGACGACAGAGCACTCACCGTCATCGCAACTCGCATAGTAACCAGGCTACCCGCTAGCACAGCATCGTACAGCCAAGCACAGCTTAAGAGACCATCACCGCCGTCCTCTTCGTCGTCCCAACATCCTCAGAAGAAGAAGGCCAGATTGCAGTGCTTTCGGTGTGGCGGAGCAGACCACTTACCAGGTGACTGCACAGCAGAGTCAACCGTCACCGGGCACCCAGTGGCCCGAATCGCAACCTCAGCTAAGAGTGCTCATGCCCTTGCAGCCCCAGGCGGAAAGATCTTCTGCATCAGCTGGGCGAGATTCTCCAGCTGCCACTTCGCTAACGCATGCATCAACTACCATGGATGCAGCATCTGTGGAGATGCCGCTCACGGTGCAGGAACCTGCAGAGCAACCCGCTCTAGACCCTAGGCAGGTGGTAACACCCCTCATCGCATCGAAGCTCGAAGAGCTACTATATGAATATAATATATACCAAGGATGGAAACATATGATATCCAACATCAGAGAAGGCTTCGACATAGGAGTCAGAGAAACGCCAAAAACCACACTATCCTTTCGAGAATCATGCATCCTCACAGCTAAACATCGATATCATAGACCAATATATAATCAGTGAGCAGAACGCGGGGCGTTACTCTCGCGCATTCTCAATCCCAGGACTAGAATCTTTAATTGGCCCTTTTTGCACATCCCCACTCGGCCTCATACCAAAGCCTCATTCCACGAAATTCAGACTCGTTCAAGACATGTCATACCCACGCGACAACCCCGAGAGCCCTTCCGTCAATGCAGGCATAGACCCAGACACATTTCCAACAGAATGGGGCACATTCGACAGTGTAGTAGAGTTAATTCTCTCGCTACCGGACGGGTGTGTTGCTGCAACATTCAACATTGCATCAGCGTACCGAATCATACCTGTCCATCCCAGCCAACAGTGGGCCCTATGCATTCTATGGTGTGGTGTCATGCATGGTATGTGAATGATACCATACCTGTTGTATTTGTATTGTCCAGTATTTGCCTTGTATTCAATTACGCAAGTCTCATATTATATTACGCGAGCCTCGTATTTTCTTACGTGTACGTGTATCTCTTCGTATTCAGTTTTCTAGCTCTTGTATTTTCATTCACCATGTATTTGTAGTGATTATGTGATACTCTGTGTTTGTTTATTTTTGTTTGTGCTTTGTTCAGCCACTCTTCTGTTTATTTTTGTTTGGGGCTTCATTTCTGATTCGTTTATTTCTGTTTGGCATCATTTCAGCCACAAGATTATGTCAGAACATCATGTGACTGATAGATCTTCTGGTTTATGATTGTATTTGTTTAGCCATGCGTGGTCACGATTGATAGATGATTCATATAAGGAAATATGACTCATATTGACTCATATTGACTCATACTGACTCATGTAGTCATGTGACTTACCACAATTGGTATATTTGTTATTTGGTATGTAATGTAGATTACAAATAGCAGATTAGATCTCACCACATTTGGAAATGCTGGTGATATAATCATGCTTACGTAAGGGGCTTCAAAATGTATATAAGGACCCCATTTTTGCTGCCAAAATATAACTTCCCACTTTGCTGAGATTCAAATCCAAGTGTGATTACATAAGAATCCAAAGTGCAGGCCAACTCAAGTGCCTTGAAGTAAGTCTAAGTGTTACCATATTTAGTTGTACATACCCACAGGGGTTGATTGTGTAACTATCGTATTTGACATTGAAGTCATACTCGTCACCATCCTAGCGTTAATTCGTTTAAGGGATCTGTTGACACAGAAGGGTTGACTTTCACTACTCAACCACAAAGTTATACACTACCTTACAGGGGTTGACTGTATAACTAACGTATCACCAAGAGTTGCCTATCGCTAATCCAAAGCTACGCAACTAACGCATAAGTATCAGAATCAAGTTGTAACTGCGCCTTTACAACTTTCGTATTTAACTCAGGACATCACGTCCAACGCATCACTACTAACTGTTGTACCCCGCTATTGCCGTACAACCTTTTAACAGAAACTCAAGACAAATCTTACGAATATTACTCTAACGACACGAACTTAAGGAGAACACGACAAAGTTGAAACAGACTTTCATAGGTTGAAACACGACCTACTAGGGTGAAACATACCTATTGATTATTCCAGAACACAGACAAATTCCTACTCGAACTCTACCCAGTGCTCTTTGTACAAAGCAAGAAGAGGACAACAACTAAATCCTCCCAAGAACTCACCGCGTTATCTACCACGAAAACTAGAAAAGTCGTAGACCGTGTACTTAAGGACTGGCAAGAAGTCTTCCGCGTATAATAGTGTTGTCATTATACGCAAATTTATATAAGACCCTTAAGTAACAGGACAGCAGTCAAGTCTACGTCGATTGAGCCCTCATGTTCGGTTTAAGCTCGAGTGTGGGAGTCTTTGGCTCAGTGGCAGACATGCTAGTAGCCATATACGAGAAAGCAGGTTTCGGCCCGATTCGAAAATGGGTAGACGACTTCTTTGTCATCCGCCTCCCGCACCAGAATTGGACAGAAGAAGATTTCATCAAGCTATCAGCCGCCTTCGGAGTACCATGGAGCTTAGAGAAACTGCGGGCCTTCGCAATAATCCAACGTTACATCGGCTTCGACTGGGACTTAGCACGAAGAGTGGTCTCACTCCCGGAGGAGAAAATGGAAAAAACCCTGACTCTGTTACAATTGTGGTTAGCAAAGGGTGTGCACTTCACGGCAAACGAAGCAGCAAGCCTGCACGGCAAGCTGGTCCATGTATCATCTATATTCCCGCTAATTCGCCCCTTCCTTCGGTCAACGGCCCTTTTCGCCAACAAGTTCAAATCACAATGAGCGCGCCTCCACGTACCAAGCACACTTTCTGCCGACTTGCATTGGGTAACAGAAATCCTATCAATCTCACCTCGCGAAAGGCCTCTGCGCACCCAGCATCCAATCGACCTCAAGTGGTGGGGCGACGCGAGCATGTCATTCGGAGTTGGCGTCGTAATCGGCCAGCATTGGGCAGCATGGAAATGGAAAGAGGGTTTCCGAGTGGGCCCAGGCTGCGAGCACGACATTGGCTGGGCCGAAGCTACTGCAGTAGAGCTAGGTTTGAGGCTAGCCCTCCATCTTGGGTTATCCGAACGAGCCGATGTGAAAGGCCAATCCATCCTAGTCCGTTTGGACAATGCTGGAGTAGTCATGGCGATAAACAAGGGCCGCTCACACAATCAATCGACGAACGTTGTCCTCAAAGAAATCTATTTGCTACAGGTAATATCTACAATCATGGATGTCAAGCCTACTTACCTTGCTATAGGTGCACCATGGGATACATCTCAAAATTGAGCATGTACCGGGTCAAATCAACATCTCAGATCCGCTCTCGCGAGGCGACATTCAAGACTTTCAAAGCAATTTTTCTGGCCCATCATTCAAGACCGATTTCCCACTCCCGTCTCATCTCAGCGACAATGTCATATCCCGTACTCCGGACCCTATTTCCCAGCCCTATTGTCACCATCCTTTCCATTGTGTATGTTACACCTCAGTAGGATCAGCCCTGCTACCTCCGTCCATCATCCTACTCGATATCCAGCCTTCCGAACATCTGCAACCAGTCTGTACCCCTGACCCCTGAATCTTCGGATCTCCGGACCTCCACATCCTGTCCGGATATCTCCGGACCATTTTCCCACGGTCCGGCCATATCTCCATTTAGTCACCACCGCTTTTCCGGTCCTCGGATATTGTCATACCCCGTTCTAGAATCCATTTCCCCTATATGCCCAGATCCTCCTGACAGTTAATATCCGACTCCATTCTGATCCCTCCGTTAGTCTATTCATTTCCTGTTCATTTAACTCATTCCCTTTGTTCCATTTCATATCCAGCTCCACTCTTGATCATTCCGCAGTATACTCTTTTGTGTTAGACTCCCTCGTACATAGCTTTGACTTCCGAAGACTGCGCTTCAGCCGGATACCTGTTGGGAGTACTACAGTATATAAACCCTCTGTAACCCATAGTATTTCCTTAGTTCGAATATTACAGTTATTCTCCATTAATGTTGCTTCCGTCTCCGAAGCCTTAGGGATTGATTCCCTTACACTCCGACCCTACCTTATGGTAGTCCTTCCTTATCCTTGGCTATTCCGGACTTCATCCGGATAGCTATCCTTCGTCCCTCGTTTATCCTGGACTACTCCGGACTTTGTCCAGATAGTTGTCATTCGTCCTTCACCCATCCTGGGCTATTCCGGACCTCATCCGGATAGCTATCCCTCGTCCTTCGGCCTTAGGCCTTCGTCCATCTCCTGTCCTTAGGCCTGCGTCCTTCGGCCTTAGGCCTTCATCCATCTCCTGTCCTTCGTCCTACGTCCTCCGTCCATCCTTCGTCCTACGTCCTCCGTCCATCCTTCGTCCTACGTCCTCCGTCCATCCTTCGTCCTACATCCTCCGTCCATCCTCCGTCCATCCTTCGTCCTACGTCCGGATTTAGTTCCCGCGCTCCGGATATGTTTCTGGACAAGTTCCTGCAGTCCGGATATCATGTCCGGACTTTCCCACGCTTTTCCGGATGTCCATTGGGCACTTCACTAGAGTTGCCTTACCTTCGGAGTTCCACTGGACTTTGTTTACACAGTCTTTCCATTTCCGGACGTCTGTCTGGATTAGTTCCCGTGCTCCGGATATCATGTCCGGACTTTCCCGCGCTTTGTTGGAAGTCCATTGGGCACTTCACCAGAGTTGCCTTACCTTCGGAGTTCCACTGAACTTTGTTAGATGTCCTCTGGACTTCATTCTGAAATATGGGGCATGTACTCGGGTAAGGGGCACAGCGCACGAGCTGAGGCCAAGCCCTTCCTTCCTAACGAGACCCTCCGGTATGGGTCTTAACAGACAAGATGTCGTTTGTTACAGTCTAACCTCCTCGTCAATCGAAATCACTTCCCCCGCACCCCAGAATCTATTATCCCTTCGAGAATCTCCACTCTGCCTCCCCTGTGCAGCCGAGGATCGTATTTTCCACTGGCATGGCGTCAACACTCCTCCTCCATCAACAATAGACCACCCAGTAATACAACTCCTCGCCAACATCTCCCAAGCATCGCTATGAGAAACATCTAGTTACGGCTCAGGTTTAAGAAAATTTCACATTTTCTGCGACATATTCTCCATCCCAGAGGCTGACCGTCTGCCAGCATCCTTCGAACTACTGCACTCATTCGCCCTTTGGGCTGTTTCCGATCTCTCCACCACAGAACATTTTCTAAAGTCAGCATCAGCTGAAGTAGTACCTTTCGAGCCAGTTTCCGTTTCAGTCGCAAGAAAATACCTTTCCGCAATCCGCGCATGGCACTTGGCACAAGGATGGCCGCCTCCACTATCACCTGAACATTTCACGCGGATCAACTGGTCACTTCACGGAATGGAGAACCTGCAAGGAACTCACCGCAGACCAATCAGACCCCCAATCACACTCCATATGCTAGCTGCCATCAAGGCCACCCTACGAACGGACCAACCGTTTGACGCATGCATATGGGCAATGTCCAGCTGCGCCTTCTTTGGAATGATGCAATTCGGGGAAGTCGCAGTCAACACCCGCGCGAGTTTCAACAAGTCGAAACACATCACGCGGAAGGACGTTCACCTCGGAATTGATCTAGCTGGGAAACCTTACACCAGACTCGACCTCCCACAAGCCAAGACAGCGAAGTCAGGAGAGACTCAATCCGTTTTCATTGTGGAGCAAGGGGATCTCTGCCCAATCCAAGTGTTGCGAAACTTAGCGGAAGTCGTCCCAGCACTACCAGATGATCCATTATTCTCGTGGCAAGACAGCAAAGGAGCCATTCGCCCAATGGTCAAGACTCGCGCCATCGAAAGCATCAACAGCATACTAACTGCCTGGAACTGGGGAACGACATTCAGACACTCATTTAGAATCGGCGGTGCCTCATTCTACCTCGCCAACAAGGTTGACCCAGAGATAGTGCGCATAGCCGGTCGATGGAAATCCCTAGCATATGAAACTTACATCAGGGCATTCGAACAAGTCACAACGCAACACCTCAGCGGCCTGGCAAATATCCACACGAGCCAATTGTCAATTTGTAAGCTAGCTCGCTCTGTTGGGTTGGCTGCTGAGATCAGCCGCAGTTGGAGCTCACCAGCATCGGGTAAGCGGCTCAATCCTTCAGCGTCCAGCCCGAGCTAACGCTTGGACTCAGCCCAACCTCACAAGAGCCTTCACATTAGATCGTCTTCGTCAGTTCAAACAGTCGAAGTTGGAACAATATCATCACACTATGTCATGCGCGGCACCTCGGCCAATACGCAATAATTATTAAGTCTGACAGCACGCCAAGCGAATGGAAGCCCAGTATTCCGCATGCAAACAAAGCAGAGACTCAACCAAGCCGAGAGTGTGATTTCCCAATCTAGCCTGACTGTCACGCTTTGCTCATGAATCGTGAATAGCACGCTGTGGTGGTGTCCTATTGACATAAAAATATCTGGAGTAGATTCAGTTGTTCAGGATGGTGTATTTAACATATGTTGAACTTTCTGTGTTGATAGGTTAAAGGGATCTGGGTGGATCTTGGATTTAGTGTCCAAAAATCACTCATTAACATTTTGGGCACACTCACACAATGTTTCATCTCAGGAAGGCTTCACAGCACCGATTTTAAAATTTTGAATTGGTAGTATTATTGAATGTATGCTAATAATCATTCACCAGGTGTTCCGAATGAAATATATGTAGAGTGGTGAGCTCTGGAGTGCATTGTGCATTATCCATTGGTTGTGCATTCCGAATCAGGTGATAGTATGATCACCGGGCTATTCAAGTTAAGGTAAGTGTCACGGTATGTACTTGTGTACGTCATTCTCTGTCGCACATTGATGCTTTGCTTAGTTTGCCACTACTCAAGTTGAGCTTGAATATTGAATATTGACACGGCCTAGGCCTCTTGTTAAGTACCACTACTAATGCACGATTCACCGTACTCGTTATGTCTGTCATGTTCGCGTTTCTAAGTTTTATTCCCCTCGAATGAAGCTCGCTCCGTTGTGTTTGTGGGGTCTGGCCTGCCCCCAAGTACCCGGGCCAGGCCTAGGTGTCCTCGTAAGTCCTCGAGCGCGCCAGTCTCATATTTACAGCACCCATTCCGGAGATTCTGCCCTACTATCTGCATACCATTTGCTTCGAAGCAGGTCTTGAATGGCCAGGAGAGACACGTCACAGCATATTGCGTGTATCCAGAAATTGGGGACGATCATGAGCTGCGGAGGACGGTGCGTGTCTGCGTCAAACTCGAGCTTGTCAGGACCTACAGCCTCACCCAAGCCTCACCCGTTCAGTTTTAGAAACACGAATATCTCTCCCCAAGCAAACCGAAACAAACTCCAAATTTTCACATCTTCCGCAAACAACCTTGGCGCACACACCAACTTAAACGCGCCATCACGTAGTCGACTCTCAATATGCACAACTCACGAGTCACGGCATCCGCTTCCTCGACACCGGGTTTGTGATCGTCTATCTAACCAGTGCTGAGCAGGCACCACTCACTTTTCAGGGACTTCCTACACAACCTAGCGCATCCTATGGATCTAAATGCCCCCGGCAACAAAGGCCCAAATACCTTTTTACACCGCAGAAAATGCGCCGCGTCTATGTAGCATGCCAGCAGGCGCTGACACGAAGATCGCCGTCGCCCTGGCAAGCTCTCACAAAGTTCTTGGCCGAATGAGGGTGACGGGAGTGATTGCGTCCTCGGATGTTGTTCCAGCTAAGTATTTCACAAAATATCTTCGTTGACTGTCTTCAATAATTTATGGTATGTTTAATTTTCTTAGCATGGTTCTATTTGAATACATGCTACCCAATATTGTTATGCCAGGTTTTGCCATCAGTTTCATTCATCCATTGTAGGATCATCCTATTCATAACACTGTCAGCTGACTGCTCCTACTGCATGCCACGTATATGACCGTCACTTGCTCTAGACGCGAAGCCTTGTATCAGTTTGTTCAAGGCATCCCATTGGGTGCCAGTCAATATTTAAAAGATGATAGTACCAGATGATCCACATCGGCTCCCCGCTGCAGTGGATACCGCACCAATATCAACTTTTTTTCTCGCCTGCACGTCACAAAGAAGTGGCTTTGTCAACCCTTCCCGCTGTGTTTTTGTGTTGAACGATGTCTACTTTCTGGGATGCGAAATCGGAAACGGTTCAAGTTGATGTCGCCTCTGGTCCACCTAGTCATGCCCGTGATCTCGAGAGGAGATTGGTACGGAAGCTCGATTTACGTTTATCCGTGGTCGTGCTCTTGTATGCCCTAAACTATGTGAGTCTGAGCTCTTTATTACTATTACTTGGTGCTTACCATTGGTCAGATCGACAGAGCAAATGCTAGGTATGTTACGCGTATTCGCACTCGTTTATATGATATCTTATGTTGTCTACAGTAGCGTACGGTTGGCAGGTTTTGAGAAAGACCTGCACCTGCACGGGAGTCAATACGCGACAATCTTGTCCATCGTCTATGTGGGATTCTCTGTCATGCAAGTGCCAGCGTGAGTTGCATCCTTCGTTGAGGGAAGCTTTGTTGTGACTTTCTTTCAGGAATATGTTTCTGCACTGGCTAGAGAAACCTTCTATCCTGATTCCTTGCTGTATGATGATATGGGGTATAGTGTCAACATTAACAGGTTTGTCGACACCGGCCACTCATGACCACGAATGCTGACCGTACGTAGGGATCACACGGAAGTACGCATTCTCATTTTTCGTCATTGTAGCGTCTGATAGTTCGATCCAAGTTATATTGGGGTCCTTCTCGCCCGTTTTTTTCTTGGTGTTGCCGAAGCACCCTTTTTCCCTGGCACCATATTCCTTATATCAGGATGGTACAAGCGAGACGAGCTCGCTGTGAGGACAACTCTCGTTACTTGTGGAAGCGTGATCAGTGCTGGATTCGGATCCCTGTTTGCATCTGGTATACTTACAAGCATGCAGGGAGTACTTGGCCAAGCCGCATGGAGGCGAGAAACGTTCGTCCTTGCCATTCGCTGAAATTGACATATCCAAAGGTGGCTGTTTTACATCGAAGGCGGCGCCACCATTGCAGTCGCAATTTGTGCATTCTTTATACTCCCTAATTTCCCTCACAATACCAAGTGGCTCACTCCGGAGGAAAGATCACTCGCTATCTCTCGCCTTGCAGACGATGGCAATGGAAGAATAGACGGGCCTGGGAAGCGGACGACAGTGCAAGGACTGAGGGATGCTTTGTCCGACTGGAAGGTATGGTGGTTTGCAGTCGCGCTCATTGTCGACTATATGGTGCTGTCATTCGTCATCTACTTCCCGACGATCGTTGCGACTATGGGATATGATACGACGGTGACTTTGCTGCTCGCCGCTCCTCCATGGGTGCTCGCCACGATTGGTGCCTTTACCATCTCAAGGTCAGTAAAGGAATCTCTTACATCTCGAATTGCGTCTCATGGACGATCAGGTACTCTGATAAAACGCAACAGCGTTTCATATGCATTTTTGCATCGAATACAATAGTTGCCCTTGGATTCACCATATCCATTTGTACGATGAACATGGTTGCGCGTTATGTTTCTCTGTAAGCATTATCGGTGCCCCATTGAGGGGTGTATTGTGTACTCAAGGAAATGCAGGTTTCTAATGGCTCAAACCGCCGCCGGACAAATTGTTCTCTGGGCATGGGTAAACAATACCTTTGCCAGACAACCTGCGAAGCGAGCTGTTGCTGTCGCTCTCATTAGTGCAATGTCTGCAGTAGGGAACGTCGTCGGATCGTTAGTGTCACCAATCTCCTGCTTCTCGCTGATTAGTTACAATATCTCATAGGTTTGTCTGGCCTCTGAACTGGGGTCCGACGTATCGTTATTCCTACGCCATTTGCCTCACAGCACTTGGGGTGTCGACGGCCATGCTTGGTGTCATGCATTTGCATTTGAAGCGGGAGAATGAGCGGATTGAGAAAAACGAGCGCAATGCGGGCAATATTCAGGACACTGTTAAGTTTCGTTATCTGGTATAGGAAACAATCCATGCGACTATCGCACAGAGTACTTATATGCAAAACTACTCATCCCGCCGATCATCGGGTGGAGATACCGCAAGACAAACTGTGACTTTATGCCGCTTCGCTGTCAATTACTATATATATACAGACAACTTTTCCTGTAGCGATTCTTTCCTTCGAATTTCATCGTGCTTGCAGCGTCTTCCCTGTCCAATGAACAATTCACCTCTTGTGCCTGTGAGGGAGTGGCAATAATGGAAAAAAAAATCACTATGCGGAACGCTCATTCGCATCAGTACCCCACATCCCTTTGTGGCGACTCGCAGCGCGAATAGGAATGATTGTATAGGCGCCCTCTGGGATCGCGATGGCGGAAACGTGTCCACCAGACAGGGAGTGCATGGGAATTGTAAAGGGAGGGTAGTCGTTTAACGTTCTGCGGTGCGCCATGCACGAAGTGAGTTCTATATGGGAGGGGAGGGGACGTACACTCGGACTACGACTGAAAGGGAGGGATAGAGCCGGAAGGTCTCTTTGACGACGACACCATCGAGGAAGAGTAGGTTCATAAGGTCTTCGTAAAGCAGCTCTGCGGATGATATTTCACTAGTATTTTCGTGATGTAGGAGGGGACCTCAAGTAGGAGCAGCTGCGTAGCACCGTAGACTAGTCAGCCACGGAGCGCCCTTCAGGCTTTGTTGTAACGCTCTTCACCACTTCTTGCATTGCTCGTGACACGCAGGCACGCAGTTACGGATATACCGCTCCAGTGATATCGCGGATTTCGCTCCTAAAGGGCATTGGAGGGTACCAGAGGATACCTTGGCAGACGCCATGAAGAGCACAGCGGAATAGCCATGGGAAGGCGCCGACCTAGCCGTACAAAACGTCGATGGAGATCATGTGTGAATACAAGATCGTGGTACGTACAGCCGTCAGCGGGAAGTTTGGACGCGACAGTGGATGTGAGTCTATCGGAGATGGGGTGTACTGTGCAAAGGAGTCGTGGCCTGATTGGCATTGAAAAGAGGGGTCAAGAAGTTTGGGTTGTCGGCAATGTTGCTCTCTTGGTGAGACAATGTTAAAAGCATTACAGGATTTGGAGAGAAGCGCCTCACCGACGGTGGATATTAGGTGCCAGTGGGTTTGGGAACCTTGACGAGAATCACTACACCTTCATTGAGAATAGAACTGGCTGCAATAAAACACCTTTGAGAGAGATTGCAGCCGACTTCAGATTGTCTGGGTTGAGAGTTCAACAGTTCACACAGCTGTAATGAGATGACATAGAAATATACATTATCCCTTTATCATCTCATTGCTGCCCATCTAGCGCGGATGGACATGCTTTTTCGCACATACTTATGTTGCGCCTCTAGGATTGAAGGTGAGTTATACTTCTCTCAGTCATAACAACAGGATTGGTTCTTCCATTGGCAATTGCCTGACTGCGAGGAACGTCCAAAACATCAAATTTCTGCTCTGTTGCGAGCTCGGCCTCTGCGAACAGTAGTAGGGCAATGGCTGCGGCCCCCAGGCCCTGGGCTGCTCCACGTGGGCCTATTTGACTGTGTTGGAGTAGCAAAATCTGCTATGGCTTGTGCATCTCGGGACGTCCTGGTCTGATATGGGTGAGGATGACAATGAGTGCGGCGCCACTGGCTCTCCGAGCACACCGGGAAATTCCGATCATCGAATACTGCAGTGCTGGTGCGCATGAACAGCACTTCAATGAACTATATTATCATGTGGTGATTAAATCAAACCAAATCGCTGGGAGGAGAGGGATGTTCATCAAATATCAAGTGGTACATGATGCATGGAGCTCTCTCTACCTGGTATACGCCCAAACAAGACCGGTCAGTCACTGCCAGTGCTTGTGATGTGATCATGATATTGTCTTCATCGAAGATCAACGTGCTGATGGCATCGGGTTTCGATGGACTGTTCTTGCACTCGTAGGCGTTCATCACAAACTCGTTCATTGATAATGCTTTGAAGGCGCCCTTCATCATTAGATGCGCCTCATCCTCATTGATACGATCATTCGTTGTGGAGGGCGATAAAGCAAATATTGATACAAAACTTCTGCGTCCCCGGCCGGCACATCTATGGCTGAGCTGCTATACGAGTCGAGCTCAGTCACGGTCTCTGCTTGAATGATTAAAGCAGAAGGAAAATGACCTTGTTAATCAATCCACGAAGCAATTAAATGATGGGCGTGCTAGTGGATAGCTTGTTGCAAATCGTACTGGCAATTACAAGAATGCTACGCGAAGCGAGCCCAAGATGAACTACTGCATCTATGGCGTGCAATTGCATAAAACTGCATGATCATCCTTGAATCAAAAATGCAGCAGAATGTCAGCAGTCGCCAGCATGTCACGATCCTTTGCGGAAAACAGCCTGGGCAGCCTCTGCTAATGCAAGTTCCTTCGCCTCCTCCTCAGCCTGAGAGCAGTGTCAAAAAAAGGATAAGACAATGTGTGAAACGTGGAAACTTGCAGTTGTCTGCTCGCGCTGCTTTGCTTCAGCTTCTTTTAATGCCATGTACTATGATAATTTGACGTGAGTTAATCCGTCATATGCTAATCAGCCGATGCTATTAGAGGTTTTCTCACCTCTACACAAATTGGATCAGAAACCTGGGGCGAAATAGGTGTTATATATCATCTCACCTTTGCCTTTGGCTAGTGTTTCGCGGTGCACGGCATAGCCCATGAACAGCCCACCCACGCTAAGTGCAGCTAGTCCAGTGACGAAAGTGCGGTGCAAGACGTCTGTTATCATCATCTTGCCCGACATGTGGACTGCAAACGATAAAGCTCAACAGCGGCGTGGAAGTTGTGGTTTGACGAGTGAAGTTATTAATATGGAAATACGCGACTCCCGATCAAGTTCCGGCCACTGCTCAGCGCTAATCTTGCGACAGTACAAGTTTTCGATAAGTACCGACATATATGATGTGATAAATAGCACTGGGAAGAAGTAATAGTATTATAAAACACTAGAGAAAACGATGTCGCCATCATAGCCGCCAATCTCTGAAAAAGTCGTAATCCATCCGGACAAAGCTAATCATGTAATCCGATACTGCCCCACCTTCGTCCTCTTCCTCTGCAACCTGGTCCATCTCGGAAACATCCAACATTTCCTTGCCAGTAGGCTGACCTTCCTCCGCACCATTTGGTAGCCTGCCTTCGTTTAGGGAAGCGTCAATTTCTCCGTCAGCACCGAAGTCAGCTTGATCAGCGCCTTCCATAACGTCTTCTTCTCTCGCGGCTACAGCGGCAGCATGGACATCTTCCTTGTCCTCAAATTCAACCAACGCCTTCGATAGAGCTCCTTGGTCATCAAACAAGGATCGCCAGTCAAATTCTCCTTTTTGGATGACGAGATCGTCCAAAGAGCGCTTCTGGTTAGCTTTCAACAACATGGCTTCTTCAACTGTATGCGCAGAGATAAATCGGTAGATGTGGACGTCTCTTATCTGGCCAATGCGATGAGCACTGAGAAAAGGGTTGATCACTTATGAACAATGTAGGCATTGATGAAGCATCTTACCGATCCTCGCACTGTTTGTCCATTTGGGGGTTGAAGTCGCTATCATAGAAGATGACAGTGTCTGCTCCAGTAAGGCTATTGAGGTGGTTAGCAATCAACAGACGGAGAAATCTACAAATACTTACTTGATACCTACTCCACCCGACCGAGAGGAAGAAATGAAGCAGAAGATCCTGGAGTCTGCATTGAACCGCTCAGTGATATATTGCCGGTCTTCAATTTTGGTGGCTCCATCAAGGCGAAGGTAGAGATAGCCATGAAAATTAAGGAAAATTTCCAGGATATCCAAAATCCTTGTCATCTGTGTGAAAATGAGAACACGGTGTCCTTCCAACTTCCTCTGTCGAAGAAGGCGACTAAGTTCTTGCAGTTTGCCACAATCGTATTGGAGAAGGGATGGATCTGGGAACGCTATCTGCAGCTTGACGCTCGCGTGATGCAGGACGCTATCAAAGTCGGATGACTGACGAGATATAATGTGCTCGCATCCTGCCAGAGCGAAACGAGGTAGGTCCAAAGCAACTGCGGCTGGAGTGACAAAAGCGAACCTTTCGACCACAGGTTGTAGCTCTTGAGTCCGGTCTGCATAAGTCTTGACCGCCGAATGAAGATGAAGAGGCAGAGCCTTGTCCATGAAACGGTGCCTGATATCCAATGCGGAAAGGGGGAGGATTGGTTTATGACACTGCTTAGCAATAGTCAATAGCTCTTGGCTGTAGATTGGTAACTGAGTGCAACGCAGGCTATTTAGATAACCGATTTGTGTCCAGCGAGCTACTTGTGCAACCCGCTGTTGGTATGCATGGTAAGCACGATATCCTTGAATGGTACGAGTGTCCTTTGGTGGCGGCTCCTCAGGCATTTCCGAGATGAGTGGGAGCCGATGCGTCGCATCAAGGCGCTGCGTTTCCAGAGCAGAAAGTAAAGGTACGTTTTGCTGATCAATAAACCGCAGGCCAAGCAAATCAAGATTAATACTGTCTTCATCACTCGCCCGAAGAAGCTCTCGCCGAACTAGTAGCTCCTTGATCTCGAAGTCTGCGGCGACGGAACGCGCCATAGCGAAAGATGTCACGATCGGACGGACCTCAAAAAGATCCGGATGATTACAGACTTTGCGGAGCTGCATGAGGATATTTGCGATCTTCTGGTATACACCAGATTGTAAGGCGTCCCTGGTATGCGCACGGTCCATGAACTCGTCATAGAGAAACCGCTGCCGCTTGGATAAGGGGCACAAAACGAGATGCTCGTACTTGCTTGGGAGCTCTTTCTCAACGTCACGTTTGAGACGGCGTAATAGATAGGGACGCAGAACTGTGTGGAGTTTGGTCACGCGTTGCATATTTTCGTCATCCAACAAGGTGCCCATTTCAATCGCTTTCTCCAAGGGATCTACGTACCAGGAGTAAGCAATGATCCATTACATCCAAAAACGTGAGTGTACATACTTGAAAACCATTCGCCAAACTCTTTTAGGTTGGCGAAGTTAGTGCCAGACATCAAGAATTGCAACAGTGCCCATAACTCAGTTAGATTGTTTTGTAACGGGGTGCCAGTCAGGAGAAGACGCCGAAAGGAGCGGAACATCAAGAGAATATTCCATCGTTGGGATTTGAAATTTTTGATCATATGTGCTTCGTCCAGTATCATGTAATACCAAGCTTTGCGCTTGAATATGTGAGCATCGCGACTGGCGAGCGTGTATGAGGTTATGCAGACATTAAAGTGGTGCTTGTTATACCACCCCTGGCGGAGCTCCTTGCGGCGTTTCGTCGATCCGTGGTAACTCAGAGTTTTGAACCCAGGTAGAAACTTCTTGAATTCCATTTCCCAGTTTAGGAGGACACTTGTCGGGACAATCTAGATGGCTGGTTGGTATATGCAAAGAGCAAGACATGAATCACGTACAATAAGATGCGGGCCCCATATTCCACGGTCACAAGCTAGATGAGCGAGTAGCGATATTGTCTGTATAGTTTTCCTATCGAACGAAGTGAGCCAACGTGTTAAACAAGGAAACCAAAATCATACCCCAGTCCCATTTCATCAGCAAGTATGCCGTTTAAATTGTTGACATGGAGGCTTGCAAGCCATTCCAGACCGGACTGCTGGTATGGACGGAGGACACCCCGTAATAGCACGGGAACTTTCACCTTGTCTGCAGTGTCCCAGTGGACCGGCGTGACGGCGTACGGTTTAAGATAGTCTGGTATGTTATCCTCTTGTTGATGAATGTCCTCTGCTTCGTCAAGTAACTCAGACTCATCGACTTCCATACCAAAGGTAGGGGATGGTGGGCGAGAGGACGGTGTTTCAGCCGCTGGGAAGCCCGCATAGTCGTCTTCGGTCTCGACTTCCGTGGCTTGGCCCATACTAACGTCATCAGCACCTGAAGCCAAAGTGTCCGGAGCAAATTTAGTGACTGTTATCTTCATCCCATTGCTGCCATCAACATTCGATTCAGGCTCCTCTTCATGACCAGCAACAGTGCTGGCTGGTGAAGGCGCGTCATTGAAACTCTCAAAATGGGGAGACCTATAGTCTTCGGTCGTCTGCTCGTGAAAAATGGAGTCGGAGTCGGTAGGAGTCTCCCGAGCCATCGGTGGACTGAAAGGGAAAAGCAGAGGCGAGTCCACGGCCATAACAGACATGACAGCCTCCGACTCTTCTTCATTCATCTCGGCATCCAGTAGATTGGCACCAGCTTGGGAGGTGGCGCTCGAAGTTTCATCAACTCCAAACCGAGGGTGTGATGGCCCAAGTAATGCCGACGCACTAGTTCCGCTCTCCTCCTCCTCCTCATCATCATCATCATCATCGGCTTCTTCTTCTTCATCCTCAGTGCTTTCTTCATCCCCGGCATTCTCTGTATCTCGGTCGCTCGCCTGCGACGAAAATTGCCGCTCCACACCATCCGCATCTCCCTCATCCACTTCAGACTCTGAATTTTCCGAACCCTCAAAGTCGAATCCAGGTTCCAGGAAGTGACCAGAAACACTGCTCGATCTGCTGCGAGACATATCACCCCTAGCAAGCTCTGCTTGTTGAGTTTCCAAAATATGGCCAGACCGATCGAGGATAGCATCCAGATGTTCGTGACCACGGCGCCTTTCCTCAGCCTCCGCGCGCAGTCGATGCTGTTCCCGAATGTGCTATGTAGAGGATAATTGAAATTAAAGCAATATCCCCGAAACAAGAATATGATGCGTACGAAGACAGCCTTTTTCCATTCACTAGTGACCATCTTGATAGTTGCCTTCGCCAGGGCACGAAGTCTTCTCTCTTCGTGCATTTTTGCCTTGTCCTCCCGTTGTGCCCGTTGATCCCAATACGCCTTGATGCGGGTCGATATCTGCGCAGCGATAACTCGACCTTTCACCTGCTCCCGTCGAGAGCGTTGGGTAATTGCTTCTAAGACCACGTCCCAAGTGTCGCGATCTTGCTTTGATTCGTAGAAACTTACACCACCCCTTGTTTTGGACATTTCATTGAAGGTCGCGTTGTCTACAATGAGCCGGCCCTGTTGCCGGAAGCTCTCCATCTTGTCCAGTAGTGTAGCCTTCTTCTGAGCCATGAGATTTAAATCGTCCTCGCGTAGGTCTGAATCATTGATGGAGACATAAGAGTTCAAAAAGTTGGAGAGCGAGGAATGGAAACGAGGTCGAGGAGGTTGCTGACGGGGATTAGAGTACAATGGAGGTGGTGGCCGCACTATGAGCTTGACGCGTCTGATATTATATTGTGATTGTGGCGGTTCAACTTCACTGGGAAGTTGGGAAAATGTAGGTTCTCGTATCATAGCTGGAGGATGTCGCTGAAAGAAGTTTGAGCGAGGAAAGTGTAATAAGAGGTAATCAACACCCACCAAAGACTTGCGACGAGCAGAAATCTGGGCAGGATCCAACAACATATCATTTGGCCCAGTTGACTTGTGCCCTAAGCCATTGGGAATCTCCGCCACTTCCGACACAAAAAACTCCTGGAATTTCCGCTTCTTTTTTGCAGAAGGGGGAGCAGCGGGTGAACCCGTGGGGGAAGCAACAGCGATATTCCTCTTCTTGCCACGTAACGATCCCGAGGAGATAGAAGCCTCGCCATCCACAGGTAAAATCGGAGCCAGAGCTCGAAGTTTCGGAGGCTGAGATATAGCTTTCACTTTCCCAGGCTTGTTCGGTGTAACCGATTCAACGGGCGCGGTACCATTGACGGAATCAACCGCCTTTTGTTTTCCTTTTGATTTAGCGGAGAGGGGTAATTCCGGTTCGGTGTGCACTCGAGAAGTCGTGGAAGGTAAAAGTGGTGTGGTGAGGCTTTGGACACGCTCGATATGAGCCCTCCTTGTAGCACGCGATGGACCTGCCGATGTAGAGGCTTTTTCAAGCAGGTCATAGTTCGACTTATACTGTGAAGGCAAGAGAGGTTGTTCCGTAAGCGTCATAATCTTCACGTCCTTCCTCCCCACGCACCTCCTGAAACACGATCGAATTGTCCTGCTTTGCAACCTGGGAACCAATCAGTGCCAAAAAAAGGCGCGGGCTCAGAAGAACTTACAGTTGGGTCATATTCAATGAGAGTCACGAACTTCTCCAAGTGAAAAACCTCCCGCACCTAATCCGAATATGAAACAATGAACTCCCTAGCTGATATTGACAAACTCACCATCGCATCATGTTTGTCCATAATTCGATCCAACTCGGCCTGTCTTTCCAGTAGCATTGTTGTCCTTTCAACAGCAACATCCTCTTGTGACACCAACTGCGCACCCTTGGTTACCCCGTTCCGCCTACCACGACTCTCCCTTTTCCTGTTTCCGAAGCCGCCTTTTACACCTTTCTCGCTCTTCTTCGATGACGCTGACCATTTTGAGTGTTTTGTCGGCATGTTTTGCAGCCATAAACGAATATACCTCGCTAGCACCTAGCCTTTAGCGCCCGCACAATTCGATCTCCTCAAATTCTCAACGGTTTGACGAGCTTCTTTGACCTCTGGACCAGTAGAACGAAATGGGACCCCACTGGTGAAAAATTATGAGACTAGATTCTGAACTAGCTGGTCGTTCGAGGTATCGGGGAAACGGCAGCCCATTTTTCGACATGATGTTGATATTTGTTCCGAACAAACAGGAATGTGAGCATGATGGACGCTGTACAGTAATACTACTTGGAAACGTTCGTGCGGCGGTTGCAAACCAAACTCACACCCGGAATGATGTTGCTAATACTTGGATTGAAGGGAGGAACAAACAAGACGGGTTCTAACAAGAACAACCTGCCATGACTGGTATACAATGTACAGAGCGCAGGGGGTGTCGGCGTGCCTGGGTATTACAACAAATGCAGGTGATGAATGGTGCAAACGTTCCAAAAAGAATAATGTAGTGATAACTGAAAAAATTCAAAGTCCCATTTAATGGCTCGTATACTCGAAATTGGGGAAATCCTGTCCCCATGTGTCTTGAGCTGGTAGTCCGTACAGTGAGGCAGCGTTGTCCTCGGGGTATTGTTCAAAACTACACCAAACTGAGCCTCGAAGATTGAGATGAGATAACGAACGAAACTTACGCGCTCGCATCTCCGTCTCCTGCAATTTTAGGAAGGTAAGGAGCAGTGATCTCTCTGTTCCGCAACTTGTCCCAGTCGACTTCACGGAACCATGGATGTGCGAAGACGTCGCCTGCGCCATGCCGCAAGTTTCCGTATCGTTTGGAGGGCTCTCCCTCCATCAATTTTTGGATGATGTCTGTAGCATTTTCATGGAATGATGGCCAGCGAATGAAGGCTGGACCACGAGTGATCTTTTCGTAAAGTACAACGGGGTTATGATCGGGTTGGTGATAAGGAGGAAGTCCAGAAAGCATTTCAAAGATCAACACGCCCAGGGCGTACCAATCAACACTTTTGTTGTACCGTTGCTGCCCTATGATCTTTCGAGGTAATGTAAAGTCAGACTTGAAAGTTGGAAGATAACCACAGGCGCTCACTTCGGGTGCAAGATAATCAGGCGTGCCGCATAGTGTCCACGTCACTGACGAACAGTGCTTTGAGAATCCAAAGTCTGCTATTTTAATGTGACCGTCATGGTTGAGAAGAATGTTCTCTGGCTTGAGGTCACGATATATGATGTCCAGGGAGTGCAGATGGTTCAATGCAAGTGCGACCTCGGCTGCGTAAAACTTGGCCACGGGATCCGGGAAGCGCTTCCAGAAAGGTGTCAGAACATTTAAAAAGAGAATTAGAGAAGACTCACATTCGACCGTCGTAGCAGGGTGAAAAGTTCACCACCAGGTACAAAGTCCATTACCATGAATAAGTTAGAAGCGTCCTGGAATGCGCCCCAAAGATTGATTATGAAGGGGTGTTGAACTGCTTCAAGCATCATCTTCTCGTTATTGGTATGTTCGACCTGTTTCGTTCGAACAATCTTCTCTTTGTTCAACACTTTGATGGCGTAAAAGCGGAGATTGTGTTTGCTCCTGACTGAAAAGTGAAATGAGATGACGGTGTAATCAATAACCCCAAAGGACTTACCTAGATGTACTCTGCCAAAGGAACCCGTCCCAAGGGTCCGTTGTATTATGAAGTCGGTGAGCCGGTAGGATGCTTTTGGCCTCGACACGCGCGGTAGTGGAAACGTCTCGGCTTCAAGATTATTTTCCTGCTGGGTCCATTCGCTGGACGACGTTCGCTGCGTTGATATTGAGCCGCGATGATAGTCTGCAGCAACAGATATCGAATGAGACATTGAAGTGTAAGGCAAGTTCGTAAATCCTGGTTGACTAGACTGCTTCTGTGACTGGCCAAATTGCCCAATCTTATCAGCCATTCGCTTGATCATGCGCCAGAGCAATGTAATATAGAAAAAGGAGACGGAACGCGGACTATGGCACAGAGGACTGAAAGAAAAATGATGAGAACTCCGTGGTCAATAAAAGTGATATGTCAGCGAGCGCTCTCGAGACCAGATTGCATTGTTCTTACCAAACAAGTCGCAAATAAAACCACAATACAACGAGTTATTGTTCAACGATCTCCTGAACGACGGCCACTGTCGTGCACACGTTCTGTCAACCCTGTTCTCAACGTCAAAGTTCATCTTGATCTACAACTTGCTACACCGACTACACTGCATTCGATGATCAGGCCAGGGCTTGATTTGCCAGTGGTCCGACTGCATGGACCAAAGTTGCCGCATCTGCAGTGCAACGACTAGTAGGACTTCTGATTTCATAAAAGCAAAGTTGACACCATTAAGAACACCTCATTACGCCCTGTGTTTAGTGCGTCAATACTGCCATTTCAGAAGCTTACAAACAGCATCGCACCAGACGGTGCAAATGTATGCAAAAGGCCAGCAATAGTCGACCAGGAAAAGAGTCAGCATCGCATCTGGCACACACAGCCTAGGTGTAATGATGAGCTTGAGCTTCGCTGGGTCACGCGGTCTGCGGCATACCCATCTCTACCATATGATGTACTAGAAGGCCACAGGCGATCTCTGCATTCGTGCCAACAAATATTCTAACCGGACTCCAGACCTTCGAATAGTGAGCGGGACCACCCCGCAAGGTGCTTAGTATTAAACTCAACTGTTGTAAATACTGAGCCCCGTCACACCTCATTGTATGAATCAGTGAATTGTAATCGGCGATAAGTACTAGAGTCGTAATTACGTGTGTACAACGCCGCGCTGGGTTGCCGTCAGTGCCGTCACTGATAGCGACCGCAACGTGTAGCAAGAAGTTTATACACCCGCTTGACACCCGCCTTTCAAGTTGGTGCCAAGTTGGTGCCCATACTCACGGTGTGTCTCATCATAATCGTGCTATATATCCTACAATCCGTACTCACCTGATAATAATTTTTTTCTTTCAGTATTGAGATTGTTGGTCCCGACACGCACGACATGTTTCGAAATCGCTATACTCCTGGATATAGTTATTTTCTTGGAAAGTCCAGTTCTGTTAGATTTCGAACACCATCTCCTAGTCCCAGGATGCCTCAGTTCGCAATTGGTAAAGAAATATCAGTCATTGCCCTAATAGACTCACCCAAACACCCGTTTTTGTTCGTTTTGCTACCAGTACGAAGATTGTCGACAACTGGTTCTATGGAAGGGTTCCGTACGATTGGCACTGGAGTATATCTCCGGGATATTCACGAGCCATGTCAGGACACTAAATCTCCAAAGTGAGTGGTCCGTTGTTTGGCAAGATGGCTGATGGACATTCTGTAGCGTTATTTTGATATTCGGATGGCGTAAATTCCCGAGTTTGCGTTTTTATAGTCCATGTTTAATGAGTGTCATCCACAGTAGGAGCACATCCTAGGCAACTGCGGGATTATACTAGGGCATATGCCAAATTATACCCAAAAGCGTCTCAAATCGTTATTCAGTGCAATCGCGACTTGCTCTGGACTACAAGTTATGTTAGGGTGAGCACCTCGCAGTAATTGCTCGCTGTTGTCCTGTGGCCTCATAATCTCGAAAGTCACGGAGGCTCAAGCCTGTCATTGATGCCTTAGAAGAACTACATTGCTTGTCATCTTCTTCTGTCCAACGGCCTCCGCGGATACTTACTCATGTGTTTTCCAATGGTGGGTTCGCCTCAGTTGAGCTGGAAACAGCTAAATCCTGTACAACATCACCAGGAGGTTCCCTGCAAATGACACTTCTTGGACATATGCTGCGGCGGAAATATGGTTCCGTACCAGCTCCAAGTTCATCTGCGAGCGCATTGGTCCTTGACTCGTGCCCAGCAGCGGGTGGTTTTAAACCAATCAAACTCGCTGTCAGAACTGTCATTCGGAACCCAATTGCCAGACGAGTCGTACTCGCAATTGTACACACGATATACTCTGTCCGCTTTGGACTCTCTTTGCTGTTCGGTAAGCAAATGATTATGCTTGAAAAGCTTCAGATCGAAATGTGGAATCCCCGCATCCTATCATGGATGGGCCTCCACACACCCCGCCTCTACCTTTTTTCGCGTAAGGATCAATTGGTTTCGTGGCAAGAGGTCGCACGACACGCCGAGATCGCAAAGGAGCGTGGAATGGATGTGCACTGCGAACTGTTTGAAGAGAGTGCACATGTAGCGCACGTCCGGGTCGAACCAGAGAAGTATTGGTCTTCAGTGCAGGAGGTTTGGGCTGTCGCGACCAAGAAAAGCGAGAATTAGAGGATATATTCTTCGTCATATGACTTTTGAAAGACCTAGACTGCATCAGTGCTTTACTGTTGCACAATCAATGCGATACTGGTATGCTGAATTCAACCCATATCTACCGAACAGGAATGACATGCTACACATATGTCATATTGACATAATGATAAAATGGTATCACAGGGGAGTGCGATGACTGTAGAAATAACGATACAAGGGATTCCAATGCATGCAATCAAAGGTGATACGCTCATGTTGCTTTGCGCGAACCTGATTGCACGATGATTCAACAATTTGAACAAGTCAGTGATTATTAACTCACTAGGCTCCCAACCCAAATGTTGCAACTTTCCACATTCAACATTGTGAATAAATTGCGTCATCATCTTTTCGTACGGCTTGAACATGGCTTCGAATTCTGCACGTGTAGAGGGCTTGCGTGATGAGCCTGAATGGTGTGATGTCAAGCTATAATTTATGTCTTCTGCCAATTGCTTTGCTGGAGATGGAATCATCGCAGGAATATTACGCAGCTAAAACACGTTTAGTCACAGAATGCGCTATGGAAACTGCAAATTATACTCACAAGTCTGGGCCCATCAGAAGAAGGCTTTCGCAAAAATGGTGGATTCAGTTCATCAAGCACGTCGGCATCCACTGCCGCATGCTGTGGCAAGCTTGTGTGGGACACAGGTGCTGTGTGTGTTGGCCATTTGTCCAGTAGAGGACTTGTCGGGGAAGGCTCCTCCTTTGTTGCAATCAATGGCAATGACATACCACGAGCACGAGCAGGTGATAGTGACCTTGCAGGTGTGGGAAGATGAGGAAGTGGTGCAGTGGGTGATACACTTGTGGACTGTTCTGAAGTCCCTCGCAGTGGCGCGGCCTTTGCTTGATGGTATAAGACCCACTTGCTTACTTGCTCGGGCTCTCCTTTGATACACACGGACCAGATGTCAATCATTTCTTTCTTTGGGAACGGATTGTTTCGCAGCAACGGCCTTAGAATATCGAGTTGCTCCGAAGTGAAATTCGTAAACACTGTTCGGCAACATCATAGCGTAAATAAAAGTGCATATATGAGCATGTTCGGGAGAGCACGCACGGATAGAGTCGTCATCTTGCATTGATTTCTTCCTTGTGGAGGCGCGGTAGCGCGTAAACCACGTGCTGATGTGTTTAAGATCGACCTGTTTGCACCCATGCAAGCGTCGCACCTGGACGAGCAAGTCTTGTTTTTGGTATGAATCCGGGTACATCGTAACATGTTCGGCAAAATCTGGATAGAAAGGGTCAGCGCGCCTCGAGTATTGGGTTGACATGCTTCCGTGTCTCAGCAGAGGTATGACTGAGCGAACGGTTTCGCTTTATGTGAATGGATAGAGGACGACTTACGCTTCAGGAGCTTTCTAGCCTCTGGGTTCAATCGTTGGCGTTTGGCACCTGCAGCTGATGTCTCAGCGTGTTGAGAATCTCCCTCCATGTGGTTTGAATGGAAGGGGAGAGAAACGAAAGAGAGATCATGTAATTTGAATTGAGGGCGGCGACCTTTGTATAAGTAGCAGTGTGAGCCACTCTTTGAAGATCCTTAGGTAAATTCAACCCGTAGGTCCGTATTTAAACACTAAAAATATGACGCAATTTTCTTCAACCTAATCTACCATATGGATAACGATGCCGTGACGTCGGGAACGGCCGACAGGGTAATTTCATTTGGCTCATTTTCTTGGATGAAAGAGTCTCACTCCGAGACATTTTTTTCTGATAACCAGTTTGATCGACGCAGTCAACTGACGAAAGCACTGACATGGCTAACAACTACATAACTCAAGAGTCACTCTCCATGTTTTTGCATACAGGCAGGCCACGAGGACAACACCCTCATTGTGCCTGTTCTGCTTGCAGGTGAGTCATGTGCTGGCCTCATGGTATGTACAAGCAGGGGCATCAGAACCCTCATTTTCTAGGTCACCTGGTACTGGGCGGATCTATAAAGGATCTTTGGCCATGATGTTCCCAATTGATCTTCTGTGTGCCAAATGTTTGGACACTACAACCTTCATGATTTTTTTTTGCAAAATTTCAAAATCCTTGGAGCGTTAAAACGATAATGATCGAGCGCGGTTGTGTATCTTCGCTTGACCTGTTTCTGGTGGTGGCGACGGCAGTTTATTTTGTAATCGCCAACCTTGAACTCTCCTCCTCATCTCTTGGCTGACAGCGAAGTCCCATGCAGTCTTCACAGGCCCGACTTCCGACTTCAGCTTATTCTCCACAACAACATCTTCCATTTCCATGGTCAAGGCATGCATGATATCACTCTTGAGCACGTCGTGCGGTTGAGGTAACGTGCTCAACTCAGAAGTGACCATAGGTGTCTCATGGATTGCGAGCAATTCCGTATCCAGCATAATCGAAACTAGAATCAGAAAAAATATAGGTGTATACCAGAACTTAATGGGTGTGGCAAGAAAGGTAATGATCCACTTACACTCCCATTCTGTTGCCTTTGCCAGCGCACCAAGTCTTTCGGCCATAGCGCGCACGATCTGTTGATCCATGATAGGATCTCCCCGCATCAGCGAGGGAAACAGGACTGGAGCCACACGGGACAATGCAACTGAAAGGAAAAAGAAGACCTGATGGAGGAGAAGAACATGTTGATGTACAATCCGTTTAGGAAATATAACATTAAGGATGGTGGCGTGCGAGGTTGCTGCATCAACAAAGGGGCCCGGTGGTAAGGTGGAGGGCGAGGGGGCAAGGAGGAGATAAAGCTCTGATGCAAAAAGGCAAAGAAAAAGAAGATAACGCCACTTGAAACAGGCACGAGGAAGCTGGTCAAAATGGGCAGCACAGTAAATATGCTGAGTACTCACTGCTACTATTGGACTGGGCTTTCCGATAGCTGAGAAAAGAATGAGACCAGCACCAGTCATGACGTGGTACAATGATGAGCTCAGTAGCCCGCGCCGGAGATACTCGCGCATCGTTGTACACTCTTTCCACTTCAGAACATCAGGTCCGAATCTGAGATGTAGACGTGAGGTGACCAACCCGTACCGCTCACAAGACAGCTCACCTGTCGTACGCAAACCTGACCACCGGGTCCTTCAAGGCTTCGAAAGCGTCTCTTACTTCGATGAACAATGCTTCTCCTGACGGACCTACTCGATCTGGGTGATATTTCCTTGCGAATCCGCGAAATGCCGTCTTTAGGGTAGCATCACTGGAGTTTGGATATACGCCGAGAAGCTCGTAAAAATTATTTGTGATACTTCCGGAAGCTTCGAAGAAGTTATAGATGAGATAACAGAGGACAACTGCTGCGAAAGTAAGTCGGTAGTGTAATGCATAAGCAGGCGTTCGCGGATCAGGCGGAGGACGGTGAAAGATACTAGAAGATGTCTGATGAATTACACGAAGAGCTTGTTTTGTTGCAAAATCTGGAAGGTACGACCAGCCGACGATGCGGAAGAGCGCTGCGGACATAATCTAGAGATGCTGTAGGTCCATCAGTTAAACTGTAAGGATCGACATCAACGGAAGTGAAGAAGCTCAGGGCTGCAAGCAGCCAGAATGATCTCATGTCCTTGACTATAGGCGCGCCACATGTCCACTGGAACTCGTGCCTGCAATTTGTTCGCACATAACCACGTACCCAAACATATATCTTGAGTTTGAGTACTGTATAATGTGCGTACCCGTGCAAAGACGGGCAGATCTCGCGTTTGATAGAAATCCACATCTAGAGACCACCCATGACAGACAAATCTCTGCTGCCAGGGCTCGGCTAAAACGCCACAATTCGTCTGCAACATTGCAATCAACTAGGACTGCAAACGATGCAAATGACTGCGAAGTGGCGGCTCTGCCTTTGCTAGCGAGCTGTGGACCTTTCAGTCTCACCAGCCAATGAGAGCCACACAATGTCGGTCTGGCCTTACAATGCAATGCGGTAAGTTTTGGCAAGGCAATGGGAAACAGACACTTTTTGGGCTCAAGTGCAGGGACAGGGCGCATTACGGTCAAGGTCGACCCTTTTACTAGGACATCGTTGCAAACAAAGAGAGGGATATGATCACTTGCCTATCTATGTGAGATCGAAATGCTTGCCAGAAGCTGGAGAAACTCTTGTCGTCAACAGGACGGGGTTATAAGCCTGGAAGTTGTCGTCCAGCGGGTAGGACTGAAGGAGAGAAGGCGTGCGAACATTTTGCCTCATGCCAGCAACTGTTTGAACACGTCGGCACATTGATCTCCTACACTTTCTCCACGACGCTCAAATTTTAGGACCATCTTTTGGAGATCCGCAGCACGTTGTTGGAGTATATAGGAGAAGTGGACACGTCAAAACATGAATATCTTTCGGTTGTTTGGTTCGCGTTCGTGTTGTAGAAGTTGTCTGGAAAGCTAACAGGTCGTGGTTGTAGGGGATCTGGCCCACTTGGCCTCTATATTCATCCTTATTCAGAAGATTCAGAAGACCAGGTCATGCAGGGGTGGGTTTGCTTTTGATTCACTGATTTGTCCTTTCTCAAGCGTGTCCCATGTCTGCTAGGTATTTCATTCAAGACACAGGCTCTCTACGCCCTCGTATTCATGACACGCTACATCGACCTGCTATTTCGCTGGGTGTCTGTTTACAACTTCGTCATGAAGCTATTCTTCATAAGCAGTAGTTGCCACATCCTCTACATCATGAAGTACCATTTCCGGTTCGTACTCACTAATGACTGCCTTCCGCATGAATATTGACCTTGGTTTTGATAGTCCGACGCATGACCCCTCCATTGACACGTTCAAGATTGAATATCTTCTTGGGCCATCCTTCTTTCTATCGCTGATATTCAACTACGCGTTCGAGCCAACCGAAATTCTCTGGACATTCTCTATATATCTCGAATCTGTCGCCATTTTCCCCCAGTTGTTCATGTTGCAGCGTACTGGCGAGGCGGAGACAATTACAACGCACTATTTGGCTGCTCTGGGTCTTTATCGTGCTCTGTACCTTCCCAACTGGATATATAGGTATGCACGCGTCCGGTGGATTCTGTTTATGGTTGAACAATTTTGCCCTCCAGATACTTTACGGAGGACGTGGTGGATCCCATAGCTGTCACAGCTGGACTGGTGCAAACCGGGCTTTACCTCGACTTCTTCTACGTCTACTTTACAAAGTGGGTCTTTTATAACATGATCCCTGCGCCAAATGCATGCTCATCAATGATGTCATTCCCAGAGTCCTCCACGGCCAGAAGTTCGAGCTCCCAGCATGAGTTGGCGTATTTTGGTCTATCAGAGCCCGACATATCATTAATCAGAGCTTTGCCTATCCCGAACCGCTCTTGAGCTTGGACATTCATGTATGCCTCGGAGACCATAGAATTTTGCAGTGCATAACAAAACGAGATGTTTGCTAAGTATGTCACGTGTCCTGGCTAAACCTCAGCCTCTGGCACCGAGCCAAGGCATCCAATTGAGCCATAATTCCGAGCCATCTCTCATTATGGTCATCATCATAAAGACCACAACGCCGTCGACATCAGTCTCCGGTGCCGAGCCGAGGCATCCATTGAGCTATTGGTTTCGAGCCACTGCGATCAGACCACAGCGCCGTCGACACTAGTACTGGGACAGTGCGGAGCTTGCGGTATGTAATGGATCGTACAACTTGACAGGGAAGCCTTCGACTTTGCTTCAAATGGTAACTTCCTCGAAGTTCGCTGTGGTTGAACGTTGAACAGGAATCAGGGTAAGACCGCGACCATCCCGTGACATTCGTGTGAAGTCACACACGCTGCAGTCAAACACTTTTTTAGTCGCTGATCAAGAATATAGTGTGAGCTTGTATATTCACAGGTGCTAGCACACAGCCAACCCGCACCTGACCCATTAATATGCTACCAGGGTGCTCTGGTACCCGGGTACCCAAGCGCCCTCTACCCATGCCGGGCGCTGAGCAGTCTTCCCACATAACTTGAAGCTAAGATATTTCCTGCAAATGACACTGACAAGCAGATCATCGAGTGTGCCATGCGTGGTACCCTTTGAGGGTGGTCCGTCATACTCGCATTTCACAACCTTCATTCACAGGAGCCTTAGGTGCATGGACTTGCCCGGCCCTCCCGAGCCTCTGACCGGCTTTACATAGATGCATGTTTATACACATCTTGCGAATCTCTTAGGTTCGGAGTTCTTGGTCGAGAAATTGCGATGATGTTCGGTACGTGTGATAGCCCTAAGCCGACCTTGAAAGAAAAAATACAGTCGCTCCTTCTTTCCAAGGGTAGGTAATGCGGCTGTCAGGTGAGTCTCTGCGCTTCTAGTTATTGCCATTACGAACGGCTGTCTCTCAGTGCCACCAGATTTTTGTGAGTCGTCAACGGCTTCATCTTACTCTTATCGATCGAGCGCTCTCCCAAAAACTTTCATACAAATCATATCCAGCCAGTCCTTAGAGAGCTGCTGAATCAGCGTTGGGTCAGTATTCAAACCTATTAAACGAAGAATGGTACTGCTTTAGGCAAGTCTGGGGCATGTTTTTCAGTCACGGCTAAATCGGTTATCAGCAAGTCGCCAACGCACTTCTCTGGTTAACCTTGAATGCGGCTTGAATGCTTGGCACGAGTCGTATGACTGCCAATTCCCCCCCACTAATATCGCAACTGTGGCGTCCTAGCGATACTCACGCATCGTGATGTTGACGTTGTTCGCTGCCCTACTTTTGTCTAGCAGGTCCAGACTCCAGAGCCAAAAGTAGGACAACAACTCGGGCGTCAGATGGCACCATGACAGCCATGGAGCACTGATTTAACTTCCGCTATTTCGGCTTTTACATTCCCCTTGGTCTACCGACACGAAGCGCGCATGGTCTTATGATCTTTGATAGCACTGCGGCCCGGCAATCCATAGAAATTACGCTCTTCCCAAGTGAATTGCAACTATTTGCATGCTCGCCTAGGTTCCAAGCCCCCAACATTACCGCCCACGCCTACTCGGTTCATTGGCAATTTGGGAGGCTACCTCAGGCTACCTCAGGCTGTCTGTTAGCATCTGCGTCCGAAGATATCATTACTATATCGGGATCGGCAAACGAGTGCGAAACCACCGATAAACGATCCCGCACGGAATCAACGTTATACTATGTCGTTCTCCCGCGTCATGTGATGCAGTCTTGCGTGCCAGTGCCAACCCGGTTATGCATAACATACAAGCGTTAATGAATCACTCGAAGTACGTCCTGTATAAGTACGGGTGCATGCAATTCGTTTCAGCCATTCTCTCGTCAGGTCTCTCTCTGCAAGTAAACGTGTGTCCACGCCCACACCAACAAAAAACATGAACGACCTGTCTACATCCACTGTCGATGACAAAGTACGTGCTTACTTTGATGCGCTTTCATGCCCCCGTTTTAATGTCGAATATAGGCTCTAGCAGGCATCCGCCAGTCCATCGCCGAATTTATTCAGCGTTGCGGCTTGCAATATAAGAATATCATGCTCGACGAAGCGTGGTACTCCGAATGCTCTCAGGAAGCCATCAACCGCGGCTATCCGATGGAGGCTCTCCTCCCATACATGGCCGTTGGCGTGGCCATAATGTCCAACGCTTACGACCACCTCCCAGACCGTGCAACCAAGATGTGGATTTGCCTCTTCACCGCCGTAGCCACCTGCATCGATGACATGATGGGGAAGGCAGAAGATTTAGTGCATGTGTACCGTTTTAACCAGCGGTTCGCGAACTGCCAACCACAGGAGCATCCAGTTCTGAATGCGCTTGATGGCCTCTTACGGGAGGTCCACTACCATTATTCTGCACCAGTGTCAAATTTGATCGTCGCCTCCTCACTCAACTTCATGTCTTCCATTTTACTTGACAATGAGACCCAAGATATGCCGGTATAGTATTTCTTCAACAAAGGCAGCTTTGATTTTCAACCCTTTTGTGAACAGATCTCGCCGCAGACTCCCTCGTACCCCGAGTATTCTAGGCTGCTATCGGGCTTGGCGGATGCATATGGATTATGCATTTTCCCTTGCACCCTCCCGCTTCGGGAATATGTTCAATGTATGCCGGATCTAACCATAGTCATAAACCACACAAAGCAAGTACAACGATCGATGATTTTCCGTCAACCTATCTAACCTGTCATGATTCAGTGATATATTGTCATACTACAAAGAAGAGATCGAAGGCGACTCCGCAAACTACCTGTCGCTCATAGCAGCCTCTAAGGCTCTCACAAAACAGGAAGCTCTTCGTGAACTCATCGAGAAAACCGTGCAAGCATATCACAATGTCCTCGAATTTCTGAGACCGCGTCCTGAGGCATATAATGCCTATGTCGCGTTTTTCGATGGGTATATCAAATTCCATGCTACCTTAAAAAGGTACAAGTTGGAGGAGGTCATGTTGGAGAGATTTTCTTCTTGACAGAACCCTTTCTTATGGCACTTCCCAACTTTCTACATGTTGATCAAATTTTACAGTAGAGCGCTAGCCACTAATACACCGCCTCTATATCTGCCACGCTATCAGATTGCCCGTCCCTTGAGCGTTTCTCGCTCCCTCTATTTTCGAAGGGTTTTGTGATAATATGGACATTTTTTTCAATGTACTCACCTTAAGCTTCAGTGTGTGTCGACTCGGACTTCAAGTTGTTCTAGATGAACCCCTGAGCTAGTAAAAGGCATCACGTGTTGCTTGTACATGTTTTCATTTTCGGCGGACTTTGAAGCATACCGGCACCACGGCACTTGAGTATACATCGTACAACCTGGCAGCTCGGGTTGCGGTAAGCATCCCGCACACACAACACGCGACTCCGAGAACCCCACTTCTTTCTGCAGCTCACGGGTCGCAATTATGCGCTACTTTTCCGTGTGCTATCTTGCATATGTAATTTTTGCAAGCCTCCCATGCGCTCTTGGTAAAGCGGACACGACGGTGAACAACAAAACGATAGACCGAGTGAGTTGTTACATTTGTGACGTGTAAGCAGGAGCAACTTTGTTTTGGGTTTGCTTCACTTCTCTGTCAGCGGGCAAAGCCAGAATATCTCATTGTTTTCATCCACCCAAGACCATACAGCTTCGTACACACTCAATATTTCCTCCATACATTGATCAAGACCTACAAAATCGGTGAGACAAAAATGTTATTCCCCCAAAATGCATTCTTATACCTACGTGACTTTCAGCTGGTGGGATTTCGGTGCAGATGCATATATTGTGAGCCCAGTCAGTCTTCGAAAGCGACCTCTTGGATTCTAATGTTACATAGAACACCAACAAACATATTCGTCTCGCGCGTGCTCGCGCATCTCAAATGGTGCGCCAGACACATTACTCGAACCTCTCTTCAATTCACATCCAATATTAGGGATGGCTATGGTCACGCATGCCACTGACTGCTTCTAATTTCATTATCGAGGTAGAATTTAAAGTAAGCGGCAATAGTCTAAGTTTTAGCATGTCTAAACGGGTCATTAGATCACTGGCGAATCATCGCACTTGTACGGAGATGGCATGGCTATCTGGCTCACAAAGGACCGAGCTGAACCAGGCCCTGTCTTCGGCAGTAAAGGTAGGTTCTAGTCTAGTCTTACTATGGTCACTTGATTTGATACCATTTCCCTACCAGATAACTTCGAAGGGCTCGGAATTTTTCTAGACACGTGAGTCACCAAACCATTGTATTCGATGTTGCGCTTCTCACTTATGATACAGTTATGCAAACGCCCGGCATCCTTATGGCTTTCCCCGCATCATTGCAATGTTGGGGGATGGCCAGACGCCCTACGACCAAGCTCATGATGGTGAAGCCAACAGCCTAGGCTCATGTTCAGCCAATTTCCGTCGTACGAACGTGATCACGAAGCTCAAGATCACCTACGTGAAGGATACCTATCTTGATGTGCGTCTGGATACCTGTACTGTCATGACTCTCTTTCTCACGCGTTTGTAAGATAGGTTAAGGTCCACTATCGAGCCTGTGCGTACGTTTCTTTTGATCGGAGAATTAACATTGACAAACACTCAGGGGATGACTGGTCTGACTGTTTCCGCATCACGGACATAAGTCTTCCCTCCTCTCCATACGTCGGCGTCTCCGCAATGACAGGCGAAGTATTTGATTCGCATGAGTGCGTATTGCATTCACCAACAAGTGCGCCTCCCGCTAACACGTTCCTTAGTGTCATTTCCGTGACGACATGGTCCGCAATTTTGTCTGCCTCTGATGCGCAGCGCAACAGGTTTGGCAGCGGCAGTGGGAAGGGTACGTTTTCGCGCAAGTTTGGAGCTGAGTCACAAGGAGGTTCATGGCTCGGCTTTGTCTTCAAATTGCTGCTCTTTGTGGCTGTCTGCGTGGGTGCGATGTTTGGTTATAAAACCTACGCGCTTAATAAGAGGAGGGGTTACGGTGGTTCTGCATTTGGAGGCTTGGGTTACGAGAGCCGGAGGCGGTTTTGAGATTATGTCGAGCTCATGTACATTCTGGCTTCATTCGATGAAATCACCAGGAGATGGATTTGCAGGTCTTAGGGACCGAATTTCGATCCCATCAGGATTGTATCGTATTGATGTCAGTTGAACTCAGTGTTGTACGGGATATGTATCTACTACATACTACTATCTACTAAAGTGTAATGCCAATGAGAAGAGCTAAGTACTACTACTACGACTAATGCTACGTAAAAGATATACAAGAGGCGGACTGAGCGAGAGGACGTAGGTATTTATGTAACTACAGAGACACACGCAAATTGGTGATGGAAGAAATACTACTGCTACTAGAAGATCCCAGAACAACAGAGATAGGACACAATGAACAAAAGGATGCCGAAATACAATGAGATGTCGGGTCATTTTGGTGATACATACGTCACAAGACATGGTAAACTATACACCATATCGCGTAGCGAGTCGCTCCTGGATTACAGGAGGGAAACTCGAGACCTGCGCTGCCCAACCTGCCTCATCGTGGTGCTTGAAACCAGACAAAAGTTGTTGGAACATCGAATTCAGCTCTGCGGAGGGTTGATGCCACCTAATGATGGCATTGCAGAACCAGAGAAGGCTCTGCATTACAAAAAAAAATCAGTATTACCGCACACTCAAAGAGTAGAAACCTTGACAAACCTTAGCAATGCCCGCTGGGTTGGTCTGCACAAGAGTGCATAGACCGCGGAACGCAGAGTCTTTCTCTTCATTATCACGAATCTCATACAAGGCTAAGCACCATGCTTGTGCAAACTCGGGCAAATGTGGAGCGACAACATTGGGGTGCATCAGCCCAATCCTCCCGATGGACACAGCAGCGTTCTCATGAAGGCTGCGTGGAGCCTTCGGGTGCAGCAAGATAGGAATGAGACGTGCGATGAGAGGGTTAACCCATTGCTGGAATTCCAGATCATCTAGAAAAAACTGTTAAATGACTCAATATTGAGAACGGGCAAGTCTACTCACCACGCCCATAGCGCAACGCTACTTCCCCGACAGACCAAGCTGCGTTATTGCATGCACTAATGAACTCGACCTTGGGCTCAGGGTCAAGTTGTTCAATAAGCTCCGCCATGATGGCAGGCAGATGAGGGCGTAGGAGCTGGAAGCAGCCCATTGCAAGGTCTCCAACGAGAGCATATGCACTCTGACGGACAGGTGCCTGAGGATGTTTGAGACACACCGTCAGTAGCTGCAGAAGGTTTGGACTTGTCTGCCCAATAAGAGACTCTAGATGCATGCCCATGCCCTGGGCAAGGCCCGATAGGAGATCCAGTGACACCACAAGGAAGGATTTGTCAGGCTCATCGAGGTCGGGATTCTGCTGGTATGCTTGATATTGGAGCAGAGATTGGTGAATGATGTTCACGCAACGCTGGAAAACGGGTAGTGCGTAGGGGGAAAATGCTGGTCCCATGGCAATTGTGACGGATGCAATGCACTGGGATACCAAAGCATGAGAACCCAAAGTACCAGCAAATCGATCTGAGTCATACCTCAAGGAGAGGAATCAAATCATCGTCATTGTCCGACAATTTGGCCCACCGAGACGTCAGAGGAGGCATCAAGATTTCCACATATGCGGAATTCTGCAGTGCCCTGCCGACAGCGTCTGCCAATGTGCCAACAGCATCATACAGTATGAGCGTATTCTTGTGCTGATATTTTTCGAACGCAAACACCAGATTCCGGAGGACAGGTTCCAAATAGGGCACAAGCTCGGGCCCGGCATCTTCCTCTAACGTTGCGAACGCACTACATCCTGCCTCTTGTACACGTTTGTTGTCGTCCAAAACCATTCGCAAGAGCTAAGGTCTTTTAAGTCGTCATAATCACATGCGGGGAAAAAAACGCACGCCTTCCATTGTCGGGACAAAGTATGAGTTCTTATGTTGCTCCGATATAGGTTGTGTACACCAGCTTGCATATCGACCCAATGTCCAGCAGGCGATTGATCGAACAAGGGGCTATACACTTTTTCGTCAATCATCCCACACAGTTCGGGGGTAACAGCATACCTTAGGGTCATTAAGTGTGTTGATTAGATATGGAACGAGGGTTGTCAAATGAGGCTCGATCGCGTCAATGCAGCCTTGGGGAATAACATCAATATGCGGCCATCCGATAAGAAAGAACCACCAGCACCTTCTGCCATTGCGCCTAATGCCAATATGCCACTTTCCCTCTCTAACCACTCAGCACTCCAAAGTTTATTCTTCAAGGGACCAAGAAGCACGTTCAGTAACTCGGATCCAAACCTCACAGCCAGCACATCCAGCGCAGCAGCAGCGCATTTCCTCAAGTTCCACTCCGTAGACATCTCATCAGCGAAATCATCATCATCAAGATCGTAGTCGTCCTCATCCTCATCGTCCAACGTTTCTTCCCCGTACGCCCCTCGCTTCCGCTCCTGTCCATTAGCTTCTGCCTGATCCCGATCCAGACCGTGTGTTTTACCCCCGTAATGCCGCGGCTTGATGTCGGTTTCCTTGTCAGGGACGTTGGTATCTTCTGTATCGCCATCAAGCCAGAGAAGATCATCTTCTCCGTAAATCATGCAATCGAGCAATACTGGAGCAACTCGGCCTAGGAGAGGATGGAGGAATGCTGCAAGGTCAGGATCCTCAGCGAAAGTGAGCCAGAACTCGCAGGCTTCGAGGGCCACGCTTTCATTCTTATCTTTGGTCGAGTATAACATGTACTCTGCGACATTTGACATTTCCGGCATCAACTTCTCGGGGCGGGCTGCAAGAAGCAATACAAGTGCTTGGCAGACATGCCTTCGGACAGATGGATCCTCGTCAGATGCGCGCTTGAACAGGCATGCGATGAACGCATCGATGTGGGCAAAAAGGGATTGAGAATTGATCGGCACGAAATACGAAAGACAGGCAACGGCATGTGACCGCATTTTCGGCATTGGGTGCTCTGATAGCACGAGGAATTTGGGGATCATGTAGTCCAGAGGACGCGTTCCGTTTATCTCAACATCCATTTTGCGAGGGAAATCCTCGCAAGCTTTCTCGAAAACGCTGAAAGCAGCCTGCATGGTAATTTTCAGCATTCGCAATCGAACAGTTACACAGATAATCATGGGATATAAATGTCGCGTGCTTTAAGGCTGTTTGGGCTCAGCGTAAAGTCACGTTCAATGAAGTGCGACACTCGATGAAGGAGAGCTGCCGATGAGCCAGAGCTGCACTCGCATGGGCTTTGCCCGACTATGAAGCGCCTCAAAATTCATGGGGAGGCACTTGCTCCGACACGATCCCATGTTCCAGCCCCGGAATATCACCACGCGGACACTCACCTCCTGGAGAGCTGGATCAGGTGAATCTAGCATATTCACCAACTGCTGCAAGCAATCTGGCCAATTTCTAGGCTCAAGAGCACCAAGAAATGCAACAATATCATGACCAGCAGCATTCCTTATCAAAGGAGGAGAGCTGACGAAGGCTTGAAGAACCGCTGACTTTGCATATTCGGCCACCTCCGGAGATACGCTCAGGAGCAGACGCGCGTTATTCTTCAACAGATACCCAGCTATCGTGCGGATTTGGTCTTCCTCTTGGGGGAGAGCAGTTAAGATGTATGCCAGATATGCAATATAATCTGGTACACGTGTAAAGGTGTTCAATTTCTATTTAAGCGAATGTTAACGCGCTGCAGATCATCGCAAAGAAAATTCATACATGAGTGATTGCTCGCTGTACATTGCCTTGCGTATCAGTTGAGTCGCGTATTGTCTGCAGGATCTCCTGTAAGCCTGCAGGCTGCGGCGTCCAAATAGACATCGTTAAAAGCCGTCAACGCGCGTGAAGTGCAGATTTAGGGGGAACGCGCCGCAAGAAAGAAAGGGCTCAGTCGGAAACTGTTAACCAGTGGCAGGAACCCTTTCTGCCTCTCCCAAATAACTTTGTGTGGCTTTATTTGACCTCGTGCGAACTGATAGGCGAAGTACACAAAGAACGTCACGCTTGTCACGAAACCAGCTCCTGAGTCAGTCCTGCCAGTGAGAGCGCCCGGCATTGGAAATTTCGCAGGGAACTTCTATACCTCGATTGGAGGCTGGTTTGTACCGGCTGTGATCTATACTTTTGGGCTGAAACTTCCTTGATCATCGGCTTATTGATGCAACGACGATCAAGCAGAACAGTGCCATCAATCATCCTTTCAGTCAGTCACACTTTCCCCAAGGACACGTGTACCAGATTCTCTCGCAAGCCTTATTCTCAATCAAGCTTCAGCTTTGTTCAGAGGCTGGCACAGCAAATCACTCAAAGTATCCCTCACCGAGTGTGGTAGAACGACTCCAGTAGTTGCCTACGGATTACCATCAAGGGTGTCTTTCACAAAACGTATGCATCACAATAGCTTCACATCAAACTTGAAAGTTCCCCATGAAGCGTTCGTAATCAGAAGAAGCCTACTAGCGCAAACAGTGCTCTCGGCGGGCGCGTAAGTTTCAAGATCAATCATGGCTGGAACTCTGATTTTGTTCGCCGGCTAGCAATTAATTACCGGCCATTGAAATATTCACAAGGCTGGAAACCCCCGCATAAATGATGAGCTATATAGCACATCTAATCTGGTGGCGACCGAGCTACACTGTGAGTATGTAGTTTATTGCCGTACTTTTGACCAGTGGAAGACAAAGAAAAGGTTCACAACTTGAAGGTGCATCTTGCAGGAATGCACCATGAAAGAAATACAATTGGGCGATCATCACTTGGTTGTCACGGAGATTTTTGAATTCTCGCGATTCAGTCTTCCGTAGTGTAAGCAAGACAGTGTGCGTAGTATTGTCCATGTTTCGATACCCTACGCATATTACAAAAAACTGCTTTAGCCCAAATTCATTTACAACATAAGCGGTCGGTCACGTAGCTCATATTCTATGGAAGAGCCAACCAGTACTCGAGCAATTTAGGGAAGTTAGGAGTGCCAAGACCAGTAACTGGATCCCATCCAGCGGTGACGTTGTAACCTTCAGTACCACAGCCAGGATTTGATCCTTCTGTGATATCATTGAAAGCTCCCGCGAAACCAGCAGAGTAGATCTAACACCATACATCATGAACTGAAGCAGGGCAAAAGTATAGGAACATACCGTAGGGTTAATGAACCCAATCGGACCCTTTCCTACGGCGAGACGGGCATCGTTTATCATCGTAAAGATGGCGCCACTGACTGGTGAAGAACAAGAAGTTCCGTACACAAGCTCAAATTGGCCGTCGACGGCGACGACGTAGTTCTGACAGGAAATAATATACGTCAAGTCCCACGTATCCATGCGATTTGTGAGAGATACTCACAGCTCCGTTGGCAGAAATGTCAGGGAAAGCACGAGACTAATGGTTGACATTATTCGATTGAATGTATCACATTCATTCTGCCACTCACCATGCCAGTCGAGTTCCAGATATTTGGGGGGTAGTTGGGAGGATAATTCTGCAAATAGTAATCGACAGCGGTCTTCTGGTATGAGGGCATCACGAAGTAGTTACTAAAACCTCCACCAGAGTAGATAACTTCCATGCAAGCCATTTCAGGTTGAGCCTGGGTGACAGTTGCATTTGGCTTGACCATGGTAGCGCCGACAGATGTGACGTAGGGACAGGTGCCAGGGAAACTGGGATTGAAGATCATACCAGTTGAGGACTGAGTGCCTGTTGTCGTGTGAGAACATAAACGCGAAAATGCAACTCAAGGCATACCATCGGGGTTTAAGCAATAGTTGCCATTACCAGCGACACCATCATCTCCAGAGCTGTACAAGACGGTTACACCCATCAAGCCAAGTTTCGCATACTCTGCGCACTGGCGCGCAGTATAGAATGCAGTGAGATCAGCCTCATTGTACCCGTATGAAGTTGAAATAACGTAGGCGGGCGTAACAGTTCCACAGTCCTCAGGCCCTACCACAGCATACCAATTTATTATATGTACGATCCAGTAAAGATGGGGCTTACCCTCATAACCCCCTCCGTATGGGTCAGGATATTGGGCATCCTGAGTGTAATCGTCACCACCCTCGAACGTACAGTATGACCCATCAATGGCGTCGAGGAAGTTATTGAAAGAAGCCCCTGTCGACAAGGTCAGCAATATGTCTATGCCGCTTTCCCTGATTCTCATCCTACCTTCGACCATGTCGCCAGTCTGGTAAAGAGTGACATTTTGCTTGCCAGTGACCAGTGACATTCCGTATTGGAGATCGAGGTCCGACTCGCCGTTATACTCGAAACCTTGGTACTCAGTCTGTGCATACCCTGCAATACGTCGTCATGCTTTGATCAAAGAAGAACGCTCAAGGCAATCACCTCCATCAATGGAAACCATGATTGGCTCCAATCCAAGGAGATCAGTGGAGTAGTTCATGGCAAACATTTGCAGGTCGGATTGCAAGTAAGCCTGAGGAGTGTATTCCACTTGGGGATGAATTAGCTCACAAAGTAACCAATGAAATAAAAACCATACCAATGCCGAAGCTGTTCTTCTCAGTAGCGACAGGCTCGTATACGAGTCCGTACAGAGCCCTCAAGCAAACAGGAGTGATGTACTCGTCACACTGCTCGAGCTCAGTCACTATCTGTGAGATGGTGCCAGCAGTCTTTGGGGTGATTCCTACACCAGGTTGACCAATCGCGCGAGCGGGTTCCAACTGACTAGATCGACCCTTGAGTTTCGCGTCAAAGTTGACGGAGGGTAGCACAAAGTCAACATGAGTGCTAATGTGCTCAGGGAGATGATAGGCTTCGCAAGCTAAGAAGTGGTGCGTGAGTGCCGCAATAGTGTCCTCTACGAAGGTACTGACCGACGTGCTCCTGTCCGGAAACATGAGTGTAAACATTATACTCAGTGTTCATTAGCCGTTCCGCTTCCTCAATCGTGACATCGACATTAATCCAACCCTTGGTAGAACTAACGCGGATGCGCTCGCTCGCTAGCCCATTCTCAACAAGCCAGTCTCTTACGGTGGAAATGGATTCCTCCGAGGGTGAGAATTTTCGGGATATCTCTCCTGCAGTCCAGTGCCTGCCGTAGTTAGCTGACTCCGGGTGAGAAACATCGTAAAGATATTCATCGATAGATTCGATGTTACTCTGTTTCAGAGCAATGCGCAGAGGAAGGGTTGCCGCACTCTCGTGCCTGCGAGTGTGAGACCATCCAATCGGAATGGCGCTACGTTTCTCATGCACATTATATGGGCTGAGAGTGGGCTCCGCCAAAGAGACTACTGCGAGGCTGAGGGCGACAAATGCGGTCAATGAGCAGCGCATGTCGACTGAGATGACGAAAAGCTGACAAGAAAATCAATCACCAGCCATATCTTTTATAACTTTCTCGAGCACAGAGGCAGCATGGTTTGTGCCAGGATTAGACTGCAAGCACATGAAACAAATCTCCTCGATGAGACACCCTCTCGAGTGCTCCCACGCTGCGATCTGTTCCCTGAGAAACATATGGACGAGACACTCTTGGATTATGCTGTCCACAGTTGAGGAAGAGCATTAGACAGGTCTCTGCTTTTAGTAAGAGTCCCGCTGCCCTAACATAGGTCAACCATTTCTTGGACAAGGACAAGCTGTGATCGTTAGTTGAATTACCAGCTGCTCAGCAAGCACCTTGCAATCATATTCAAGTTACCTATAAGTTGCTTGGGAATGAAGCATAAGGCAGCCTGTACAGGTAAAAGGAAAGGTTCCCAGAGTAGATCCGACCACAAGTAGAACTTCAAAGTGTGCTCGGTTGGACTAATATGGTTAATATTATGAGTCGCCAGAAATGTTGCGCAGCCACATGCACAGACGGGCACTCTGCGTCCGACTCCGACAGCCGAGTTGCAAAGATGTCGGCACGGGATAAGCAGCCTGATCTGAATTGCGCCTTCAATAGTATGATCCTACGAATGGAAAAAGACCCACCTAACTGACACGCAAATGAAGCCAAATGTCATACCGCTTTTGTTGGCCGTCCCGAGCTAATGCCGATCTGCCAGGTCTGACACTAGCCTGTTCTGAACCCAAATTGGCACCACACGCATGACTGGATTGGTCAGAATTTGAGTGAAGAGACATCGCACAGGGATGTACTCACCTAGAACCTACATCAGTGAACCGGTGAACAAATGAAGATGTCATAGTAAGCTTTGCATTATTACTTCATAAAATTCTCCAGCAGACAGCAACATGTTCCCGTGCCTTGAACTTACGGAGAACAAGCGTCCATGACCCTAGAAGAGGCTGGATTGCTTGTTTCAAGAAATTGACTATGGGGCCCTGCCAAAATCATGCGTCCCATCTGCGTCGCAGGATGAGACCAGCCCAACGAATTATGGAATTTTGCATTATGAAAAGCCTATCGCCTAGAACCTCTGCCTAGGGATGTGAGTGTCACAAACAAACTCAATAATGCGTGAGCAAAGTGTACGCACATTTAATTGTCAACGTGTTTCCTTAGACACAGGTTGAACGAAGATATTTTTGCGGTACCATGATAATTCTACGAGAATGAGATTACCCAAGCCCATCGATGATTATCACTACAAACCTTGAATGGAATCCATGATATCATCAAAAGCTCTTGTAAATTGTTCAGTTGCTGCACCAACGGCTATGCTGAATCTCCAAGGCTTACCTATGTTTTCCGGCTGATTTGTCCTTCGGAGCTTGACTGTCTGGGTACCATCTACGACACAATTCCTACAGGACATAAATTAGCTGACAATTGCCACTATTTGCCCACACCCTACCCCTATTGATGACACATCTTCGAAACATGCACGCATCGGCCGGTTGTTTTCATGATCACAGAGACGATTGACTCACCGACAATTCTAGCACAATGTGTAAACAAATTTTGCATGCGTGAGGAGAATTAATTATTTACCTGTAATGAAGCCAGTCAATAACTTCAGGCATCTCCTCCACCAAGAATGATCGGTCTGCATGAACCGAGTTTCCAGCTAGAACCGCAGTCCGTTTTTGCGGCACCCATTTCTTGATGTACTCCAAAACAGCTTTTGCAACATACTCTCTCGTGTGAGGCGATGTCATGCAGGCTTGCGTTAGACCAGACTGAGTATTTGTTTTGCTAACTGTTCAGCAAGCACACTCGGTAATGCATTGATGACGAGCCTTTCCATGTTGCGTTCTGCACCATTCGTCCATACTGAGCGTTCCCAGTTTTCAAGCTTTGCTGTATCACCATAGAGGGGCCAAGGCTCACGAATTCAAAATTGCCTTGTCAGTCCCGATAACGAACTGTATGCCTCGTTCGTCGACAAGCTCCAGGTTACCATTTGTGATCAATACCTGGACGCGAAGATGGGTTTCAAGCACTGCTACTAGTAGGTAACCGGTTGAAGTACTCACAGCAATTTCCAAGATTTTGTCCCTTCTAGGATCGAGTCCAGTCATTTCGCAATCGATCCAAACCATGGGACCTGAGTTGAAATCGAGTGGCATTTGGGGCGACATCCTAAGCAAGTGGAGCTGGGGATTTTGAAAAGAAATTTTTGAGAGACAGAAACGCCGAAGTAGAGACAGTTGATACATGTGTGCGGTTCGTCCGACTCGAAGCATTTGAATTCCACTGGCTACATACTAAAAAGGTCCGAAATTCCTTTTAAGTTACTCACACAAGTTGAATCGACTCGTCCAGGACTCCAGGCTGCTACTTGACTCATCACTGTGGGTCCATTATGATTCACCACTACCCGAACTCTCGGAAACCGTTGTACGTGAAATATTGATTTTACTTTTTGGGCACAAGATACTAACGTTGACCAGTACTCGATGATCATAGCCTGAGACAATGGTAACTTTGTTCGAACTTATGTGATACTAGCCGTATACAACGCGCGTCTGTCATAGTGCTTGCAACTTATTTAGGGTACAAGGGATCCTTCAAGTCAGTACCAGTGCCTATCTCCATACTTACTGATTTGACCTTTTATACATTGTTTTTACTCTCAGTGCGCACCCACTGAGTACAACAAAAGTACATAAGGAAGTTTTATTTATAAGTGCCATGCGGCTTGCTGTAGCCCATCTTATCGTTTCCCCGCCTCGCATCCACCCCACCGTGACTGTACTCCCAAAATGCCTTTCGATCTCGCAAACGTGCGCGACCTCACGGGAAGAGTTATCAAGACCGAGTGGGTCGCCGCTGGATCCTACGGAGATATATGGAAGGGCACCTACACATTGATAGGAGGTCAATCAGTCATTGTACGATGCGCTGACGATGTTCAATTCATGACATATCTCACATACTCGCTGCAGGTAGCCATGAAGATCATGAGGTCAACAGCGTTGCTCGACAGTCAATCTGCAGAAAAAACAAAACGGGTAAAACCTTCTACCCCACACAAGAAAACTTGTTAATCAGTTAAATGTTTCCAGAGGATCCTGCGAGAAACAAGCGTATGGAGTACATGTATTCATCCTCACTTGGCCCAATTTATTGGTATCTCTTATGAGGTTACGCGAGAATATCCCTGTTTGATATCCTTGTTCTATGAGAACGGAGACGTCATGAAGTACCTAAAACACAATCCAAATGCTATGCGGATGCACTTGGTACACTTTCCACTTTGCTGATTTTTACCGCGTTTACGAATAATTTGACAGGTTTGCCAATTTTTTTCTGGATTGGCTTATTTACATGGTCGTAATATTGTTCACGGGGATCTCAAACCTGTATGGCACTAGCTTTCTTCATATTTCGCGGTACCAGAGCTGACGTGATTATCTTCGCAGCCAAATATTCTCATCGATAACGCAGGCAATGCGGTGCTAGCAGACTTTGGACAATCTCGAATTCTCGGGGTTTCTGGGTTCACGACAAGCACAATGTCCGTTGCTGGCACGCGCCGCTACATGGCGCCGGAGTTGATGCTGCCTGAAAATCCGGATGCATCACCAGCGCCAACAAAAGCATCAGATGTCTGGGCAGCAGGGATGACGGGCCTAGAGGTGCGTTTGCAGATTATTGTAGCTCAGGCGCTGCATTTTGATTTTGGTGCTTAGATTCTCTCCGATAAGATTCCGTATGTGGAATACCAACACGACAACAAAGTAGTCTGCGCTGTGGAGGCTGAAAAATTACCCAACATAGAATTCTACCCTAACGTCCCCCGTGGAGCATGGACTGCATTTGAAAGCGGTTGTTGGAAAATTATCCCGAGTAAACGATCAGATGTGCAGCGATTGAGCGATTGGTTGTATAAACAGTATGGACCTGACTCGAGTAGGTAGCCACCGCAGACCTACTAGAACCCGCGGTTGAATATCTCATTGTATCATCTGCACCTTCAATATGCATAAATCATTTGCTGGTGTTGGGGCATCCGAACTTGAAGCGACTCTTCCGGAATCCGAATCATTCAGTGGCACGTGACCGTGTTACGTCGAAACTTTGAGAGTAAGTCCCTGCCAGTGTGACACGGACCTTTCTTCTTCAACAACCAAAAGCGTTGTTGCGTTGGTTCTTCGACAGGCTTGCTATCAGTTTCAACATGGGTAAAGAGTCGGACGACGCAGTCCTTGAAGAATATCCGTACTTCTGGTCCAAGGGGTCGAGCATAGCTTTACCAGACTTTCTGACGAAGGTATCGAGTCATAGTAATAATTAGGCTCTTGTTCTCTTCTGACGCATCTATGTGCTATGTTAGTATAAACCGTCCATGGTCCAAAATGACGGAACAAAACCAGTGAGCCTGTTTACTGTAATCCTGTATTCGCGGTATAGAACCTGGCGTCCATAAAGTGGCTATGGGTTGAAGGAAGCAACCGAAACAAGGATACAGCTGAATCTGATGCAACCACTGCCATCAGTGAGGCTGCAGCATTGTGTATGTCGTATCGTCAATGTACGCCGGCTCACTGACAGTCTGCCCTAGTGAAGGACGTGTCGCAGAGAGTGGAAGAGATCAAGGCAGATATTCAGTGTTATTCGATTCTCTTTCCCTCACCGTATAGCAGAATAATGATTCTATTCCTATGCGCTCTAGCAAAAAGACAGGAGCAAAGAGCAAAAAGGATGTTCGTGAGAAGGTAATTCAATTTCACGCTGAAACCTGTGTGTGCTCAAAGGTTCCATAGGTACAAGCAGACGCTGCCCAGAAACTGAAGGATATATCTATTAAACACAACTACGTATGTGGGAAATGGTTAGTATTCTGATTAATACCATCAGAAACCGGGAATGATTTTTGAACAGGTTGATATTCGCTCCCGCAGACAAAGTAGACGCAATATGGTCCAAGATCGCTAGTAAGCCAGACTCATATCATTATCAGTACATCTCTTGCTGAATCCTCCAAGCATCGCTCGTCTCAGGCCCCCTTGCTTCAACTTGCGCATATCTGACAAAAGTGGCAACATCACCGGCGAATGAGACCCCACACCATCAGCACGTCATCTGTATCTATATCCCAAATGTCTACGACAAAGATGCTGTTACAGATGTTGGTATCGCTGTCGTTTTCTCCAATTTCGAGCGTTGATTCTCTGAGCAGGTCATGAAAGTGCTCTTGAGAAACCACGGTGTCAATCTCAGTGGCGTAAAATCGGATCTATATACAGGAGTGGGCAAGTGTCAAACTGAATTATTGAAAGTCCATGGCAATGATTTCGGCGTCCGCATTCAGGACTCGATAGCAAACACTTAAGCGGAATTCCGTCAACAGTAAGTCTCGTGCAACTTGCACATGACACGATATTGAGAATGTGATCAGGTGTGGAAGACCGCTTCTCTACTCACAGATTCTGAGATCAAGGTGAGTGCTTAACAACGATGAGGGCAGACAAATGTTACTCATACTGCTATGCAGGACCTCAAAGATGCCTATTTCTCGGAGCTGAATGTTACTTCAACCTCTGCAGCAAAACCTGACGAAAAGAAAGACCAGCCTTCCATCGCTAAAAAGAAAAGGCCCATTCCCAAGAGGAAGCCCCAGGAAGACGATCCTTTCGCATCTGAGGAGGAGGCTGATGCTCAAGAAGCGGAGCAGAAACAAGAGGTGCAAGCAAAGCGGAAATCAGGAAAGAGATTCCGATCAAGTGATATGGATGTGGACGCAGACGAGAGTGACAAACAAAAAACAAAGAAGAAGAAGAGTACACGGTGACTACCTCACTCATCACATTGTCGTTGTTGTTTTTTGTGATCCCATGTTGACTCGCCTTGTGTATATTATTCCTGCTTCCTTTATTTTCGAACCAGTTCGAATTGCGGTCAGCCCACGAGCATTTCCGTTGCGGTCTCCCGTGACAACAATCAGGGTGCGCCCTCAAAACTGTGATGTACCTTTCCCGTGTTGACTCTGCACGTGTACGGAGTAGAGACGGCGCTATCCACCATGCAGCAAGCTTCATATGAACATCAGTTACGGCATGGCATGTGCTAGAACAAACATACCACGATCAAGCCTTCCAACTCTGTGCCAACAAAAGTCGTGGCAGATAGACTCCCTTTGGTAGCGCTTGTCGTTGAGAAGTTTATCATCCTGCGGGTAGCTGCCGGATCTCCGAAGTCAGGTCCACAAATGCCCTCGATGAGTTCAAGGCAGTCAGAGCTTCCATACTCCATCAATCACGTTGGACATCTAGAAGCGTTCATATGCGTCTCATGACGACTGACTAGGTGTCAACAAGCGCTGATTTCAGCAACCTGAACTCCCACTTTTCCAAAGTTTTCCGCTGTTCATCCCGCTTTGATATCAACGTTTGCGTCACTTCATCCCCGTCCCCATACACGCCGAGAGCATATATGCTACCCAATTTTGACACTCCTTCCGTACCGGCGACAATCCACTTTACTCTTGATTTGACAGCTACGACTACATGTGGAACTCTTGGAGCTCTCAGCACAATTCCAGGCTTGAACAAAGAAGAATTTGTGGCCTGCTCAACAAACTAAACTTGACAAACTTCGACTCCGTTGCTACCAATTTGATCGAGCATCTCACAAATTGTAGACGGCGCGGTGGCCTAGATACCATCGAAGCCTTTGCTGATTCGATTGCACTACGTGCAATTGAGGATGCCCAACGCTCTTCCCTCTACGCCTATCTTTGCCGAAGAGTTGACGGAGAGCTTGAAATGGAGGACAGGCGATGGACATGGCTCAACGATGGCACACGACAATCATCACACCCATCATTTACTAGTATTCTTGTCGACGCTTGTGAAAGCAGATTCACGCAAGCCCTTGATGAGCGGGCAGCATGTCTGTTCCCTTTGGTTGAATTCATAGGGGATTTATTGCTGGATGGTGTTTTGCCCATCGCTGACGTTCAAGACCTGGTGGACCAGCTCTTCACCCTGGCGGAACAAGGTCAGGAGGGCAGTGCAATCGCGCTAAGCAGGCTCTGCCGCAGGGTTGCTCGAGAACAAGAAGGATTGTACATTCTAGAGCAATTAGGTGCTTCAGGTAGCATCGAAAGAGTGTTGGAGGAAGATATCATCACGCCAAAAGCTCGTTACCTTCTGATGGTGAGTCATGCGATTATATTGTCGATCCGCTTGCTCACCTTTTCTTTCAAGGCCGTGATAGACTTGTTCCACCAGGAGCTTGTAGATGTCTTTGACTCAACAGGGCTAAGAAACGAGATTTACAATCTTGATGACGATGAGCAGGAGGTCTCGTTGGAACTCGATTCGGCACCAACAGATGGTGATTCACTTCCTTCAAAGACAACAACCTGTGAGTCGGAGGACCAAGCGGAAGTTTCCAAACTGGAAGCAGAGTGAGCGGAGGCCGACACCTATCCCCCATTCGTTCACCCTGAAGGGCTCTGAACATGCGATTGAACGGAGATACTAAGAAAGTGTACTATAGATACAAATGAAGTTGGATGCGTGGCAAGGACAAAATATGAACATAAAGATATCGAAATGCTTTCATTCAGTGGTGACCTGCTTCTGTCTCTTGGCTTGCGAGTCTTGTTCTTCATCTACTACACGAGACCGCTTTTTCCCTCTGGTCTTCTTCGTCTTGCGACGATCCTTGCCTAATCCGTCTGCGCCGCTATCAGAGCCTTCTACATCTTCTGTATGGGGCTTGTACGCAGCTGAGTCTACACCTTGTCGTGTGCTCCGTCTCCGTTTCAGGCTGTGAGTCGATCGCTGCGGACCTTTCGATAGTAGATTTGGAGGAACATTGTCCCCTTCTGCATCGACACGAGTTTCTTTATCAGAAACAGAATCCTTTCGTCGACGTTTAAATTTGGGAGAACTGCCTTCTTGATCAGACAGCTCTTCACTTGACGCCGAGAATAATGAAGATGTGTGCTTGTATAGCTGCGCCTCAGATAAGGACGAGCCAATCGATGTTGCGATTGATCCTGCGGTGGAAACAGGTGGCCGAGAGAACGATGTCACCGGTGAACGCCGCGATGCCACTGAAACTTGTGGCGAGGTAGTAGCACTCTGCGACAGGGATGCGACAAGCTTTGATCCTGCGGCTGATTTTCGGCCCTTCTTCTTGTATCGTGCTTCCTCCCCAGGTTGGAGCAAGAAGAACACCTCATTTTCCCGAATCAGGTCCACTCCAACTAGTTGCCTCAAGATGCCGACCAGATAGGGATTGAAGTCCAACGCCTCAATATTGCCCACCAAGCGGGGGTAGTCCTCATAAGTTGCGGGACCATGGTCCTGTATCTCTTCTTCGTCCATCAGCTCCTTGTCACCAAGAGAGCAACCAGGTACCACGAAGTATACTCTTGGCCCACCTTCCTCTTTAGGTAGACTGACTTTATGGAATCGACAGTTAGAGCGTGTGACAGGTGAACTTGTCGACGCAGCAAGACGCTGAACGTTGGACGAGAGAACACGTGGCGGAGCTGAAACCGGAGAGTAATTTTTTTGGCGCTCAGAATTGTGGGAGGGCTCTGGGGATAACATCTTGGTGCTGTGAGTCTGGACTGGCACAGAAGGTAGAAGTTGATGCGGTCGATGGCGGTGCTGCATGGCACCATGTGCATGGAAGAGCGGCGGGGGAATGGCGGAGTGTTGAACTGAAGAGGAATCACTTGGTGCAGAGGACACGATAGAAGAAGCCCGTGACCCATTAGCGCTAGTGAATTGGATGAGTTTGGCGGCGGTACTAGCACCAGAGCTTGCTGATCCATGTTCACTACCACCATCGTTTGGGTTGAGGAGCTTCCGCTTCTGGCCACGACCAGGCACAATCCGCTCTGCTTTGTGATCTTTTTGGGATTTCTTGTGTCCGCTTGACATCGAACGAGTGAGACGACTGGAAGTTTGTACCGGTGACATGATCTTCCGCTTGGAAGGCTTCGGTTGAGATTTTTGGTCTTCAACATCCCCAGACCTCCTGGGTTCAAAGACGTCGTCAGGACCCTCGTACGCTGTGTCCGGGACATTAGTGAAGTGTTCCCTGTGATTCCGTTTAGTATGGAAAAATGTTCATGTTTCATAACGCACAATCCATATTTGGAAACGGTGTCCTCCCGGCTGTCGTCTTCGCCAGGTTCGCAAAAGGATTCTGACAGAGGACTGAGTAAGGGGGAGTCCACGAGTCCGAGAACCTCTCCGGGGAGAACTTCAGTTAATGCTTCCTCGGGATGATCATGGTTTGGTGGAGGCGTTTGATCTCTTGCTGTCGGCAGAGTGCTTCTGTCCGCCCGCTGAGCTTCCCCAGATTTTAGCGAAACTACTGTGGTGACTTCCGCTGCTGAGTGGTGTCCCGCGGCAGGCTCCGTTGGTGGTCGATCGATTTCATTCTCTGCATCAGCATCAACAGGCAAAAGATGAGATACGTCAAGCTGCGTGGCTTCTGCGAGTTCAATTCCACCATCTTCTTCGTTATCAGTGAATGTTCCGGTTAGACTTGATTCAGTAACTGCGACGTTATCGGAAACCTCGATCGTGATTGTGTCAATTTCAGATCGTGACTCTTCTTCTAGAGCACTCGTAACGGAAGCCATAACATCGTCAGAAGACGGGAGCGGCAGGTCCGCATGAGAGGGAGAAGGTCTGCCAAAGCCATCGCCTGTATCCACACTAGTCGGGTCGCCTTCCCGGGGAGTGAAAAGATCACTTGGACCGCTGCTGCCTTCGGATGGCGATACCCGACGAGAAAAATTATGCAACATTGACATAGAAACGGGTACTGAAACTGGAGTGGGTTGGCCTGATGTGGAGTTCGGGCTGATGATGATATGAGGGGTGTCCGGGAGTTTGACCAAACGTGGAGTCTGTTGCGGATGCTTGGTCCCAGAAGAGGTGATAGGGTCTGCCAAGGAAGGATCACAAAATATAGGCATCGGGAAGGCTGAGACATTGTGAAATGAAGATGGTTCCGCAGAAGCAGGCTTCGGTGTGACAGGAACAGTCTCCGCTAGCACGTTAACTGGCCCACCAGCCTGAGCCTCCGGCTCCTGCAAAGCATGCAAAGTTTGAATAATGAAAGACATTTTGAAGTTAGGCTCACCACTGAGGCTTCTGCAGTAGGAGGCTCTTCGACTACATAATCGCCATCAAGATCAGACACATCCCCTGCAAAAGATGCCACTTCAATTCCTTCGCTCACGCCACGAGGAGTGGGGGTAGTAGATTCTATCTCCGCAACAATAAAACTAAACTCGTCGTTAGGTGTTCCAAGTTGTTCCTCGAGAATGTCACCGAGTCTGGAGGTAGGCGCAGCAGAAGGAAGTTCAACATTCTGCAAGGTTACATTGTCAAAATCATCCTGGATCTCCGTGGTAGGGGTCAATTCGATTGAGGTGAATGATTCCACCATAGTATCTGGATGCTGCGACCGAAGTTCCCCACCCCTAGGCTCCGATGCATCCGTTGGCACCATGATGTTACCTGTTCTAGCAATTTAGTGATACAATCTGTGACTGAACCGTGGAGTCACCGACCGGCTTCCTCAATACCTGGCGGAGGCGTCACATCCCCGTCAAGAAACTCAGCAGCGACCATGCCACTAATGTCAGGCAGTGTAGCCTCAACTTGTTCAGTCACGTGTGCTGAAGGTAACACTCCGCAATTAAGAAGATCAAAGAAACTTTCGACTGCAGCGCGTTCATCAGCATTCAGCTGGGAGTCCAAAGAAGGCGGAAACTGGTCGACTTCTAGAGCCTGTATGCCATCTTCCTCGACAATTTCCACACCTAGTCCGTTCCGTTCGTCGCTCTGTTCATCCGGATCCTGATGAATCTCGGTATCATACCCAAGGTCACTGGTTCCTAGTGGAATAGGACCTTCTGGGATTTCTTCGCTGCCGTCCTCTTCCTCGTTATTTTCTGCATCGACATCAATGACGTCATCTTGAGCCTCTTCGACGTCGTCAACCCCTGCCCTTGGAGAAGAAGTTTCGAGGTGTCCAGCACGACTAGCAAACTTTCCCCGCGGAAATGCGGGAGGCCAATTCCAGTCAAGATGTTCAGTAGATTTGGAGTAGGCCTGGGGAGAAGACATTGATCCGCTATCGAATTCATCAAATGACGAGGCGAAAATCACTGAATGAGGATTTTTTTTAGTGAAACCATGATACGAAATGTGACGCATAGACAAACTTTGCTGCTCGTCTTGAGACAGGCTGTCCACGTCTCGATATAAATGGTCAAGGATATTCTCGGGTTCTTCATGCTCCCCGTGGATCCCTCGTACATTCGAGAGCTGGTAATCATCCACATGACTACGATTGGAGCGCACCTCGACAGGAGATGACGGAGGGGGGCTAGAATCAGGGAGTGCCTCGTCGGTCACGTCTATATTGACTACGACGAGTTCTGTCTGAACCCCAGAAGGAGGCCCGTCATCCTGCATTATGTTGGAAAAAGGTGTATCTACGTGTGCGTCATGCACAGGAGTAAGACTAGAAGGGGAAACACCATCCAGTTGATCTTGCGCATTAAAATCGCCGCCAGCGTAGAAATCTTCTGCGTATGTTCGCGGACCCCGCCATGGATCAGGAAGTTCCAGAGACAGAGACGGTTGACGCTGCGTAATAGATGGAGGGAAATCTTCATTGAAGGTCAATTAGCACATGGTGGATGTTTATTTGTCAGAGTGTTACTACCTTCGACTTCTTCTGTATCGAGTTGGCCTTCTTGTTCATACAGGACGGCATTATTGGGGCCTGACTCATCAGGAGGCAATTGCGAAGAGCGGACATACTGCCTGCCACTGTATCCAGCGTCGTGTACAGAAGCTCGACTATCTTCTTCCTCGTCTGAGCGAATCTCGATAACGTCCGGACTCTCCTCCCTAAGAGATATTTCCTCCACCTCATTTTTTTCGACTTGAGGATCGACAAGGCAGTGGCGCCGGTCTTCAGCCCAGCTATCGGCTTCGTGATGATTGTCATAACCCTCGCCTGCCCCCTCGGTATCAAACTCCTCTGCTTCCCTACTAGAATATTCTTCGTATTCTTCGTCAGTTTCAGCACCTGACTCGGAGTCGGAAAGTAATTCGATCGGATTTTGCTGAACACCAAGGCCAGGGCCCTCTCGCGGATCTTTGGCCTTTCCTTTGGCGCGTCTGCTCTGTATACCGGCAAACGAATCTTCGAATGAGTGATCTAAGAATGTTTCCTCGGCAGCCACGTTAATATCCTGTGACAGGTGTTCGTCAAGGGCAGCATCTTCTTCAGTCTCCTCACCGAGTGCTCTGCGCAAAGCACTCGTAATCCCTCCAATCCATTTGTCAAATTCCGGTTGGGTGAATTTATCGTACGGATTGTTAATAGGGCGTTTCAACGACTTGGGATTTGTGGAGACGGGTGTAGTTTGTGGCACAGGAATGATAGGAAATGGCGAGCGCCAGCTGGTCGACATTCTTGTTAGTCGCTGTGGCAGCGACAGACTTGCACGAGCACAGTCGACTACTTCAATATCTGATGATTTTGTAAAATGAAAGATGGAGTGGAACGCGTCTTGTCAATGGGTCACGAGCAACACGAATGAACAACGCATTTCGAACTCAGCGACAACTAGATAGCACTAGCACAACTTTATTTCTGACAGTGACTGCCACTGTCAGTGGATGGACTCCGAGTGGACTTTCTTTTCTTTGTTGTTGACTCATCGATGAGTCTACTGCTTGATGAGTAGACCTTTGTAGTCAGCTCGGAGGAGTTTCTGTCCTCGGAGAGACAGAACGGCTTGTAGGATCTCTCGTTCGTCACCAATCATTTTCGATGTCTTCCTCCTTCAATAGAGCAGTAGTCTCCCCTAGAGCCGTTCCTTCTAATGGTTGAGTGGGGACAGAGGATTGTGCGAGAAATGGTGAGTTTTATCATACGATCGCCTAGCACGACAGTCCCATTTATTCACGGGCGCCGCGCAATCAAAGGGGTCAGTCCGTTATTACTCCATTGCACATTTAATATTCGGACTTCATTGACAATATAACAGCAGTTCACGTTCGCTCGCAGTAGTTCCACTCGAACACATGTACGGGCACGGTGCAACCATGGCGATTGCGCATCCTTGGCTATTATCACACCGCATACAAAATATGACTGGCTGCTCACGCGCACGGTCCGAAGATGCGGATGGCATCAGTTCCGCGGACAATCTCTAATGAAGTTGCACAAGCTTTTACAAATCGGTGGCTCAGTGGCGGCCTCCGCCCTCCCCAGCCACCGTTACACAGCTACTGTACTGAGGAAGAGTCCTACATGACAGTTACTCAATCGAGGAGCGCGCGCATACAGAAACGTACCATCTCACAGGAAAAATACAGCAGTCAATCGAGAACCTAAGTGTTCTCATATTTCCAAGTAGAACGGCGGAATTTTGAGCGCGGCCAATTGACGCAGGCCATGGTCCACATATTACCAACGACGCAGAAGTCGGGGCCCAACAGATACACGCCTGGCAACTGACCCTTATCATTAAAACAAATCCTCAGAGTTCGCATGCTTGACACATCGCGAGAATGATAGCTCAAGCTTCAGATTAGATCGCTGATCTCCCGAGACTCGATCTCGAATTGAGGTTGAGCGCTTAAACGCTGATAGATGATTGTCCGACAAGGTCAAATTACCATGGGCCTGCGGGACCAGTGCTTAGTTAAGAAAACTTTTGGTTTGTAACTTGTAACTCAGTGATCAGATACGTGTGATCAGGGACAGAGGAGGCTAAGCATAAACTCACGCGTGGCGCACACACAAATACTTATCCCCATGTGGCGCTTAAGAGTTTTGAATTGACCTTGAAGCCTTCGATTGTAATGAGATTTCATTTGATTCAGCGGGGTGTGTGTGTTAACACCGTAAGGGCACAGCTATGGATCTCGGAAAGTTGCGCGACGGTGATGAAGTCGCACGAGAAGAACGAGAACTATGGAGTAAAAAAGCTGACTGACGCGGCGGAAACTTGATCAGAAAGAGTGCAACTTGGTGCCCGGATCCGACGTGCTCCGGGACAACTCAAATGTAGCTCGATGAACTTGGCATCGCCTGCCTCCAGTAGAGAGAACCGAGACGTTGGGTTCAGATAGTGGTCAGGAATTACTAGACGAGCATTAGATGTATAATAATGAACAAGACATCATGGCACCTTAGCACCTTGGCACTCTTTCACTCCATATCAATGCAATAGTAATGTAGATAAGGACCGCGGAGCTGGCGTACCCCAAAATCCCAAGATTTCGGATGCAATCAAAGCTTCCTGTGTTGCATACAGCACTGTCTTGAAATATCAACAGACGTGCTGAGAATATGATACAGGTATCTGTGTGCAGAGTGTACAGCTGATCGATATACACGGTTCTGACAAAGGGTACATACTATCAACCACTTGCAGCAGCCTGCACTGAGGATCATTAAAAATGTAACTGTAGATGTATTTTTTAGTCTTCAACATATCATGAACCAGGAGCGCCTTGATCAGGAAGCCGTTCGATGGCATAGCGCCTGCTGACGATATACATTAACGGCACACCAGGAATCTGTCGTATACGTCTCCTGAGTTCTCGATCGCAGGTAGCGACAATATAGCATTTGTGAGCAGTGACACGCTGCACCAAGCAGTCATCGGCATATGTTCCAGTGTGGCTGCAGCTCAATCGCTCAAATCGTGGATCTCGAGCAACACTGATGGAAAAAGTCAATAAATACGCCAACGGCATAACAAATATTTCTCACCGAAGTGCTACACGATACCGGTGGCCGAGCTTCTCTAATTCAGCCATAACACAGTCCGTAACACAAGGTATGCCTGTCAATGACACTGTCAACAAATAACCGGAAATTGGAACAGGGCCACAAACATTTGGCAAATAAACAGTCCATCATGCCACTGACTAGTTCAAGTTTATTTTGTAGACTGAAGTTTATGAAGTTTGTATCGATTAAGACTCGGTAAGGTGGCACAAGTTCGGTATTGTGCGCAAGGAACATGGACGACGCGACCTGTGTTCTAAAATGCATGGGTTACTTAGAGTTGCATGACCGATAAGTTACTGAAGACTCACACCCGACGGACCGCCTTGGCTTTCTCTTCCTCTTCTTTTTTCTTCTGCTTCAATTGATTCTCTTTTCTGCATCGAGGGATTCAGCGACAAAGCAGAGCGGCTGGTCAGGCAACGCACAATCTAGCATCATTGGGGTTCAAGAGTCGTTTGACGGCGGCAAACTTTCTAGTCTTCTTTGCCTTGCCCTGATGATGACAGTCATTAAAGACGATCGTAAATTACAAAGTGCACTTGCCATGCTTTGAATGCACCGTCTCAGAACAGTTTTCAGACCTTCACAGTGAAGTTGTTGAGTCAGCAGCAACCCTGAAGACTTTATTCTCACGGTACGAGTCCAATGACTGCAGTCATCTCTTGGAGGCTGTCTTCCAGAACATAATGCCTTCTGTCTCCAAGGTACAGAGGGATGATTGGTGGCAGTTTAACCGTTCATGTGGCGACAAAAATAAACTCGGGCATCAAGTGCGATTACTTCCAGTCCAAAGCCATTGCCCTAACTCAGCATTCATGCGCAGCCCTGGGTATGTTTGGCCTCTGTTGATATGTGTTTCATAAGGCTCATCGTGACAGTTGACAGATTGGCGTTTTTTTGTATATAAAAAACCCTCATGTGCGTGTGCAACTGCAATCGCGACCCTAGTCGAATTCCCATTGCGAGGAGTCGAGGATTTCTGAAGGCGGAGACTTCCGTCCGCGGCTTGACTGCCTAAACGCCTAAAATATCGATTATAGGTAACGAATTCTGACCGCGACGGTACCTATTATCATCAGATAAGATAGTTGCTCAATCCTTCGATTTCGCAGACATCATTCTAAGTATGTGAACCACCACCTGGCAATTCTTAGTTGTGGTTGATACATGTGCGTGCGAGCATAGATATCGGACGGAACATCTTTCAAATTTTATTAATCGTCCCCGCCGTCTAATGTTAAATATTAGGAAACTTCAGCTTTCTTTTCCCCACCAGAACTTCAACAGTTCGTTCAACAGCCCTTCTTAGATTTCAGTCGATCATGTTGGCCAATGATTCGTATAGTACTGCATCCACCAATGTCGAAGTGTGTTTAATTTCACTCTCCGTCAAGGTCATCGCAATCTGACAATATCAAAAGCTGACATGTGTTCCGGATGATACCACTGGCCTGGAACGCATAATGCTTGCGGCCCAGGGCGATTTACAGAGACTACTGAGGTATTTATCCATTGTCCCCCGCGACGCCAAGTCAGGCACTAATATTTCTCCACTCCAGCTCATTTTTTGGCCGCCCTATCTTTATCGAACTTATCTACGCGCACTGCTCTCCCCGCCTTACGCCAGCAAGTTCAGATAACCCCATCACACAATCACGAGAAGTGCATCTCGTGTGTGAGTCATGCACTGTCTGCGTTGCGACTTCCACTGTTACCATCACCTCTCCCCAATGCGAACGTCTATTTCTGGACGAAAAATTCCCGATCGGGCAGACTTTCCGACGACTTAATCGTACTCCGAAGTTTAGTCTCCTCAACGTAGAGACACAAGCAATCGATGGAAAACGTGAACTTCGGAGGACGTATAAGCTGGAAACAGAGGGGTTCGTTGCAGAAATCCTGGAAGTATTTCCGGACAGGGACATGTTCGTCCGTGGTGAGGCATGGCTGATGGAGCGGAGGGCTTACTTGGATACCACTTGCACTACTACCGCAACAGAAACAATACCTGAGTGGCTGTCCGTATGCAAAGGAAATGTTGTTCATTAGAGCTTGAAATAACATACATTTATGTAATAAGTCCCCTCATACTGTACGTCAGATGCTAGTCCGAAACTTTGTTTTATGACCTTCGCGTCAGCTTGCCACTCGCCGATCAATTCGTCATACAAACTTAGGCGGGTCACTTATGCAGTTTATATTGATAGAGACACTGGGTGCCTTACACCCATTCAGTCGATTATATGGCTAGCCATATATTCAATCAATTATGACAAATATTATAGATTGGATTGCGTGACGTCAAAGTGGCCTAGAGGTGCTCGGTTAGCACGGTTCTAGGTTTCTTCAACACGTTCTCCGAAGCTGGCGGACGTCGGGCGGAGTCCGGCTCGAATATTCGATGCGAAGTAGTTTGCGTAGCGAAATGAGTGGGTCCCCGAGAGGACGCACTTGATTTCAGGAATCTTTGAGCGATCCACGAGGACAGCCTGAACTCCCCTGCTTCGCATACTTTCAAATCATGTAGCATCGACCGTCTGTATTGTCTGACTATGGGAGACTATTGTTAAATAGTCTCCCTAGTTACAGCGGGCGAACCTTTATAGACAAAGGAAGACGGTCATTCCTTCTGATAAAGAATGTTGAGACGACTCAGCGTATCAAGAGTAATTTCTGGCATCGAGAAGGACGTGGTCGCATTCAAAAAATGACCCCGCCTAGCGGCTCACTCTCGAAGTTCCTAACAGCGGGGCCCGGATGACCAAGTCACTATCAGTGAAGAAATAATCTGGAAAAATCGATACGATTCTCGATGCGACGCGGCAGGTCCGGCGAGGCAAGGCACGAATACGGCATAAGATAGACAGGAGTTCGATGGATAGACCTGGTTGTACTGCCAGTGGGCACAGCCGGTGATTAATCGAGATTTGATTGATATGCGGCCCTACGGCCCCAACACACCAGGTGCCAAGTGTTGGCTAAGTATGCAGCTTTTGTCAGTAAACCATGAACCACATACTTTGTCTAATAGGCTTGTATCTGCATAAGAGATTCGCATCAATTGATGGCGACCTATGGGAGGATTAAGAGGTATCTTTTGGGATCTGGAAGGCTTTCATGAAAGAAAGTTAAAGATAAGAGTACCTCCTACCGAAAAACTGGACCCGAAGAGGATGTCACAATGAAACTACCGAGGGGGCGATGAAACACGCCTCTAAGAAAAGACGAATCCTTTAGAAACACCGTGGCAGGTGGGCAAGACCAACTTTAGCTCCAAGTCAGGCTGGACTTTGGCTGAACTTCGAAAGCTTACACGTCATGCAACAACTCTGTGCATGTGCCAATAATCCCCATAAACCCAGGTATGCTCGGCGTACCTACTTATCATATTAATATCGCGCTGCATGTCAGGAGCCTACAAACCAGCGGTCCTCATGCAGGCGGCTGCAACAGTGGAACCGAGATTGCCTCCGACTTTGGCAAATGCACTTCCAGTTGTGCCCCCCTGCTGCCTTTGCATTTTCACGTCTAGTTCAACGAGACGGTCAGTCCAAGAGGCAGCTGAGGTTTACACACTGACCTGATCCTGTAGATATTTCAGGGTAAGCGCCAAAAATTTAAATCGTCTCAGTTGATAAATTTAATTTTTTAACATAAGCAGTCGCGCCCATAAGGACGTAAGATTCTCACGTACAATAGAGTTATGTTCGTAAGTAAATCGTGACCGAATAACCACTGGAAACTTATGTCAAAAGACAAGATAGGCCCACTGCAAGACACAAAGGAGTGACCAGCCCCCTGTTACTCGTCCGAAAATTTTCGGTTCCCAGAAGTTGCGTCACTTCAAGGTACGAGCATTCCTCCTTCAAGCCCATGCAAGACCCCGAGGAGCCTATCTTCGTTACTAATGCCTGTTACAACAGATATTCCTGCGCTGACGCGGCCGTCTGGCAATGTCTTCCCTTCATGGCCAACACTGCGTCTGCTGCTCAACGTCCGAAGGCATGTAACTATGCACTCGACATCTCCCTCAGTGAGTAAGGTCCTTCCGCCACATCCACTTATTTCCGTCATCTTTGTTGTACTTATGCCTCTGACTCTTAGCTATCCTTCGGCAGTTGGCGCTCGTCTGTAACAGACATTACACCTCCCCCTGATCAACGCTACACCCGAAAACTGCCTCCCGAATTTTCGTCGTTGATGGTGAAGTTTTCGTCCAAGAACCCCCAGGATCGCCTAGCACTTATCAGCGCAGGAATCAACAACCGCGTCACGGCTGACCAGCGCTCGGTAAGTGACACATTTATCTTTTCATGCGTTTCATCTCAGTCGTCGGGCACGTTCTCCTGACACCTAGAATCCATTATGGCAACCCTGCTACCACCACTCTGGCCTCCTCATCCACCCTTTTGATACCAACCATGCGAAGTTCGAACACGTCTACGACGCTGCCACCTATGAAGGACTGTTGACTTGCATCGAATACTTACTTCATCACATCATACATGTAGCCTCGTTGTTAATAAAAATTGCCCTGCCAGACATCATATCATTCATGCTCCACTACTCCGAGTCTACAGCTCCGTGCAATGTACTGAAAGTGCTCAGTTGATCTCGAGTGGGAGAGATATGCAAATATACTGCGGATGCAGCGGGAAGTATGGCACTAAAAGATGGGGAACGTGCTCGATAATCCACAACATGTGCACCTGCAGTTAGTGCCGAAGTGAGAGTGCTGAATGTGGATACTGGGATGACGGTGGGGCTGGACATCAGTGGCAAGTCAAGATTGAATTCGGGTTGAGGCTCGACAGACGGAGAAGTGAGACGAACACATGCAAAGCTTGTGTTGCCCTGCGAGGGCAAAGAGTTTGTGTGTCTTACTGAAAACCGTTTGAGTGTTCCAGATAAAAACTCGAATATACTAGTAGTGCGTGCTTACCTCGTCGAGCAAGAGCACGTTTTGCACGGTAAGCATGGGTAGATAGACGGTCACTGGAGTTGATGCCAAATGCATCGAAAAGGTGCAGACTGGTGCTGATGTTTTCGTCATAGTGAAATCCTCGCATGATTCCTCCCAACAGTGTAAGGCCCACACCATCGCGATTGACGTTCCTGTGTGCTTGCTCATTGCCGTTGGTAGTAGTTGGCGAGGCCTTCCAGATCTCGAGTGGAATAAGACTGTTGGGTTGATAAAGTGCCGGTAGCGCAAACTTCGTGCCTTCAATTTTATCTTTAAGCCATGCTACCAGTAGTAATAGTATTGCATTAGAATGACTTTCCGACATGAATTAAAAGATATTACTGACCTGCAGCCTTTTTTCCACCTCTCTTAATCTTTTTCAACGTTCCCTCCAAGTCGGGATGAGGCTCCGATGAAGCAATAGTCAACATGGCGATTTCCACGTCCTTAGGAATTTGACCGCGGAGACTTCGAATATTCCGTTTATAGTGTGCGAGACAAAGACGATAGAACCGGCGCAGGTGGTCATATGGATCGAGGTTGCGAAGGAGAATGGTTGGATCATAGCGGCAGGCCTGGATCGAGTCTTTACACAAGTATACACAATACATACCTAGGCCTGTTGAACATAGTTAAATCACAGTTCATGTCAATTCAGATTGCGAGAAATATACTTACCGAGACCTTGGCCTTTATGTCCATCAGCAATGATGGTTTGAATTCCTTCTCCATGCATGTATTGAAAACGGACAGCACAACCGGTGTCTGCGCTAGCAATCTCGAATATTCGTTGAAAGAGGATGAAATGTGCTTGTGCTGATTGAGAGGTTGTGAATGCTCGAGCACCAATAACAGCTACAATAAACGGTCATGGTCATCAGTGAGCTGGCTCGGACAATTTCAAACAACTCACACTTCATGTGGGCAATGTCCCAAGACTCGAATTCAAACTCCTGCCAGCCATGTACACGTTTGAATGAAGTGTCAATTGAAAGACGTTTGGCTTGCATCAGACGCCATGACATTTGCTGTGTCATGCAAATGACCAAACGAAGAGACGAAGTTGATGATACTGATTGGGTAGGTAGTTGATGTGTCTCTGCACAACGAACATAGCGTTCATTGACAGGCAAAAGATCGTGTTTTGTTGCCAAGTGTATTGCACCTTCGAACCCTGTTCCACTTGGAAATTCATCGAACCGCAAGCTATTTATGAGACGCCGAGCATGGTCAGAGTTTCCAAGTGATGGGTGGAGGTCTGAAAGTGTGGGATTGCGACTTTCTTTCCAGTCAAGCTGGGCTCGTAAAGCTTGTATAAATGCAGAGTCGAGTAGAATCCGACGTGGTGTTGCATCAGCGAGTTTCCAGCTGAGTGTGAGTAGTAACTTGTAAAAAATGACTCGGAAGGCTTCAGGAGTTTTGACAGGTGCAGGCGGAGGGTGGCTGTGAATATTGGAGCAGATAACAAGAACTTGTGGGCAGGCAGCGAGATCATTTGGGGTATATATGTCAAACTTCGCCTTGCATGGAATGGGCCAACTGCGAAGAGTCCCACGAACCAAATTTCCTTCATGACTTCGATGCCAATATGCTACCCAAGGGCCAACAAATGAGTATAAAATATTCATTCAAGTGACACTGATAGAATGACTCACGACAGCGTTGCTTCTGTTCAGTGGGGGAGGCAACAAAGGAACACGGCACAAGAGGGCCATATCCATCATGCTGGGCTCGTGTTTCATAAAAGGAAATTGCTTTCGCATCATTCTCTATAAGAGCCTGCAAATACTCAGTGTTGAATTCATCCAAATTTCGGAGGACGAGATGGGAGCAAGTTTTGGAGACTGAGGCATCGAAATGCTTGCAGCTATGTTGTATGATTTTAGTACTTAGTGCACACTTCTAACAAGCTATCAATTGAACTTACTGGATATAAGGACGGCCGAGATTATTTGCTGACATTACAAGTGGAGCCCTACAACTCCTGGGCTCTGACACATCACGGAAATTCTCAAGCTCAGAGCAAAGGTTGAAGTCGTCTATCTCTGAGTCAGGACTTGCATTGAAGCCACATCCTCGTTCCACGACAGCACAAAAGAAGGCAAGAGTCTTGTTGAAAACCTCTGCCTCTGCAGAGTCATCACTGGATCCAGGAGGACTCCGAGTTGGAAATGCAGCATAATCACTGCTGGAACTGGCCTTGTTGAATGTACATAACTTGAGGCCTTTGCCTGGTATGTGTTCTCGTACTTAGTATGATAAAATCAAAGTAATAGAATATCAATGTACATACATGATGACTTAAGCTGGCGACAACGAACAGCTTTGCCTGCATCATCTCGGAGAAGCTGGCATACTGCATTTTCTCGCCCACCATGACCTCCACCAAGAGAATATTGGAATGCTGATCGAGGCTCCATGTAGGATTCAGGATCAACAAAAAAACGGTGTGCAATGCCATCAGGTGCTGTCATGGGATACTCGAGGATAGCATGGATGGGATGATCAACAATAGCGCTGACTTTGGTTGCTCGATTCACGTAGTTGGCTCTCCGTGAAATATCATTAGTTGTAAAATAATAAGGGGCTGGAGACTGGTATCTTAGACATGGGGCAGTAGTTTCAAGGGTAGAGTCTGACGAGTCTGTAAATCCGAGTGTAGTAGTAGATGGGTGTGGTGACAGAGATGGGTGTGGGGACGGGGATGAGGTTGTCACAGAGATAGGGGACAAACCAACATTATTGAGTATCTGTTGCACTTTTTCGAGTGCTGCAATCTGCGAATGACTGAGACTCATGCTTCAGATAGAGTAAATAGTTGGGGGGACTCATCTCATTGAATTCGATTCATGCCTGTATATGTGACAGTCGGGCTCTTGTCAACTTTGGCTTGCAAATGACATGGATATGCCGACCATTCGCTCGTCAATTTCCATATTAGGCTACGGTGGTTCAATGTTGCGTACCATTTTCAAACCTCCGTCTTTGCATTTTCATCAACTATTGGGCCACGTACTCACTATTCCGTTATTCCATAGCTTTGGGCTACTTGTCAAGTGCTGCAAGCGATGCACTAAGTGCAGACTAACCTCAACTGTCATAGGTCAGACTGTCAACCTTGCTTTCAGATGCGAAGAATGTCAATTTTGCTTTTAGACGCGAACGGGGACTTGGATTCAATTTATTGACCTCTGGATCCAGGATAGCACAACTGACGGAATCAGAAAAATACCTGCAGGGCCTTTTGTATAAAGGTCCGTTAGATTTTTCTTGCTCATCATAGCCATGCTTCCTCATTCTGAGTCGGTCAACAGCTCAGTTGATGCGATTTTTCGCCCATGTGTCGAGTATCAGCGGGGAAGCACAGAACTTATCATTTTTTCACGGGAGGTCAAGCAAATTGTTACCGTTGCATAGTGTGTACTACCAGTTCACTTTGGCTGCCATTAATGACTGACTTGCACAGCCCAATCACAGCAGGGCGTTTTCGTATCCGTCCCTATGGCCTCGCAGATTACTTACAGCGGCGTGGCCTTTTTGTCGAGTGTTTTTGTGGCATCCTTTCGGACACACCTTGTTCCACCAGGATCGTGGATTCTGCCATAAATGGCCACGTCCTGATGCAGTGCGCTAATGAGCGTTGTGGATTTCAAGGTCAGTACATTTTCAACTCTTCGTATCAATGCTAAATAGTGCATGTTTCACAATAGCGGATCTCACAGATATCTATCACACTTCATTTTTTACTTCCACCTACGAGGAACTTCCAACACTGGGTATGTTTTTCCACCTAGATACTGTTGTTAGCGCTGATGGGATGTTTACAGTTACAAACCCGCAACCTGATATGACCCTGGTTTACAATGCATTTCGCCGTCTTCCTCCCAATCCGCATGACATTGCACCCTACTTCAACGGCTATCTTGGATCTCACGTCTCGGTCTGGCCTGATTTTCGTCAACTCCGTGGTTTGGTTGGTACTGCCTCAGCAAACCCACGGCCATTTATTCGACTGGTCCATCGTCGTCGCACTCGTGAGTTGGAGCTCAGTACATTACAAATTGGTATACAACTAATGGATACAAAGTATCTACTCGAGGTACTGCAACTACTACTCGCCGAGGATCAGCAAGTTACCATGGACAACGACATGTGTCCACCCGTCTCCCGCTCGGACAAGAACAGGATGGTGTGGTTGTGATGAATAGACTCACAGCATACGAAACAGGTCTCCTTGCTGACCTCTCTGGCGAGACCGGTGTGAGTATTTGGGACTGGGACGGGCTTTTCGAAAGATGTGACCATTGTGGAAGGTATTTTGTGGCCAGGGTGCTTCGAATGCATATCCCGCACTGTAGAGCGTGAACGGTCTTATAGATCCTATTGTCAATAAAATTTTTGATGCGTTGTTCGGCTGTCATGGGGTGACGGGGGTCGTTGAATGGCTGTACACGCAGTTTGAACGCTGATTGCTCGTACCTTGAAATGATGCAAGTCCAGGGAACCGAACTTTTTCGGACGAGTAACAGGGGACGGTAGACTCGACACAAAGGTCCTTCGCTTCGCTTATCACACTGCCTGATTGGTTCCGGTGAAGAAGTTCATTTCAAATTCATCCCTCCGTTTCGTACTGTGAGA
>JRHT02000076.1:152073-175468 GCA_011800875.2 Suillus brevipes Sb2
TTCCTGTGTTGCATACAGCACTGTCTTGAAATATCAACAGACGTGCTGAGAATATGATACAGGTATCTGTGTGCAGAGTGTACAGCTGATCGATATACACGGTTCTGACAAAGGGTACATACTATCAACCACTTGCAGCAGCCTGCACTGAGGATCATTAAAAATGTAACTGTAGATGTATTTTTTAGTCTTCAACATATCATGAACCAGGAGCGCCTTGATCAGGAAGCCGTTCGATGGCATAGCGCCTGCTGACGATATACATTAACGGCACACCAGGAATCTGTCGTATACGTCTCCTGAGTTCTCGATCGCAGGTAGCGACAATATAGCATTTGTGAGCAGTGACACGCTGCACCAAGCAGTCATCGGCATATGTTCCAGTGTGGCTGCAGCTCAATCGCTCAAATCGTGGATCTCGAGCAACACTGATGGAAAAAGTCAATAAATACGCCAACGGCATAACAAATATTTCTCACCGAAGTGCTACACGATACCGGTGGCCGAGCTTCTCTAATTCAGCCATAACACAGTCCGTAACACAAGGTATGCCTGTCAATGACACTGTCAACAAATAACCGGAAATTGGAACAGGGCCACAAACATTTGGCAAATAAACAGTCCATCATGCCACTGACTAGTTCAAGTTTATTTTGTAGACTGAAGTTTATGAAGTTTGTATCGATTAAGACTCGGTAAGGTGGCACAAGTTCGGTATTGTGCGCAAGGAACATGGACGACGCGACCTGTGTTCTAAAATGCATGGGTTACTTAGAGTTGCATGACCGATAAGTTACTGAAGACTCACACCCGACGGACCGCCTTGGCTTTCTCTTCCTCTTCTTTTTTCTTCTGCTTCAATTGATTCTCTTTTCTGCATCGAGGGATTCAGCGACAAAGCAGAGCGGCTGGTCAGGCAACGCACAATCTAGCATCATTGGGGTTCAAGAGTCGTTTGACGGCGGCAAACTTTCTAGTCTTCTTTGCCTTGCCCTGATGATGACAGTCATTAAAGACGATCGTAAATTACAAAGTGCACTTGCCATGCTTTGAATGCACCGTCTCAGAACAGTTTTCAGACCTTCACAGTGAAGTTGTTGAGTCAGCAGCAACCCTGAAGACTTTATTCTCACGGTACGAGTCCAATGACTGCAGTCATCTCTTGGAGGCTGTCTTCCAGAACATAATGCCTTCTGTCTCCAAGGTACAGAGGGATGATTGGTGGCAGTTTAACCGTTCATGTGGCGACAAAAATAAACTCGGGCATCAAGTGCGATTACTTCCAGTCCAAAGCCATTGCCCTAACTCAGCATTCATGCGCAGCCCTGGGTATGTTTGGCCTCTGTTGATATGTGTTTCATAAGGCTCATCGTGACAGTTGACAGATTGGCGTTTTTTTGTATATAAAAAACCCTCATGTGCGTGTGCAACTGCAATCGCGACCCTAGTCGAATTCCCATTGCGAGGAGTCGAGGATTTCTGAAGTCGGACACTTCCGTCCGCGGCTTGACTGCCTAAACGCCTAAAATATCGATTATAGGTAACGAATTCTGACCGCGACGGTACCTATTATCATCAGATAAGATAGTTGCTCAATCCTTCGATTTCGCAGACATCATTCTAAGTATGTGAACCACCACCTGGCAATTCTTAGTTGTGGTTGATACATGTGCGTGCGAGCATAGATATCGGACGGAACATCTTTCAAATTTTATTAATCGTCCCCGCCGTCTAATGTTAAATATTAGGAAACTTCAGCTTTCTTTTCCCCACCAGAACTTCAACAGTTCGTTCAGCAGCCCTTCTTAGATTTCAGTCAATCATGTTGGCCAATGACTCGTATAGTACTGCATCCACCAATGTCGAGGTGTGTATAATCTCACTCTCCGTTAAGGCCATCGCAATCTGACATCATCAAAAGCTGACATGTGTTCCAGATGATACCACTGGCCTGGAACGCATAATGCTTGCGGCCCAGGGCGATTTACAGAGACTATTGAGGTATTGATCCATTGTCCCCCGCGACGCCAAGTCAGGCACTAATATTTCTCCACTCCAGCTCATTTTTTGGCCGCCCTATCTTTATCGAACTTATCTACGCGCACTGCTCTCCCCGCCTTACGCCAGCAAGTTCAGATAACCCCATCACACAATCACGAGAAGTGCATCTCGTGTGTGAGTCATGCACTGTCTGCGTTGCGACTTCCACTGTTACCATCACCTCTCCCCAATGCGAACGTCTATTTCTGGACGAAAAATTCCCGATCGGGCAGACTTTCCGACGACTTAATCGTACTCCGAAGTTTAGTCTCCTCAACGTAGAGACACAAGCAATCGATGGAAAACGTGAACTTCGGAGGACGTATAAGCTGGAAACAGAGGGGTTCGTTGCAGAAATCCTGGAAGTATTTCCGGACAGGGACATGTTCGTCCGTGGTGAGGCATGGCTGATGGAGCGGAGGGCTTACTTGGATACCACTTGCACTACTACCGCAACAGAAACAATACCTGAGTGGCTGTCCGTATGCAAAGGAAATGTTGTTCATTAGAGCTTGAAATAACATACATTTATGTAATAAGTCCCCTCATACTGTACGTCAGATGCTAGTCCGAAACTTTGTTTTATGACCTTCGCGTCAGCTTGCCACTCGCCGATCAATTCGTCATACAAACTTAGGCGGGTCACTTATGCAGTTTATATTGATAGAGACACTGGCTGCCTCACACCCATTCAGTCGATTATATGGCTACCCATATATTCAATCAATTATGACAAATATTATAGATTGGATTGCGTGACGTCAAAGTGGCCTAGAGGTGCTCGGTTAGCACGGTTCTAGGTTTCTTCAACACGTTCTCCGAAGCTGGCGGACGTCGGGCGGAGTCCGGCTCGAATATTCGATGCGAAGTAGTTTGCGTAGCGAAATGAGTGGGTCCCCGAGAGGACGCACTTGATTTCAGGAATCTTTGAGCGATCCACGAGGACAGCCTGAACTCCCCTGCTTCGCATACTTTCAAATCATGTAGCATCGACCGTCTGTATTGTCTGACTATGGGAGACTATTGAAAAATAGTCTCCCTAGTTACAGCGGGCGAACCTTTATAGACAAAGGAAGACGGTCATTCCTTCTGATAAAGAATGTTGAGACGACTCAGCGTATCAAGAGTAATTTCTGGCATCGAGAAGGACGTGGTCGCATTCAAAAAATGACCCCGCCTAGCGGCTCACTCTCGAAGTTCCTAACAGCGGGGCCCGGATGACCAAGTCACTATCAGTGAAGAAATAATCTGGAAAAATCGATACGATTCTCGATGCGACGCGGCAGGTCCGGCGAGGCAAGGCACGAATACGGCATAAGATAGACAGGAGTTCGATGGATAGACCTGGTTGTACTGCCAGTGGGCACAGCCGGTGATTAATCGAGATTTGATTGATATGCGGCCCTACGGCCCCAACACACCAGGTGCCAAGTGTTGGCTAAGTATGCAGCTTTTGTCAGTAAACCATGAACCACATACTTTGTCTAATAGGCTTGTATCTGCATAAGAGATTCGCATCAATTGATGGCGACCTATGGGAGGATTAAGAGGTATCTTTTGGGATCTGGAAGGCTTTCATGAAAGAAAGTTAAAGATAAGAGTACCTCCTACCGAAAAACTGGACCCGAAGAGGATGTCACAATGAAACTACCGAGGGGGCGATGAAACACGCCTCTAAGAAAAGACGAATCCTTTAGAAACACCGTGGCAGGTGGGCAAGACCAACTTTAGCTCCAAGTCAGGCTGGACTTTGGCTGAACTTCGAAAGCTTACACGTCATGCAACAACTCTGTGCATGTGCCAATAATCCCCATAAACCCAGGTATGCTCGGCGTACCTACTTATCATATTAATATCGCGCTGCATGTCAGGAGCCTACAAACCAGCGGTCCTCATGCAGGCGGCTGCAACAGTGGAACCGAGATTGCCTCCGACTTTGGCAAATGCACTTCCAGTTGTGCCCCCCTGCTGCCTTTGCATTTTCACGTCTAGTTCAACGAGACGGTCAGTCCAAGAGGCAGCTGAGGTTTACACACTGACCTGATCCTGTAGATATTTCAGGGTAAGCGCCAAAAATTTAAATCGTCTCAGTTGATAAATTTAATTTTTTAACATAAGCAGTCGCGCCCATAAGGACGTAAGATTCTCACGTACAATAGAGTTATGTTCGTAAGTAAATCGTGACCGAATAACCACTGGAAACTTATGTCAAAAGACAAGATAGGCCCACTGCAAGACACAAAGGTCCTTCGCTTCGCTTATCACACTGCCTGATTGGTTCCGGTGAAGAAGTTCATTTCAAATTCATCCCTCCGTTTCGTACTGTGAGAGTCCGAGAGCCATATAAGCCTAGGACCTCCTCGATAGTCTGCTTGTTCCTTTTCTCCACAACTCATTGTACAGCACGCGCCATAATGATCAGCAAGGACTCATTTAACAGCGCATCTACCCATGTAGAGGTAACGATGCTCCTGTTGCGCTTTTACACGTGTCTAAATTATCACTTTTAAAGTTGTCATGCATTCCCGAGGATACCACTGGCCTTGAGCGCATCATGCTTGCAGCTCAAGGTGACTTGCAGCGGCTGATGAGGTTTGAAAAAAATTCCTGGATGTAGTATAACGCGTGCTAATGAACGAACGCCTTTTGCAGCTCGTTCTTTGCTCGGCCCATATTTATTGAGCTCGTATATGCAAACGGCTCGGCACGGCTGAAACCAGCTTCGCCTGAGCATCCTATAACGCAATCGCGGCAGGTACATCTCGTATGTGCTTCGCGAATCGTTTGCACGGCTACTTCGAACGTCACCATCACACATCCCGACTTCGAACGTCTATTTCTAGATGACAAATATCCCATTGGCCAAACATTCCGCAAAATGCTTCGTCACCCCCGATTTTCCCTCCTTGACGTTCAGACACAAGTCGTCTCTGGCAAGCGGGAACTTCGTAGAACGTATACGCTTGAGACGGAAGGTTTCCTCTGTGAAATCCTGGAAGTGTTCCCTGACAGGGACATGTTTGTTCGCGGCGAGGCATGGCTCACTGAGAGCAAGCTCGAACTTGAACAAAGCCGCCCTGTGGAGATTCAGGACGTGAAGCCCCGGTGGCTTCCTGTCAGCAAGGGCAGCACTCTCCCTTGGGGATTCGCTTGCACATATGGATTGGAGCCTTCACCATTGGTATATTATCACGACATTTGGTTTGTTTCGTTGTACTTGCTCCTTCTCTACCTCATTTAGACACTATCATTACCATAGCATTTCATAACTTGGATACATACATACTTTATCTTTATTCGACTGGGTTCGGTGTACATGTAGTACTTAGACAGCTCCAGGCGGCCTTGATATCCGGCTCCTTTCTAGAAATTCGGATCGGTACCGATGACTGAGTGTGCGAACAACTTATCACCGTCACCGCATCATATCGTTCGCCCATCATAGTTGACAAGTGAGCTAACTAAGGAGTTCGCAGGCTGCAAGTCTTCGAATCATGCTTCTGAAATACGCCATCGATGATCGCATGCGCATGTTGCCGGCCATGGATTCAAGGCGGAGGAAAATGTAGTACTTGTTGAGACATGTACAGGCTTGCCATGGCCGCGGTGTCACCATCACATCGTAAGCAAGAACGGCCAGCGAATAACCAGAAATCTATGACTCAGCTTTGCTGCTCGCCCTGCCCGTCTTTGGCAGGTAATCAGTAACTTGATCTTCTGGATTCCGTATTCCGGTATGTGAATCAAGATGAGCTTGACGGTGACGAAGCAGCCAACTTAGTATTTCTATATATACTAGTCATGGTGACAGGACGGAGCCGATACCCAGTCGATTGACTGCCTTATGATGATGTTCAGATACAAAGAAACCAATTGCACAGGTTGGGCTTTGAAGTTTTCTTGACACGTGTACTTTGTAAAAAGGAGAATATCTGAAAAAGGGGGGTCGCTGACAGAAACGAGATTGCCGCCCATAAAACGAGGACCTACACTAGGGTCAATGCAAATATCGATTTTGGGAAGGAGGCAATGTACACGGCCAGGAACGAGCGCGGAACGAGGTGGCGATGTCGACGGAACGGCATGTACGAAGCTCAAGGGCGTTACCCGAGTCCGTATTGACAGCGGCTGTATGAAGGTGATATGGGCCGATTGGCCTGGCCAATCACAAGGGAGAGATATATGTACCTGCAGGAACTTTGTCCCATGCTCGCACTGGTGAGGCCTTGAGGACAATGAAACGGTGAGAAGTTTAGGATATTTTATTAAAATAGAGATGAGGCAGTGGCAGGCAGAGCCACTACCTGTGATGTTGGGGCGACGAGTTGCTAGCTGAATAATGGCTCGGGGTTCATGGTAGATGTCGGCGTTCAAACAAACTGAGAGATGAACAAGCTGACACTGCTTTCAATATTCAAATTTTAAAAAGCTACAAAATATCGAATTACGACTATGTACACAGTTTCTGGTTTCCAAGCGACCCCGAAGTTCTCCCAGAGCGACGACGAAGAGAAGCTGGGGTTACCTAGCTCGTATGACGCGGGTCACAAACAACGAACGCTGTGAATGTTACCATTCAATTGACCAGAGTATAACAAAGCCTTACGCAGCTTATATGATTTTGAAAATACTGACACACTTGACAATTGTGGTACACGTGGTCGCGTTGATCTTGCCATCTACCCCCGTCGGCTCCTCCTGAGTTCTATAGCACTGGACGACGCGTTCTTGTATCCAAGCAAAATGCGGTGAAAACGAGTTGGAAGCGTAGATTTTCCTTGCCACGTTGAGCGAGCCTCGTGGGCATTGCTGCTGTAGAGTGCTTAGTGTTTATGCCACTGAATCTACATTCCTGTCTGCGTCCGTGGAGCCAAGAGCAACACGTTGTGATAGACACGGACCACTTCGTAAGAAGACGCTTAGAAGTGTCCTTGATGCGATGCTGAGCCTGAGGGGTTGTGGCAGGGATCGGCGGTAATACTGACCATGCGAATGATATGAAGATAAGTGATAGCTCACAATCGAAGATGCCGTCATATACTGGTGGAATACTTACTGCTATGTGACGTCGGGGGGTGGCGTTGATAGAGGCACCTGGCAGCCTGCCGTGCTGATATCGTTTTTCGAGTCACATAAAATTGTTGTGGCCGCAAAGGACGTTCCTGTATTCATTAATTTTAATGCAATCGATTGCCGAGGTGCTAGGCGTAGATAAAGAACAAGTGGAGACCTGCCAGTGGTTCTGTGGCAAACTTAGCGTCGGCAATCATGTCGAGGGTGCAGTCTGACCCGCCACAATAACTCGAACCTATTTTTGAAGTTTCCTGTGGACACACCTGTGGCAGTGACGACTAGGTAACGTTTGGTTGTCCTTGTAATCTGCCTGTCCTGAAACGTTTGACCATTAAGCTTTAGTCACAACACGAGGATAACATCCACAGCTCGTCTGATAGAGGGTATTGATCGGCGACCGTGATATTAGCAAATAATGACTTTGCCATTCAGACTTGGCCCAGCCACTTCCCACGACTTACCAATGCAGCCGAATCTGACATACCTAGTCATCATCGCAGTCGGTTGGTGGTGTAACCGGTTGGGCGCAAGAAGTCTAGGGTGATAAGGCCCCTGGATTATGTGGTAAGCATGCCATAGACTTTGACGATAGTGATCAAAAGTGAATCAAAGACAAGAATTCCGCTGAGAAGCCTGCGCCAGGCCTAGGCTAATCCGCGGCAGATACCGATAAAAAGGCAGCCTGGGGAATGACCGTCATCCACTACCAATGAACGGCAGAATACGGGGCTCTGGGGCTAATAACAAATTGCCGTTTTTGCCAATGATGACGAGTCGGTGCGGTCGCTGTTATGATACCATCATGATAGAAGGTCATCTCAGTGGTAGCCATAAGTAGCACTACTAGATTGGCGCTTAGTCCATCAAGTTAAGTCAAGGAGGACTTACGGATCGGTTTCTGCCGCCCCGAGCAGGAGTGTTCGGGACGTAGGAGGCGAATTGAGGATCAAGATGATTCTTCAGCAATCTAAAATTTGAAACCAAGGTGTTCTGAGAATTCTGCTTCAGAAGACGATGTATCGCCGTCTGAGGCGTGAAACAAGTAATATGTGTAGTACCGGCAGGTATAAGTTTTGCCGAAACGGATGGAACTTGATTCAACTTGGTGGTGCGCGATATCGAAGATACGAGTATGGCTGCAGTCACGGTGGGAGTAAACGGTCGATGATTGGATTACCTAACACAATAGTTCAGCGAATCATGAGCCGGGAGAACCGAAGAATGGCGTCTCCGTCGGATGAATGGCATTAGGAACCCAGGCTTTGGTATGCTTCAAGTTAGTATGAACTATCCATAGTTTAGATTTGTGGATTTGCTCACGAGTAAGCTTCGATGAATAGATGTGCAACTGAATTGGGAGATCAGACAATATGATAAGATAAGAAATAAGGGTCACAATGTAGACGGCGTAGTTCAGCGTCTTCGGGAAAGCATGACGACAAAAATGACCCTGGCCTACGATTGAGATAGGTGGAGATAATGTTGAGAACGGATGTCAGGAAACAAGCCAGCGAGTTTGAGAACAGAGCGTTTGTTTCAGTGTAGTTGAATCCCCGCACAGCTTGGAAATTAAGATAGAAATCGCGAATGGCGAGGAGTGCTAGTACGTACTAGCCTGATAGAGGACGGATGCAGTGAACTACCGATGTCAGGTAGAGGATGCTTGACCTGAGAAGTAGGGATCCTGCGGGTACTATAAGAATACTGTTCTCCCGCGAGAGCAAGTCTCCATATTGACGGCTTCAATGGATAGGACTCGTGACAGTACAAGTGGGCACGTTGCTGGCACGGATCATAAATTGAATTGACCCCCCTAGGGGGGTCAACTCAGTGGGGGTCGCGAAGAGAACGGTATGGATCTCGATCCATTGAGCGTCTACATTTAAAGTGCTGTGTCACATACTGTGTCATGTTAAACCTGTTCACAAAAGAAAGAAAGCGCAACTGCTTCATCTTTTTTACGGGCGGATCACGCCGCTGGAGAAGAATTATAAAACCCAGCAAGTATTCGTTGCGAAACTTGCATTCTAGCTCGGACCGACACAGCTATATAAACCACTTAATCATTATAGTACTACTCAGTGCCAGTACTCACAACTCGCATCCTCCTTCGCCTTAGACATTTGCAATGGCTACCCCAAACGCTCTCGTTTCCCAGTATGTTCAGGACGTCAAGGAGCTCGACTCCTACCTGTATGTCAACCCCGTTCACTCAACTACTTCCAGTACTTACTCACACTCATTTCTCCTCCAGCACAGGATCTCCGATCACCATCAATGGGTCTACCTTGACCCTTTCTCAAATTGCTGCTATTGCTCTCTACCCACCTTCATCGTCATCATCTCCGAATTCAGTCAAAATTCAACTTACTGATGACCAACATGTCAAAGCAAAAGTAGCTGCCTCCCGTGCTGTCATCGAGAGTAAGGTCGCTGCAGGTATCAGTGTCTATGGTGTCAGCACTGGGTTTGGCGGCAGCGCAGACACAAGGACAGATGACCCTATTGCTCTCGGCGCTGCTCTTCTCCAGCACCAGCATGCCGGTGTCATTCTCCCTACTTACGCACCAAGTTCTTCTACCGCTATCCCCACCCTTTCCTCTTTCGATAGCAACGCTTTTCCTTCCCCCGCGCCGCTCTCTGATCCATTCACCAGCACTACGATGCCACCCCCTTGGACTCGTGCTGCTCTCCTTGTTCGCGCTAACAGTCTCATGCGCGGACACAGCGGTGTCCGTTGGGAACTTGTCCAGAAAATGGCAGAGCTCCTTAACAAAGGTGTTACTCCGGTCGTTCCTATGAGAGGCAGCGTCAGTGCCAGTGGAGGTGAGTAATATGTTTCTTATTCTTTAGATTGCTGAGGTCCTAATTCACTCCTTTCCCACAGACCTATCTTCCCTTTCCTACATTGCTGCAACACTCATTGGAAACCCCGGTATCAGGGCTTGGGTTCCCTTGCCCCAGCCATCTTCAGCCATACCGAGTACTTTCTCAACCCCCTTGTCAACCGGAACATCTTCACCACACTCCTCACCCGATTTGTCTCCCTTCTCTGCGTCCACCCCCCTCCCACCCTCGGCTGATACCCTTGACTTACCCACGGATACTCTCAAGGTTGACAACAACGGATCATACGCCCTCCTTCCTGCCCCACAGGCCTTGCAGATTGCTGGCATTACACCCCTCCCGCTCTCGAGCAAGGAGCACTTGGGGATCCTGAATGGCACGGCATTTAGTGCAGCTGTGAGTGCATTGGTTGTGAGAGGCGCGCGGGGAGTAAGCGTACTGGGTGCTGTGAGTGTTTCTACCTGCGTTCCCCGCATCGGACTGACTTGTCTGTGTTTATAGGTCCTAACAGCCATGTCCGTTGAAGCCATGCTCGGCGCAAAGGGCAGCTTTGATCCCTTCGTCAGTGAGGCAAGGCCGCACATTGGACAGGTGCGTTTTTTCGGATTTTTCACGCGGTTGAAAGAGCTGATTTTTGTCTTATTTTTTTTTTCGTTTGTCTTGTGGTGACCAACTGAAACATAATACATTCTTTCACTCCGCGAATACAATTCTCCGGTGGCTCAATCCAGATTTACTCCGCGCGTCTCATGCACACTCTGCTTGCCGGATCTTCCTTTGCAAGTGAACATGACGTAGAAGTCAAAATTGAGGATGATGCCGGGGTGTTGAGGCAGGATCGGCAAGTCTTGATCTCCATAGTCTCATAAAAATTGAATACTAAACCCCCGCAGTTACTCTCTCCGCACAGCCCCTCAATGGCTCGGTCCTCAATTTGAGGATCTCGCAAATGCAGCACAAGTAATCACGACCGAGGTTAACTCCAGTAGGTCGCCCCAACTCTATAGCCACATACCAACTCATCTCTTACCCCAACAGCCACCGACAACCCACTCATCGAGCCCCCTTCTGCGTCAAACAACCAGACCGGACAAGTTCACCACGCAGGCAACTTCCAAGCGCTCGCGCTGACGAATGCGATGGACCACGTCCGTCTCAGCCTCGCGCACATCGGGAAATTGATGTTCGTGCAGCTTACGGAGATTGTGAACCCAGCAATGAACCGGGGCTTGTTCCCGAATTTGGCAGGTGGAGAGGTCGGATTAGACTTTGCTTTCAAGGTGCGTGGATTTGGTTTAGTTGGAACTTGGGGTCGATGGGATAGCTTATTGAAATTGTGTGGACAGGGTGTTGATATCGCTGCTTCGTCATATGTGGGCGAGTTAAATGCGCTTGGTGGAATGAACGTAGGTGTGGGCAATGTGAGCGCTGAGATGCACAATCAGAGCGTCAAGTACGTCCTTTCTTTTGTCTCCTTCCTTAACTAATGTTTTAAACCCTACAGTTCACTCGCGCTCATCTCAGCACGGTACACCCTTACTGCACTCGAAGTGACCACTCTTCTCGCTGCCTCACACCTCGTTGTGATATGCCAGGCGCTCGATCTCCGTGCACTCAGCGAGGAGCTGCGCGAGTCGCTCCCAGGACTCATCCGCTCGTCCATCACCGACACCTTCCCTTCACTCACTGATGATGCTACAAGTGCCTTGCTCGTAGCAGCTATAATCCCAGCTCTCACAGAGACGCTCGATCGCACGACAACGCTTGAGACAAACGCGCGGATGTACAAGGTTGCAAGCGCATGCGTGGTACCACTCGTCACGGCCCTCTCAACATCTCCAGTGCAAGGCGCAGAGCTGAGCGCACTCCCAGTGTTCATTGCATCCATTGCGGCGGGGCTAGTGAACAAGCTGACAGAGCTGCGGTGCGCATATTTGGGCGTACAGCCGTTCGCCGTTCGCGGTGCAAGCCTGAGTGCTGAGGGGACAGAGGTAGCCTGGCGCGGGCCCGCCCCGGCAAGCAAGTACCTCGCGCCACGGACCCGTGCACTTTATGAATTTGTGAGGGTGACACTAGGCGTGCGAATGCACGGGGCTGCGAATCTCAGGGGGGACGTGTTTGGGATGCGTGATGGCCTGGAAGGTGAGGATGCGACGATTGGGAATGGGGTTTCGGTCATTTGTGAGGCGATTAGGGATGGAAGAGTCGGGCGGGTTGTGGTGGGGATGCTCGAGGGCATTGAGGGCTTGTGAGGCGCTTTCGCAGTCCTTCCACGAAGGTTGAATTCTAGGTCTCCACGTACTCACAGTCCGAGCAGATTCGGAGAGGCGGTTGATACCTGTAGTGTTGTCATCATTCTACTTTTATTTGTTTTATATTCATAAAACTATTTAATCATCACCAACAGGAGGTGACACGAACGTTGGAAATCGCTCCGTCCTTATAGATGTAGAGAAAACTATTTAATCATCATCATTCCTTATTCCCTTACATATCCTGACCTCCACGCATTTCTCTCTTACAATGTTAGATTCCCTGTCTATGTCATGCATAAAGCCTTTCGGATAGATATTTGATACAGGTCTAATAGAGTTTCTTGACGTGTTAAAGTCTCTCGGTTAAATTTTGATATTGAGCAAGCGCAGGAGCAATTGAGCAGTGCCTACTGTACTAGGCCGCATACATTATCCGGAATCTTGTCACTAGTGTCTGACATCTTGTGACTTAGAAACCACCGTGACGACCGCTTTGCAAGCTTCCACCACCACCCTCCTCCGTCGCGATTCGCATCATGAGTAAAATATTTCGATCGAGCAGCTACAACGAGGCTTTGTCATGTTCTGAACGGTCCTGAAAGAGGTCTGGCTGACAGTGCTGCCAGTGCCAGCGAGACTCGGGGGTCGAGAGGTTGATCTCCAAGTCAGTTGAGTTCTGCTACTTCAAAACTACTGCACGATGGGCTACGCCGTCCGAGTATCCCACTGGCAGGCTCTGGTCAAGGACAATATCTACCTCTCCACAACCTCTTCCTTCGTGTGGCGGGCAGATCATTTTTCTCCGGCGAGTCCGAGTCATGGGTGAATTTCCGTGCCACGTTGCAGTAATCAAACTACAATACTAACTTTGCCAATTGGTGCCAGCGTCCCGTTCACTTCTCTAACTTCGCTGCACCATCTGGGACGTTTTTGGAAGCCATGTGTTCATCATCTGCAAGCGCAGCAGGACGGGGTACTGATAATCAACTTCCCACCGCAAAAAAATCTGAAGCCAGTTTCATGAGACGTGGCTGCATTCGAAACGCCCGTCGTTACGCATCTGGGGTAGGCCTACTTTCCACGATTGGGTGACGAAATGTATGAAGTTGTCACGAATGGACAATTTAACCCCCCTACCCCACGGGGACACCATATGTGTTCCTCTAAGCATAGACGAACAATATTTATGTTCGACTTTGACACACGGACTCCTATCCAGATTTTGCTCTGATTGAGCGGCTGTCTCAGAGATATGGGGCACAAAGCCCTTCCGGGTAGCTGAAAAGGGCTTTCCCATCTAGCTCTAGCACCTTCCTCGCCAGTTCCACCGCGGGTGCTCACCTTTCCTCATGCAGCAAGGTTCGCCACATCCTGCGGCGATAACTATGTACATCGTTACTTGACGCGTGTTCATGGCGCACATGCGCCGGCTATTTGGCCCACCGGACGGATCTCAGAGCTACTGTTCAGTATCTGTTGTTTCAACACCTGCGTTTATTACTGAATTTTGGAGATGCCAGTGGCGACAGCATGTTTGAGAGAACCCCAAAATATTGGCGTGATGCTCCCTTGTCGAGGTCTCGAATAAATGGACAAATTTTCTCAAAAGGAAAGGGATCCTGTGGCACATCATACTGACCCTACATCCTTCAGACCATTCATACAGAAAGTTATTCCCCCGCTACTGGTTGGACGCCATAGTAACATGCAGACCGCGGCGTATGCTACTCGATGACTCACGAGGTTAACCTGCCGGACGGATCTCACCCGTCTCCTGCCCCCTAAAGAGATTCGCTCGAAATCCGTTCAAACTTATCATTATAATATTTGCCACGATTTCTCAGAGAGTTTCTTCGGCCTCTCACAGATGCGGTTGAGTTGCATCAAACGCCGTCGCCGAGCCTGAGGCCTGACCCACGATGGGTCGGAGTACAAACGCTGCGGAACTCCCCTGTTGTTATCGTTGCTCTATATACGTGACTCATCGCGTATTATCGACCTTGGATATAATAAAGGTTGTTGCTCCATATATGTGCGTGCATTGTGCATCTGCGGTCTGTGTCGCATCACATGATATTAACCGTTTAGCCCTTTACGTGTGCTCTATATACGCGAGCCGCTGCATACGGTTTTGATTCATGAGGTCTGTGTCATCGCGTGTCATCGTCATATCGAACCACCACAGTGGCGTGGCTTCCGACCTGACATCGATGTGTTCCATCAGGGTTCCGTTACTGCACTCCATTCTCGTGATCGATTCTCATACCTGTCTTCCAATGAAGAGGCCGCTCGCTATCCATGTCTCAGGGTTATAGGAGGATGTTCAGATCTTCAAAGTGTGCCTTCTGGACCTTCTTTTCTTTTCCCGATCGAGTTGAACGACTCTGCGGGATCAATCTTAGGTGTTGCCTGTAACAAATCATTTTTCCGGGCGGAACTGGCGACCGAGCCAAGAGCATGTGTAGGTGCCAGTATGGTATAGGACCGAGTTCACTGTAACTGGCGTTGGCTGTATTCACACCATACACTGACATCTTCCGTTATAGTAGGCACGTTCGTGACTGGATCGACAACAATATTCCAGTGTCAGTGTGTCCCGCGTCGACTCTATTCTGGCATTCCTTGAGAATTAATGTCACTAAAAGCCATGGAGATCCGATATTAGCACGCGTGAAGAAGCGGTGTTAGGAACCATACATTCTGGTCGCAATGAACTGTCAGAGACAGCGTTGAATTTGACAACGCCCTCGATACAGCATGTGCAATCGACAAGAAACGATTCTTCAATTTGAAGTTGAATGTTCGGACTGCGACTGTCTGCGGCCCAACAAGGTCATGATGGGCTCTGAAGGTCGATGAGAGGTATCGTGCAAGTGGGGGAGTCGTATCAAATGAAATGAAGAGTCTTCGTGAGTATCACAAGAGTATCAAAGGACCAAGATCTGATGCGTGTCAATTTTATTGGTCTCCGTCCGTTAAACTCCATTCGAGGCTAACCATCTCACAGTTAACACCAAGAAATCGCGATCGCCCAGCAACACAAATAAAATGCCAAAGATGTTCTCCCCCCGGACTGGACTAGAGCGCAGTTGCAGGCCAACTGAGAGGTTTGCTGGTCCATGTCAACTGGGCATCTGAACTGTGGATATTTGGATTTGAATACTAATATGACTTTGAAATCCGAGTTGATATTCATGGTAGATCATAGTCTCATCGAATGCGGTTGAAGACAGCCATTCCTTGTGCATGCAATGATTGTTGTCAGGGTCGAACTTGTCAATATTTGCAACGATAACCTATGTATGTACTTAGCGAGACAATATTTATTAAGATTATCGTTTGCTCGCCGCACCTACTATGATAGTGACCTTGTGAATTCAGTATGTACTCATGATTGTTTTCGGACTTGTCAATCGCTCGTTGTCACTACCGCACTACGGTAACGGTGATGGCAAGCTCAACTTCCTCTTCCGCAGCAGTGGTCATCATCGGTGCGGGTGTTTTTGGTCTGTCCACTGCTTACCACCTGCTCGAACGTGGCTATACCGGTGTAACAGTACTCGATCGTGCTGAACATCTGCCCGCAGTCGATGCAGCGAGCACTGACATGAATAAAGGTGTTTTGTTGTTTCCCGCGCTCCTCTACCTTGGCGATATCAAATGGCTTACCTTCGGTACCAAGTGGTTCGTTCTTGTTACGGCGATTCAGAATATACGCGGCTTGCGCGCCAGGCGATCGAAGAATGGCGTGACGATATGTGGCAAAACTGTTACCACGAGTCTGAGTCTCATCTTTTTCTCGCTGAGAGTGAATGATGACCATGGAATCAAGGTGTGGCGTCCTCAACTTGGGCGATGCATATACCGAGCAATCCATTGTCAACGATCTCAAGCACGGCGCTAAGGTCGAGCGCTTAGGTAGTCCTGCATCCATCAGAGCACAGTTTCCTTTGGACCTTCACAATTCTGGTGGACTTGGGACATTCACGTCGTTGGACGTCTCCTCTAGAAGCTACATCAATCATGATGGTGGTTGGGCAGAGGCCGAACGTGCAGTCAGCCTCCTCATGGAACATGTGAAGAAACGTGGTGTGAAAATCCTGCCTGGCAAGGCAGTTCAAGAATTAGTCAAGGACGAACGTGGACAGACAAAAGGCGTGCGCTGTGTCGACGGCTCTGAATACGAGGCCAATGTAGTGGTCCTTGCTCTTGGTTCGTGGACTGCGAGTACATTCCCATCGTTGAACCTGAAGGGAAAGTGTCTTGCTACGGGGTAAGTAGCCAAGGTTTCCGGTGCTTCAATATGATGCGATACTACTTGTACTTTTTGCATGTCAACTATTTCAAAGTCAAAGCATAGCGACGATTCAACTGACGCCGGAGGAGGCAGAGGAATATCGCAAAACACCTGTCGTACTTGATTTCCGGACCGGTTTCTATGTTTTCCCAGTGAGTTGTCATTCTTCCAAGTATGATCCAAGAATGTTTCTTTGAGTGGTCGAATTGACCTCGTTATATCTGTTACACATGTGATTTTACTCAATGTGTTTGCCATGTTATGTCTGACAACCGTGACATGCCTTGAACGTTTGGGAACACACGCGCGCATATTTCATTTCCACCTAGCTCTACGTGCTCTCGACGCATGACAATATTTTCTGTCGCGTTCTGCACTTCATCCAACCATGAATCTCAACTAGGCCAGTGATCATCGGTCACCACGCCACTGACATTCAGCTCTGAAAAACGCTCGCTACACACTCTGACACCTCCTATTGCGTACCCGTTTTCCAGTCCATTCCTCGATTTGGTGTTTCATCAGTTTCTATTAGGGTTGACCTTCCGAGTCGACCCATCAATTTTACTCATCGCAATTCCCCATTCACTGATCTTTTTTATATAGCCAACACATCGTAACGTCGTCAAGTTTGCAATCCATGCTGCTGGACACACCTACGCACCTCCTGGATCCACCATATCAACCCCACGCACGATTGTCTCTGACCCAGACAAAGGCCTGTGCATACCGCGGTCGGTCTTGAAGGAGCTAAGGGTCCAGCTGCAAGCTGTATACCCTGTACTTGCCGAGAAACCCTTCAGTGGGACAAGGATGTGTTGGTGAGTTCCTACAGCTCGTGAGACTTCTGTGTTTTTGTCACGTCGGATGTGAAATGGTCAAAAACTGTTGTGTTTTGGTAGGGAGGGAAAGTTGGATTGGAATTGGTCTTGTCGTTGTCATTGGGCTTTGAAGGATGTGTTGGATTTGCGAACGATTGGGTTCAGGAGTACGATGGGGCGGCAAATATTGCTCACATCACAGTCGGAATATAGTGATACGTGTGCAGCGAGCTTGGGCCATGGAAATCTGCTTTTGTTCTACTACTACCATGCCCCAACTGACACTATTTGTCCAAAGTGTAGTGCTGATCATTGGAGCAGGTACACCGATTCGCCAGATGGCGATTGGGTTATCGGGCGCTATCCCGGCGATTCGGGACTGGTCCTGGCAACTAGCGGAAGTGGACATGCGTTCAAGGTATATTTTACCTTTGACTTTTCCTCGCCTCTTGCACCACACGGTGAATATGGGATGCGTCAGCACGTTTCGCTTTGTGGAACAGCCCTTAACTAAATCCGAGAACGAGAACTAATGTCACCCTCAACAGTTCCTCCCTATTTTAGGGAAGCTTGTGGCCGACGTTATAGAAAATAAGTTAGACCCCGAACTTGCAGCACGGTTTGCTGTTGATCGACAGGTGAAACCTCCCAACGGGGAGCGAATGTCACTTGTTCCTCAAGAGCTCAACATCGACGAATTATGCGGACCGGAGGATCTGATACCAACGTTATGATTCTGTATTGCGCTATTTGAAAACCCGTTTGTATAGAGAATTGTGTATTTAAAATCAGGAGAGCAACGGAGAACTTGGATAACATGGCCCATACTTTCCATCTGTACATGCTAAATTACATTAGGTCCATCTTGTATTTCATGCGTTCATGCGCGCCAGCCAACGAATTCTCGCCATGATCGCACCTCCGGGGGTATTTTACCCTCAGTATACTTTGTGAGCCCACCCTGAGCTATCTTTTTTCCAAGCGCTTCCACCCACAGCTGTGCACAACGAGCGTTGTTAAGCAATGGCAGTCCAAAGTCCACAGCGTTCCTCCGTGCAACGTAATCCTCGTCAGTGAACCCGGTGCCGCGTGCCTTTGCGAGATTTATGACACACTGGATCTCATACTCGTCGAACACCTCACGCAGTTTGCGCTTGTCGGTCTTGGGGAAGAAGATGCGCTTTGCCGTGACATACGGGATGTTGTTGAGGTATGTTTCGACTTCGGGCGAAGAACAGTAGAGCTTGAAACCAAGATGAAGGAGCTCCTTCGCAACTGTGGCCATTTCAGGCTTAGTAATATCTCCACCGATAAGGACGCCGGAGTTGAGGCGGGGAACCTTGAAGCCTGTCGTACTGAGCAACGACGCCCAATATGCCTCATGGATGTCTGTGCCGAAACTGGCGACTTCACCAGTACTGGCCATTTCTGAACAGATGATCAACAAAGTGAAGACCGGCGGTATGCGACCACTACTCACCAACACCAAGGAAGGGATCTGCGCCTCCCAGCCGAGTCCAGGAAAACTGAGCAACCTTGATCGAAGTATAATCACGTTTCTGCTTCATGAGATCAACGGGCTCCGGAACATCATGGTCCATAATGGCTGCTGCGGCAGTCTCGATGAAATTATGCCCAAGGACCTTTGATACGAAGGGGAATGATCGCGATGCCCTCAGGTTGCACTCAATCACTTTAAGCTGAGGCTCGTCATTGGGCCCGTCGGCAGGCTTCTTGATAACCTGCATGTTGTAGGGACCAGAAATTTCGAATGCAGCAGCAACTTTCTCTGCGATGGTCTTCAAGCGCGCCATGTCCATCTCTGTGAGCGAGAAGGGGGGAAGGACAAGGGTGGCATCACCCGAGTGTACACCGGCGTTTTCAACGTGCTCAGAGACGGCGTGAACCAGAAGCTTGCCCTTGTGTGCAACGGCGTCGACATCGATCTCTTGCGCGTTGTCGATGAACTTCGTGATGACAACAGGGTGCAGGGGAGAAACGGAAGCAGCAGCAGAAAGATTATACTCCAGGGAAGACTCTTCGTAGACAACGTTCATGGCAGCACCAGACAGAACGTACGACGGGCGGATGAGAACCGGGTAGCTAAACAGTGGGATCAGACAATGGGTTTTAGTCTATAGCTGAAACAATGCATACCCAACTTTCTGAGCGAAAGCTTTCGCGGCTCCCAGGTTCGTGACCTCACACCACTCGGGTTGATCAACACCAATGCTATCCAAGACAGAGGAAAACTTGTGACGGTCCTCGGCAGTGTCAATCTTGTCTGGGTCAGTACCAAGGACATGAACACCATCCTTCTTGAGACGAAGCGCAATGTTCTGAGGAAGTTGGCCTGGCTCATGACATTAGTCTCCTCCTTGGAACACCTCTTAGTAATTCTAAACTCACCACCGACGCTGACGATGACACCCTGAGACTGTTCAAGCTCGTAGATGTCCATGACACGCTCATAGCCAAGCTCTTCGAAGTAAAGTCTATCAGCCTCATCGAAGTCTGTCGATACCGTTTCGGGGTTGTAGTTGATCATGATCGTGCGCTTGCCCATACCCCTTAGCTTCCGTGCGCATGTAACTGCGCACCAGTCGAATTCAACTGAGCTGCCAATGCGATATACTCCGCTTCCGAGAACCATGGTACCATGCTCATCGAACTCAACGTCATGTTCAGAGGCATTGTACGTCGTGTAGAGGTAGTTCGTGTGCGCAGGGTATTCAGCAGCCAGAGTATCGATACGTTTGACGAAGGGGGTGATGCCAAGGGACTTGCGGTGAGCGCGGACGATGTCCTCAGTCGAGGCGACGAGGTCAGCAATTTGCCCATCGGAGAAGCCCATGCGTTTAGCATGCTTCATGAGTTCGTGGTCTATTTCTTCAACGGAGCCAACTGTCTTAATAGCCCTGCTCGTCTGAACGATGTTGTCTATTTTGTAGAGGTACCACTAGAAACAGATGTGAATACAGTGACACACTGTCGTGAACAAACTCCTTACCTTGTCGATCTTGGTCAAGTCATGCAGCTGGTCAACACTGTAATTCTTGTTGTACATCGCATAAGCGATAGCAAAGAGTCGCATATCCGTGGGCTTCGACAAAGCACGGTCAAGGTCCTCAGGTTGAACATATGCCTCGAAGCCTTTCCACCGTGGATCGACCTGGCGAATAGCCTTCTGGAGACTCTCTTCGAATGTGCGACCAATAGCCATGACCTCCCCAACACTCTTCATCGAGGACCCAACTTCGCGGTTTACCTGCGATGAAAACTTCGCCAGATCCCACTTGGGTATCTTGGTGACGATGTAATCCAAAGAAGGCTCGAAACAAGCCGTAGTTGTCTTCGTCACCGCGTTGGGTAGTTCTGGAAGAGTATGTCCGAGGGCGATTTTAGCAGCAGTGTAGGCAAGCGGATAACCAGTAGCTTTAGACGCCAGGGCACTTGAGCGACTCAGACTGATAAAAGTCGTATTAGGCATAGATAAATATAAAAAGAACCATGAACGTACCGGGCGTTAACCTCAATAACACAGTATTCCTTGGACATGGGGTTAAGTGCATACTGAATGTTACACTCGCCGACAACACCGAGATGCCTGATGACCTTGATAGCAGCGCTACGAAGCATGTGGTATTCGTCATCCGGGAGAGTTTGAGACGGTGCAACCACGATCGAATCACCAGTGTGAGTACCCAGGGGATCAAAGTTCTCCATATTGCAGCAGATGATCGTGTTCTAGCAAGAACATATGCATTCAACTTCCAGAAGCACGACAAAGCGGAAATTAACGTACATCAGCGCCATCACGGACAACTTCATATTCGAGTTCTTTCCAGCCCTTCATACTACGCTCAATCAAAACCTGAGGGGACAAACTTAAACTCTTTGCAGAGAGATCACGAAGTTCATCGGGGTTGTTGGCGAAACCAGAACCGAGACCACCAAGAGTGAATGCAGACCGAAGGATGACGGGATAACCAATTTGCTCAGCTGCATCTAAAGCAGCATTGACAGTAGATACAGCTGTGGACTGTGCGACTGGAATATCAATTTCTGAAAAAAGGTTGCGTCACATGATGAACCAAGAAAAAAATCGGTTAGAGGTACCTTTGAGAGCTTGCACGAAAAGTTCACGATCTTCAGAAACTTCAAGAGTGCGTATCGGAGTTCCGAGGACCTTAATGCCCAGGCGCTCAAGGACGCCCATTTTGTCCAGCTCGATACCGACGTTGAGGGCACTTTGACCTCCAAAGGTCAGAAGGATGCCGTCTGGACGCTCCTTCTCCAACACATATGCGACGTAGTCTGCAGTGATGGGAAGGAAGTAGACTTCGGATGCCAATTCATGAGACGTCTGCCAGGTTGCGATGTTAGGGTTGATGAGAACAGCGTCGACACCTTCTTCGCGCAAAGCTTTCAGTGCCTGCGAGCCCGAGTAGTCAAACTCGCCGGCTTGCCCGATGCTGAGACCACCGCTACCAACAATGACAACTTTTTTGACATCTGGACGAGGAAGCTTGGGAAGAACTTTGGCAGAAATTCTGCGAGCTATCTCTGATGGCGAGTTAAGGACATGTTCGCCATCCTTGGGTACATATGAGCCGACTGCTGGCGCAGCTACTGCTCGCAAGGCGTTTGTGGGAAAGAAAAGTGCGCGCTGAGGGGTATTGTGAAAAAAGCGAGCTCCACTGTTTTTACATCGAGAAAATTGACGGAGAACAGATGACCTTATTGGAAGGGCCATCCTTTTTCTATACAGCCTTAGCTAGGAGGGTCTTCAAGCTTTAAGGAGGGAGAAAACGAGGTCACTAAGATAGCTATATGAAGCGCAGATTTCAATACGGCCTCGACGTCGGTAATCAGAGAATGAAGACGTACTCGTCGCGTGTGTTCTGAGTGAAAATCATGCACGTTCTCGCGGCTCAACAGGGAATTCGAATCCACACTTGGCGGCAAAGGGCCAATTGTGCAATTTGTGATGTGACGGCTAGAGACGGCTTTTTGGCTTTTTTCTCAACCTTTTTATCAAGCGCACAACGTGACCTAATATGACTCATGAGAAGCTTCTCAAAGTGGAAAAGTTGATCGCGTGCATCAACTACAGTCCGAAGTACTAGCTGATCTCCGCATTCAACGAATTTTAGAATGTTATTTCCCAGCGAGACCACTGATCATGATCTCCAGCAATAGAATTTTACTCTGGCTGCAGTTCGACGTGGCAGGTCAAAGCTCACTTCATCCTGCGGGTCCCCGGCCGCGAGAACACCGACATCAATGAAAGAGTACCCGATCAGTGTCGTGGCATGGATGTGGCAGCGTACAGAATAGTGTGTGTAATACGCGGTAGTATCCCAACCAGCTAGCAAGTGAGAGACGCCAAGAGCTGCAAAAAGTTTGAGAGGGATGGGAAGTAGAGAGATATCATGCTCCGCACGAGAAATTACGAGGGGCTTGCCAGTGGGTCACAGAGATGATTATCCTAGATGGAGAACATGCTGTCAGAGCTACAAGCTTTGAGCATTTGAAAAACGAAAAATGCCCCGTGGAGCCAGGCCATTATGTGGTCGTCTGCTCAATGGATCGTAAAATGTCCAATACTGGCTCCGTGTTGATTAGCATTGTCAGAGTACAGAGCAGATGCCATTAGCATCGAGACGGTTCATAGGTTCCAGGTTTTGGACATTGTATATGTCTGCTGTTCTGGCAGCAAGAGGGAGTTCAGTCAGGCGAACAACGGTGGTTGTGACCTGTATGAGGGACGCGGCCTCCAATGGCAAGCTGGGCAAAAAGCTGCCATCCGCATTCGCTCGGTGCAGCTTGAAGTAACCGATGTATTCCTTTCAAAATGCTATGTTTGATTGCGAAAGATGGGTTCGTTTGAGGATATTGTGGAAATCCCTAGGCACTCTTTGAGCCCGTCTCAAAGAGCGCAAGAACTTCTGATTCGATGGAGGCTTTCGTGAGTTGCGACTTTACCTCGAAGAGTCTCGTGCTGTCTGCCCAGAGCATCGATATCGAAGGCCAAGCCTGGCAAATGTAAATTGGTCCTA
>JRHT02000077.1:10635-44986 GCA_011800875.2 Suillus brevipes Sb2
CGCAGACTTAAGCGTCGTGTTCTGTCCAGTGACATTGAGGTGATCGAGCCGCAGCCCAAGGGCAAGGCAAAAGATACTGCATTGCAGAAGGAGAGGGTAAGGGCACGTTATCGCGAGCTCACCTCTGAATCTGAAGAGGAACAGAAGCCAGACGAAGTCAAGGAAGGTATGCAAGCTTCATTTCTGTCACCTTTATACGACGCTTACCATTGATAACATCTTCTCATAGTTGGTATACCTTTGCGACTCCGAGATGGTCCAGCACGTTCAAAGCCGAAGCCAAAGAAGATCGTGCGTGGTTCAACTGCAGCAGCCAAACAAGTTGCTTTCTATGAAGGTGGAATGCTTCATACGCACGAATCATCTAGAGCAGCAGGAGCAGCAGAACCATCGGGAACAACGAGAGCAGCGGGACCATCAGGAGTGACACGAGCATCGGGAGCACGGGACCACCGGGAGCAGCGGGAGTAACGAGACCATCAGGAGCAGCGGAACCATCGGGAGCAGAAGTAGCAGTTGTCGAAGGTGGGAGGCTTCATGTGCGCGGCTTGTCAAGAGCAGCAAGACCAATGGGAGCAGCAGAGCCACGCGACCATTTACTGCCTGCCCCCTCGCCTGCCCCATCGTCTGCCCCTTCATCTCCATCGCCTCAATATCAACAACGTCCACAGTCACTGATTCCATCTTCGCACAACCAGCGAAGCCCTGCCCCTGAAACCACACCATATAATTATGGTCATGGCAGAGCTCTTCCACCGCCTTCATACGGGCAACATCTTGACATGCCGCAAGGTCGGAACTATCCTCAGGCTGATCTGCGCCGTAATCAGATTGACTACCAACACATGAACAGGCCCAGGTGGCAGCGACACCGCCGGTTACAGCCACACCCAGTACACTCCTCGCAACGACATGTATCCGCACCTTGCACCCCACCATGCTAATGTTCCACATGCAGAAGCTTATGATAGTACTCATGCGCCTGCTCATCAGCAACGTCTGGAAGATTACGATACTCGTGCACTGGTACCTTCTCAACAGCAACAATATCCAGAAATTTATGGATGTGCACCTGCTCGCGCACCTTCTGAGCAGCAGCAGCACATGGAGAATTATGGTGCCCGTGCACCCGCTCCAGGTTATGACAAGCAACAGCACATGGAGAATTATGGTGCTCGTGCACCTGCTCTGACTTACGACACTCGTGTGCCTGCTCCCCAACAAGGACTTGTGGCTCACCGTGATGGCAGGGTAGCATATAACATGGACGAACATTGGCAGCCTCACTACAGGCCCATGGCACATCAGGCCGAGAACGTACTACAAACACCCCGCCGCTCTAGTCAGAGGACGAGCCCTTTACCTGGTCTAGTTGCATACTCATCATCACCACCCCAGTCTGAAGGTAACTAGACGTCATCTCTTGCTTCTTGGAATGCTTCATTGTATCGAGCGCTCTTGTGTGCATATATGTTCTTGATGTTTCCGTATGTCCCCATCTCACTCGTTCCTCCTTTGATCGTGTGTTCTTGATGTTCCGTATGTTTATATCTCACCCATCCTTGCTTTGATCGGTAGTACGCGACTTCCTTCGATGATAGTTTACATACGTACTTTCATATTGCGATAAATCATATGTCTCCAGTTGAATGAAACGCTTTGGATGTTCACGAAGTTCCGCTAAATAAGATGCATCTAAGGTTCGCGACATATGAACATTTAGAACAAATCTTCAATAAAGAAGGTCGACTCGTCCGAATTATTGAACGAGATGCACTTGAGGCTCGCGAAGCACCGGGTATGAGGACAATTGGAACATCAATTCAAAGCTGAGGCTCGCGAAGCAGAGGGTAACGGATAGTGAAATGAAACTATTTAAGGCCAAGAAGTCCATTTACAAAAACCTCCCTGAAGCTCCGAGGCTGTAGATCAAGAAGAATGTGCCACGTCAGTCTGAAAATCCCAGAAGTATGTAGATCAAGAAGGCACCAATGTAAGTCAGAAGAATGTGCCAATGTAAATCCAAAGCTCCAGCCTGTAGACAAACAAGCTCATAGATTCAACGCAAACCTGAGCACTGACACGGAGTTGTGCCAGTGAGCACTGACGAAGGGTGCAGATCTAGTATACATGGCAGTGAGCAAAGGACAAAGGGTATAGACTACACTTACTATGAGAACCTCCGCGCGAACCTGAGCAGTGAGCAAGGGCAGCGGACAGCGCTGTGCGATGGAAGAAGGGTGCAAATCTATAAAAATACCAGCGAGCAGAGGGCAAAGGGTATAGACTATACTTACCTCGAGAGCCTCTGCGCGAACTTGAGTCAAAAACCCTCTCAAGGGCAGGAGCCTATTGTAGCACCTGGTGGAGACCCTCTTGGGGACAATGGTCTTTCAGCCTAGTTTCCCATGACATAGAAACCGGGTCTGAAAGGCCATGGGAATGTCTTTGAAGTGGTGCCAAGGGTGGATAGTCCTAGCTCGATAGCTGTGTGCCTGAACTTTTTTGAACACACCACTTTCCAGTATTTTGCTTATAACTCACTACGATCTTAACTAAAAAATGACATGAGACTATGGATAGACTACCATTGACAAGGGCTACAACTTTGATTTTCATAGGAAATATTCCCACAATCTACCCTAGTCATTCCTTATCATGGTCCTTAATCAAATCCTAGTCCCTAATAACCAAAAACTCGAAATTTCATAGTCTTTCTTTACTATTGTGCTGTTGGTATTCTTAGTCTAACACTAATTGTAGTCATAGTCAACATGAGCGTATTGGTAGTCTTACTTGGTCAATTGGTTATCATATGATTGAGATATGTTAGACTAAGAATACTGACAGCACAATAGTAAAGAAAGACTTTATGCAATTTCAATTGGTAACCAGCCAGCTTCCTCCACATTGTCCTTATGATCTCAAGATTGACTTTGAAGAAGGCGCGACACCACCCATCAGTATCATATATTCCATTTCCCTGGTAGAGCTTGCAGCTCTTCGCAAGTTTCTTGATTAAAACATTGCAACTAGTCTCCTCTGGTCCTCCTCCTCCCCGCACAGAGCTCCGGTCCTCTTCGTCAAAAAGAAGGACAGATCCCTTTGGCTCTATGTGGACTTCCGAGGCCTCAACAAGATTACGAAGAAAGACTGCTACCCACTTCCCCTCATAGCTGACCATCTAGACTCTCTGAGCCATGAGAAGGTCTACACCAAAATTGACTTACGCTCCGCTCATCACCTTGTCCACATGGCAGAGGGTGACAAGTGCTTTCTGGACCTATTAAGGGTCCTACAAATAGTTGGTCATACCTGAAGGGCTCACTAATGTCTCAGCGGCTTTTCAGTGTTTTGTCAACAGCATCTTCGCTGATATGCTAGACATCTGCGTCATTATGTATCTTGACAACATCCTCATCTACTCCCTTGACCTTGCATCCCATAAACAACATGTCCTTGAAGTTTTGCGCTGGCTCCGGAAGCATCGACTATATGCCAAACTGGAGAAGTGCGAATTCCACTCTGACTCGGTTGAATACCTCAACTACCTACTTTCTCCTACCGGCCTGACCATGTCGTCCGAGAAGATCTAATCCATCATGGACTGGCCCGAGCCCTGGAAAGTAAAAGACATTCAGTCTTTCCTCAGGTTTGCCAATTTCAACCGATGTTTTATCTTCAATTACTTGGACATCATTGTATCTCTCACTGGCCTTACTCGTAAAGATGTCCCTTGGAATTTCTCTGAGAATTGTTGCCTCACTTTTGAGGCACTTAAAACTGCCTTCACTTCAGCTCCAATACTCACTTACTGGATGCCCAATGTTCCTATTGTTGTGGAAACAGACACTTCAGACTATGCTATCGCCAGAATACTTTCCATTGTATGTTTGGACGAGGAACTTCATCCAGTAGCTTTTTATTCCCGGACCCTGACGGCTCTGGAGCTCAACTATGATACCCATGACAAGAAACTCGTGATCTTTGAAGCTTTCCATTCTTGGCGACACTATTGCAAGGGTTCTGCTGAACTCATCGATGTCGTCACCGGACAAGTAAGGTTCAGGTACAAGATATGACAGATACAACAAATATGAGCATGCTGATCTGCTGCAGTCTCCTATGCTACTCTTTTGCCTATCCTTTACCGTTATTAATTCTAACTCTAGACATTACAGCCATGAAAAAGAACAAGTAGCCCCATCAAAAGAAGCCGGCCCCCTTGTGACTATAAAGCATCCAAAGCACATTGTATGGACATCTAAACATGTTCAATATGAACAAGAGCATAAGGCCATAGTGGCAGGACATGCTGTGTGGGCATTTGAGCATGCTCAACAGAAACAAGAGTACAAAACTATAGTGGCTGAGCATCCTGTGTAGGCAATTGAGCATGCTTAACGAGAACAAGAGCACAAGGCTACAGTCACTGATTACTGATCAGATATTGCTAGGAGACTTGTCAAGAGATCAATTTAACACAGATAGTAAATTAATTTTTGTGATGTTTGATGTTCTAATAATTATGTGACTCTCAGAGTCAAATGACGGCTGTAAATGAATACATCAGTCTGTCGGAAAGTGCTTCTGCCCCTCTAGAAAAAATGGGCAAACCAATGTCAAGCAGTCCTAGCACGAGAGTCAAAATTTGAGAGTGACTAAAAAATTTACATAGATAGTATCTTTATATAGAAGTTTATGTGAACTAGAGACAAAACTTCTTTGGCTTTGGCCTATCCTTGTCCTTCTCTTCAATATCCAGGAGCGAGAGCCAATTGTTTGAGTAAAATAGGCCTTCAAACATTTCAGAATGAAAGGGCAAGGTAGCGATGATAACAAGTCTGGTGTGTGCAATTCCTCTCGATTGTTGATAAAATAATATATTTCCTTCCAACATCGAGAAAGCAGGATTCAGTAAGTGCGCTGATGATATCTTCGTCAGGGAAAGGTATGAGAAGTGCATCAAGAATCTTTGACACAAGTTGAGGCTCTGCATGGGCCTTGGCAATAGCTGCATAAGTATTGAGGTACTTAGACTCACTCTCTGAAAAGAACAGGTTAATATCATTATATTGACCAGCATAAGTTTTATGTGTGAGACTGCCCTGAATATGTAGAATGTTATCACATTTGATGGTGCTTGCACAAGTAGATGCTTTGACAAGCATGTGCATGGACAGGATGGTCTCAATAAGATGTATAAGATGACGAGTGTGTGTGCAATGATATTGAAGTTTCTAAATGCGCACTCACCAAGTTCAGCCAGAGCGAGGTCCACCAGTGGGCAACTTAGTACTCTTAGGTATGACAGCCTGTCCAGGATATGTCCCATCTCGAAAGAGATGGACATTCCAGTCATTTGCAACAAGCTTGTCTTGACTGAATGATATAGCAGATTTTCCGTCATAGTATGATGGACTATGATAATGAATTGACCCGACAGTGGGTGTAGGTAATGCTTCACAAGAGTTGGACATATGCACATCATTGTCAGAGGCTCTTGAGTCTCTCAGAATGAACTTGGACATAGGTGACAAAGGTACAAAGGGATGTGATGGTATGAGAGATGGCATATATTCATTGAACTCTCATAGACTAGGCTTCAGGTTAAGTGTTGCATCAGGATAGACTTTGAGTAGGGCGCCCCCAGTAGAGTTTGAATAAGAAGGAGGCTCCTTGACAGATAAATAATGTAAGAAGTAGACATTGCAAGGCTCGTTAGACCCGACAGACTTGAGTACAGGAGATGCGGGGTCTGGGCTATTGTCTAAGAGACCTGTGTGTAATAAAATTTTTCTTAGTGTATTGGTAAAATCAATGTTATAGTCGCGCTCACCCTTTGAGTCGGTTGACATTGCATTTGGCTCAGGTGTTGTATCCAAGGTCAAATGCTGGGATCTGCAGTGATAAGAGGCTGCATGGTCCCATTCTCTTGTCTAGGCTCAGGCATAGTGGCAATAGATGTAGAGTTGGAATAGATGGTAGCAGACATATTAGCATAAGCGTTAAGACTATGCTCAACGGGTGGTCCGGAGGGGCTTGGCTTCAGCTCGTGCGCTGCGCCCTTTACCCAAGTACGTGCCCCTAATTTACAAAGGGCGGGTAACGTCGGAAGAAGGTGTAAGAGTCGTCCGGACGAGAGATAACGATGTCCAGAACTATATAGGAGTTACCCGAAGGCAGGACAGAGGAGTTTAGCCTTAGGGATATAATCCCGAGGCTCGGAGGTGGAGAACGAGACTAGGCCGGAGGTCCGAAGGACACAAGGAAAGGACAAGTCTAAGATGATATTCGAACTGAAGAAATACTACAGGTTACAGTGGGTTTATATACTGTAGTACTTCCAACGGGTATCCGGCTGAAGCGCAGCCCCCGGAAGCTAATGCTATGTACTAGAGAGACTAAGTCGAAAGAATAAACTGCGGACGATTGAGAGTGGAGCCGGATATCAAATAGAACAAAGGGAATGAGTTAAATGAATAGACTAACGGAAAGGATCAGAATGGAGTCGGATATTAACTGTTAAGAAGGTCCGGGCACATAGGGGTAGAATAGAAGCACATACTAATGGGGACTCGAGGTAATGAAGTCTAGGCCGGGCCCGGGTCGTCTGGCCCGGACAAATAAGGTTTCAGGAACGGAATATGACAATAAGTGTCTGCTGAATAAGATGTAGTGTTAGGGGAATGAGTGACGACGATGTCCTCACATGAGTGACAGTTGTTGTTAGATGTTTTACAGTCTCTATTCATAGATAGTATAGTCTCATGACGGACTAATGGCTTAATGGATGTGGTGTCTGAGGAACAAGTGTCTTCCTCATTGGGCAGGTCAGACATTTGAATATTTGCCTTTGTAGCAACAGATGAATATTCATTGTCCTGAGTAGACATTTTGGATGATAACATAAGAGATGAATGGTCAGTCACCTCATTGGGCGCATCAGACATTAAAGTACTAGCTATTGAAGCATTGGATGGATGACCATTGTCCTGAGTAGACACATTAAACAAAAGAGCATCAGATAAAAGCTTACTGACCTTGATAGAAGTGATGGATGATATCAGAGTTTCTGATGCTAGTGTCTCTACATCTAGAGCAGAAGGAAGTGCACTAGGCCTTATGAGAGAAGGCATGTGGTTGACAGCTGTAGTACCATCTTGTACATCTGAGGTAGAGTGTACTAGGTCTAAGCTTTGTGAGGCGTTCTACAAACTAAAATGCTCACTAGTCAGTCTATCTCCAGGTGTAGGGTAGCCGTTGGCAAGAGTTCCAGGGTCTAACCAGTTAGTACTGTAGTACTAACCAATGAGCTTGCTAGGGAACCCAAATACAATTATATAATAGAACATAACTGAGCCTCAAATATGTACCTACATTATTCTACTTGAGTGTTAAGCAACATCAATGCCTTCTAAGATAAGTCATTAGATTATCAGAATTGCTAAACACCAAGGCTCTTACCATGACAACAGAATACTTATTTGTTGCAAATATTGCTCAGCAGCTGGAGCTAAACAGTTAGCATATTAGATAGGAAAGTCATAACCTGCAGAAACTTATGCTGTAATATATACCATAATTCAAAGTTGGAGTCAGATATCTAGTAGCATAGAAGAATAATATATCAGCAAAATTGGCGTAACATAACATAATTGGTAAGATTGAGCTTCATGATCTACTAGAGTGAGGAGACTCCCAGCTGTATATATAATCTAGTTAATTAGAGTAAGAATAATAGTGGTTCTATTTTTTTTCATACTTTGCAATTATTGCATTGTTTACACACCTCAGTTTGGCCTTTGGTAAGACATTTTTTTGCATTTGCTATTAAAGAAGGAGGCTCTAGATTAGTTATATTAAGTGGTACAGTCATGCAACATTAGTATGTGCATTTATAGTTGGTGCATAGGAGGATTAGGAGTTTTGCACACCAGATTTAAAAGTCAAAATTCCTATTTGATCTAGATTTTAACTGATAACTTGAGGGCATAGATTGTTTTATATTTTATATAGATAATTTTTACTGTATGCCAAACCTGACCTTATGAGAGTAGTATCCAGAAAGTTTTATTCCACTAGCTATAATATTCTGCTTCACAATTATTTATCAATGATAACATACAGCACTTACTAGAATGTTCTATGCCTACTTTGATGTCATAACTCTGTCTTTATTTTATATATATTTATTATTGAATTTCAAACAATATTCTGATTTGTCCATCCAATACTTCTCCAACATATACAAGTGCAGCTTCTCCCAGTAATTTAAATTAAAAAATAGTTCTCTGTTGGAGTAGGTGTCATTAACCATTAGGACCAGATAGATATTTGAAAGAAAGGAGTTAATATTTAATATGAATCAGGAAAGCTCTATCCTGCAGTAGACAATGTATAGTAATCTGTTAGCTTAGTTTTGTGTTGCTTTCTTGTTGAGTATAATCTGCATAAATTTTATTTTATTTTATTTTACAAAAATTATCAATAAAAATCATCTCCAGCTCTATTTTGTGATAATATAGTCCAAGGAGGAATATATGACCAATCGTGTGTATGTCAACAGGGTGGAGTGTTGGAGATGCAAATATTGAGACATCAGGTGAGTATCGGAGATGCAGATATTGCAATAAGTAATATAATTGAAGTTCATTGATATTGATTCTGCTGGACCATTTCATGCAAGTAGTTTCTTTTCACCTATGAATTGGTTACACTCTAACTTATTATGTTTCAGAATCTAGTCAAACTAGAATTGCATAAGTTAAGCCATTAGCTTTCAGAGCTCCTCTTGCACCATGCTCTGTTACTTGAATACCAACATCTATACAAGCAATTGTGTCTCATTTGTAAGGAATTCAACCATGAGAAAAAATACAGAACAATAGCAGAAGAGGAACTAGAGAGGTAGGCAAATTTTATTTATGTATTACAAATTTTGTTTGTCTAGTGAGTTAATTTTAAGAGGTTACTTATGTATCTTGTAGTGGAATATGCCAGTTTGATGTTACAATCATTTCATATGTCTTACTTAACCTCTTCAGTCTTAAGTGCACTTCTACTCAAGAGTGTGTTGCCAGCTCTGGATTGATATTTGTTGAGAAACATCTTGAGATTATCAACCAAACCTAGACAATAAGAGGTGAGTACAATAATCACATTGGTCCTGGAATGATCAGAAATATCAAATATCTTACAGGACTTGTATACCTTGTAATCGTTGTGCGCCAGATTTCCCAGTAAATTTGTGATAGCCTCAAGTGGATCACAGTACTGAATCAGATGCTTGTCATCTGGAGCATCAGGAAAGAAAAGATATTGAGTCTTTCATTTGGCACGAGCAGGAATACTATTGACAGTCTGATACATTGCTCTGGTGTTGTAAAATGATATTCCAAGTTTTTCAATAACCTAGCATACATAAGTACAAGATGTAGATTAAACACCATGTAAATCAGGAAAGTACCGCTCTCACCCCAGAAATGGCTAAAAGACAATCTATGCATCTCAACATCTCCCTGCATGTCCAATGACTCACCTTCTTCTCCTAGAAAATACCTCCTCCACTTAGAATGTAAAGTCTCGGCATGTGGAACACCTGGCTAGTGATATCCTTATATCCAAAGATGCAACGAGTATCATAACCAACTGCTTGTCGATGAACAAATGCATCAGGATCAATGGTGTTCCTTGTTCACCACCAACAGGTGAATTGGATTCATATTACCTTGATGTGCAATTTTAAATCTCCCTGCTCCATGAAGTCCAACTCCGTGGTTTGTATTGATGTACATAACACATACTATAGATATTGTGAAGATCATATGAAACCTCATATTTTTGTGATAATGAAATCATTCTTCAATGAGATGGATGATTTGAATGTGATTCAATGCATCCTTGGTATTCTGCTGGCCCATATCTGTCTTCCAGATCAATTGAGGTCAGTAAATCATATCTGTTGAATGATATATCTAATTCTCATTCATTGATACAGGCTTATAGATCATGGAATCGTTCACGGCTGGAATCAAACCACTACCACCGTTCCCATACTTTCCAAAGTTCATCCAGAAAATTTCACCATGAAAGACTGGGGAATATTGCATCAGCCTGAATTCCTGATATATCCGCATCACAACACCAAGGGTACACTAACATGGGTGAGGATGGAAGCTGGTGTTAAATTTTGGGCCATCTTTAGGAATGCCTGGTCTTCCATATAGGTATAGTAAATGCTCATCTGTGCTTTTTTACTTGTCCTCGTTCTCATCATTGTCAATCACTTGTTCCTTTGCCTCACCTCCTGCTTGATCAATTGTTTCACCCCCTACTCATTCATTTGCTTTCTCTCTTGCTTGCTCGTTTATATCACTTCTCGCTCACCTCACCTCTTTATTATTGCTCTCATTGCCGACATGACACTTGGTCTTCAGACATCGTGTCATTTGTTATAGTATGTAGTAATGACACCCATGAATATATCTTGCACTTGAAATCAACTCCTTGAACTTAATGCAAAGTCTGCTGGTGGCCATAAAATTGGTTAGAGTGTCTTATTAGTTGAGGTTCAAGTGGCGCCTAAGCACAGTGGTTGGAACAATGAGGTCATGATATATAGTATTATATTCAAAGTAAGGGACTCGGAGTGTATGTTTTCAGCTGACTGTGAGTGAGTGATGGAGGGGACAGTGAAGATAGGAAAAGTGAGATGATAGCTGTTTCTAATGAATGAAAATTGTGAGTCAAGATTTATGTTACAAAAGGCAATGGAGACGCACTGCTCTTAAGTTTTTCACTACTACTCTTGGATTTGTCGGCAATTCATCAGGGGAGAGTGCTGTGTGAGTCCATTTGACTAGATGCGCAATTGTTAATACTGTTGTCTAAGTCTGAAAGTGGAATAGATGTACCATTGACGATTGGTGTCTTCAAGATCTTCAACTTAACTTTGCCTTTGTAATCAGCATGAAAGTCTCCAGAGTCACTCAACTCCATCACACAGTCTGGAATATGGTTCCTGGTGACTAACACAAGTCATTAGCACAGTGCAGTGTATATAGTGGCAATTAGTGCATCAAACCAAAAGTGAGAATCTGTCATACTTGCTTTGTCCCTACCCTTGTGCTTGGCCAAGTCTGTTCCAGTTGGACATGCAATGTTAACAACAGTCAATACTTAACCACACTTGTTTAAAGCCTCCAAGGCGGCTTCTCTTCCTGGCTTGCTGCTGACTGTGATGACAATGACATATTCCTGAGTCTCTCCGTATTCAGGTAATGGAAGACCTTTGGAAATAACTTGTGTAATACTTGACTGACCCAGGCATATGACTACTCATAATAGAATACTGCGTGTTCATCTACATAACATCCATGATTCTTCATGGCCTGGATCTCATTCAAACTGTTCCTCGATGGGGCTTTTGACACCCTAATAGTGCTATGTTTCTGAAGATATGTTAGTAATGACAGATGCAGAGGTTTTTAAGCATCTGTGAAGGTTCATGACTAACATTAACTCCGCAAATGAACATGCCAACTGATGCAACATAAAAAGTAGATGCTCCGGGTGTGATAGTAGTACTATTTTGGGAAATGGCTTCTGAATGGTTCACACCAGTGAGTCTTCTCTAGCAACACACTATGATCAGGCTCATCAATATCATATTTATAAGCACAGTTTCAGAGTAGTATAGTATCTGTGAAATACTAAGAAGAAGTCCACGATTTTGATATGTGCTGCCGACCCCTTTGGGACTGGGTGCTTGACCTGCTGTGAGACAGCCACTTCAGAAAGCATTTTGTGTTTGATGCCCAACATTTGTACAAGTACAACAGAACATGCTTCACACACTTCTTTGATGAGCCTTGGACTGCCAACACATTTTGGGATGCTCAAGTATGTACCTACCTTCACCCTTAGTTTGTCATTAATAGATTGTAATTCACTTGTTGTATTAGTCGTGACTTCCACCAGATGCTAAGCCACTCGCATTCATTCTTACACCAATAAAAGCAAGTTGTCATCTTTTGGAATTCAAAAGGGTTATCCAATTATAGCGCAAATTGCAAATTTGCCTGTTGAAATACGGAATGGTGCTGGTGTGGCTGGTGGTCAAGTCGTGGGTTGGTTGCCAATTGTAAGTATCCATGAGTCTCGCACTTGTTCGACCTTAGACATTGAATTATGAAGGATTTCATTAGGTCAATGAAGATCAAAAAGATAGTGGAAAAGTAAGTTTTGTAGGATTTATGAGTTGAACTTTGTGCTGTTACATAGCCGTGCGACATACAGAGGAACATTAATGTTCCCGGCACGATTCACGCTGCAGGGGTGGTGAACAAGGTGGGGAAGGCTAATGAGACTCGGACTCAGGTAACAGGATAGACGATGGCAGTGGTGATGGGCGGAATCACCTTGAAATAGAAGAATTACAACCTGCAAGTTCTGCCAGATGGTGACTTTGTCTAAGATGACACGAAAAAAAATCAAGTTTAACATGTGACCGAACGATTGTGACACTGATAAGTGAGATGATTCATATCCTAGTAGTACTACATACACAAACAATTAAATACATGTTTTTTGCATGGAAGAGGTCGAATCAATGATGATCATGGGGGCAAGAAACATAGCAAAGGAAAATGATAATGTGGGCCCATAGTGGGATATGCCCCGATTTCTTGTCAGCGACTGTTTCACTGGGTATGCTTGTACTGATGGCAGCAGTGGCAGAAGGCATCATGGATGTTGAGGTGGCTGCTTGAGCCTGAGATTGAGGTGGTTTCCGCCTCCGATATTCTGGCTGATATTCTGGCTGCTGGGCGACGAACAATGCCTGCGTAGATCGTTGTACCTCTGATCACCAAAATTGTATCCGAAAAACAGTTAAGAATACGGCAAGTCTCAAGAGATAGGAGATTAAGAGCGTGTTATTCAGGATGCACCAGCACTAGGTAAGGTGGTACTGTGAGCTGACTAGTATTATTATTGATACTGGAAGTCAGCTCAGTATCATGAGCAGACAAGTTTCGAAAGCTCAAATTAATCACCCCATTGATGTAGGAAGAAGTATCTCTATGAATGATGTAAATGGAGGCAAAGGAAGATTACAAGGATTAGTTGAAAATGTTCCACTTACATGCAGAGCAGTTCAAACCAAAGCTAATCTCTATGTTGGCAATCATGTTCCATGTAATTTGCTACTAGGAAGACCGTGGTAATGCTGCAACTATGTGAGCATTGACGAATGGGAAGATGGAACATGGCTTGTATTCAAAGATCCATGTAACCTTCACATTACACATGAATTATTATGTACCCCTGATGGTATCAACCCCGAATGGGTCTTTGAACTATCAACTTGGCTTGAATTGTGAAGCCTAGCCAATTATTTAATTTTTGGTGAAGAAACAGCTATTGAGAATCAGTCAGAATTATTTAATTCTGACTTATTTTCACTTAGCACAGCCAAAAATATGGGAAATTCCAAACTGGATCAAAATTTGAATTTTTTGATCAAAATGTTTGGATTACATAATGTTTCCCTCTCACTACTACACACAAAAGTATTTTCGGGTGATGGCTCATTATTCTTAGGATCTAACAGACTCCCTTCGCACATTAGGACAAAGGATTTGCTTAATGAGCAGTTCCTAGGGTTAACACCATACTCGCACCCTATAGGATCTTGGTTCAGTCTTTATCAGCTTATTATTATCTCTTCATTTCAACACCACTGTAGCAATAGCATGTGGTATAATAATTATGAGTGGGGATAGTATCATCATATAATTGTTCTTCTGCATGCATGATTTCTGTTGCCACCCCTCCTCCGACATATTGTCAATCCCCAGCACCTTCTCCACCTCGTTCAATTCATTCCATAGTCTCCTCAATTCCTCTTATCTCTCCTCTGCCAAGAGCATGAGCTGACCACGGTGCCAATAGAATATGGGTGGGTGAAAGGCAGCACTAAGCTGAATTCTGCTACTCAGCATTCATTGCCCCTCATACTAGGAAATTTGAATGACGACTCACCATCACTCTTGCTGTGATCAAAAAAAATTCTCTCCTTGAATAACCACTGCTCATCCTGTGCAAAGGTGTCAGTCAATCATTCAACAAACTGTGAGTACTTACATCTTGGGAAAAATTATGGGGACCTGCCCCTCCTCCATGTTCGGCAGCGCGTCCTAACTGAACAAATGAGCTGAACACTAGATATTAATGAACTACTTACATCATTGCCTTATCCACCACTACCATAGTTGTGTTGCTGGCCCTGGTGGCCATTCACCATTCTCTGTTTGATTAAATTTGCCAATTATTATTAGAACGATGCCAACTCACCTGATTTGTGCCACCACTATTGTGCTATTAGAAGTAGACTTGGTTGATTGGTGCCTAGCATAAGTTAGTAATTGTTACATACATAAGTATGTGTCATTACTTGGGCCATGATGGTGGTGGTTAAAGAGTAAGAGGGAAAAGATTTGTGTTACGCCTAGGGGGGTAATATATAGGGACACCCTACCAAAATTAAATTATGTTTTCGTATGTCTGCTTGATGACTCTTTCCCTCCCACCTGAGCCAAACACATAGTGTTTGATTCTCGTATGTCTGCCAGTCATCTCCAATGTAATGATCTCCTCCACCTCCCGTCCTTCCATTATCTTTAATGTCAACTATGAACGATCCTCTACTGCCTCCCTCTATGATACTTATGGTGTTCACACATATATCTAAGAACTAGCCAAGCACCACCAGCATATCCCTCTTACATTAATAACTACTAAAGACACCATACACCTTTTCATAGAGTCCTCTTCCCTTAAGTTTATCACTCACTACTTGTCTCCCTTGAAATGTCATCTTGTTAATGTTTCCCGATTCATCATAGAATCCTTCATCAATATCCTTGGCTGGCATGAAGCCTAGATTCACTACCTTCTCCTTCTAAGTAACCATGCCTTACTCAAAGTACACTCACGATAATTCAAGCATTACACGGCCCTCCATGAGGACCAAGACTTGTCCGATAACTGGGCCACAATTCTCACCTTCGACATCAAACAATGGACCACTTATGCAGCCAACCCTCATACCTTCAACAAAGCCAAATACAATTGACAATTTGACAACATCAAAATATGTGTGTTGAATCATTTCTCGCTCCCATCCTCTACATTTGACATTTGTTAATGTGTTACCAGCCAAATTCTGCTAGTCTAGTAAATAACACCTGGTTTTTCTCCGAGTCTCTATCTTCCCACTGGCTAATATCTTTCTCTGCTTCTAGTCTCAGCATCTAGCCTCTCTGGCCTTGCAACCAGGGTGAATACTACGAGACTTGTGTGTGAGTCCAATATTCACTCTCACTCTCTCTCGTATGATTTTTGATGACCTGTGGTCTAAATAATGTCAATATGTGGCCTAGACTGCAATGTAAACAGTTGATTGCCCCTTCTCTATTAGCAATGAGCCACTAGCAGTGTTTTAGGACTTTGAAAGGAACTGAGAAACAGCAGGGAGGCAGCAATGTACTTAAAGTTTATTTTTGAAAGGTAAGCCAGTTATAAAAGAGTAGTAGGATAACACTTGACACACATACCATCCCCTCCATTCTCTCTCATATTTTGTCATTATGCCTTTATATGTAGCAATTTTCTGCACCACCAGAGCCCTTCTAGTGTACCAGCATCGAGCTATCCATTTTCTCCCATGAATTAGGCTAAATGGTTGAGATAGCATTGTGCATTATGATCTTATTATTTCGTCCTTGTTCACTGAGTTACCTTAGTCTTGTTTTTAGGATTATTGGTGAGCCCATTATCGCGCATAACCTCAAAGATTGAATTTGGTGCTATGTCATCATTTGGGAGTGCTTCTGTGCTCTCGTCACTGAGTAACGCACGCCAGTCCAATTCGAAACTAAGGTACTGGCTAGTTGCTTACCACTATAGGCCTGGCAGCTATTGCAGCATGTAGACAAGGCCTAGCCGACACTATATGGATCCATTTTGCTCCAGGCCAGTCTGCCTCTACATAATATAGAAATGACTTGGCCGCCTGGATAAAGACCCTCACTACTATAGGCCCATCTGCTGTTGCAGTATGTAGACAAGGCCCAGCTGACACTATATGGACACATTTTGCTCCAGGCCAGTCTGCCCCTATATAATGTAGAAAGGGCTTGGCCGCCTGGATGGAGACCCTTACCACTATAGGCCCATCTGCTATTGCAGCATGTAGACAAGGCCTGGCCGACCCCATATGGATCCATTTTGCTGCTGGCTAGTCTGCTTCTACATAATATAGAGCTATAGATTGTACATGATCTTGTTCAAACCATACAAAGACATCATGAAGGCGTTCAAGAAGCGCGCTTTTGAGCTAGTCGTTGATGGATTCGATCTATGCCTTTTGATATGGTTGACAGGTTCCGAACTTGAACACCAGAAGGCCTTGATTGCAGACCTCATTGACGATTCTGTCTTCCCCAAAAAATTTCTTATGGGATCAGGTCCAGATGGTGAGCAGCACTTCCTCAAAAATAATGTTGTCCTTAATGTCATGATGGACACTGTTTGCGAACTCAAGCTTGTCCAGCACCTCGACGATGTCGAAAGTCTCTCTTGCCTTTCTGCTGTTGCAGTCTGTTATGCCCTAGACAGAGTAATGTGTGGACTATCCTCTGACTTGGACTTAACGTCTGAAGTGGAATTTACGGGAGCTGCTTACAGAGACCTGTACACGGCACTGATGACTTACATTGAAGAGATGATCAAGACAAGCCCTGAATTACGGGAAAGATGGGAGCTGTATAAGGAACATATTATGTCAAAGTTGGGAGCTCCGCACAAGGACTAATGATTTCATATCTCGACACTGACTTTGACTTGCAGATCAAGTTGTATTTGTCACAATTATGTTACTGGCATTGACTCAGATCTCTTCTATTGTACATGTGATGTCAGTACTATGTGTACTAGCTCTTGCCAGTAATTTTACATGTACAAACATTTAACTCACTTGAATTTTACTCATAAGTTACCGTTGCAGTCCTTCGAGGAGACTCAATAACGTGACCGTGACCATTTGTCACTGGCACGGCGCTGGCACTATCGCGCCACTACTAGTATGTATCCCGCATTGCACAGATGCCCCTTCTGTCTCCAACGCCTCCGTTGATACCTCTTTCTGTTCAGGAGGACCTTCTGTCCACCATTCACCCTTCCCCACCTCCCAATGCATATAATTATGGAGCTCCAGACAACTATGGACTTGAACCATCTTGTGGACAATCCGCTTTATATCATGCCCTTGCCCAAGAAGACATACTATTTGCTACGACAACCCAAGTCTAGAGGCAGGCGTCTTCATAATCGCTGGCCGACTTTATGGTGACCTGGATCTGTCTATCATCTTAAATTCTTGATTAACAGATTTAAAAAAATATAGGTCAGTGGTAGGCTAGCCTGGTTTTACGGTGTGTGAAATTCCCTCTAGCCAAGCTCTAATGTGTAGGAGACCCATGCCACTATAGGCCACCTAGCTATTGCAGCATGAGGGATTGATACAGCTGAGTGGGTTATAGCTGTACTTGGTATTGGCTGGACTGCCTTTGCAGCTTGTAGATGTGGGCTTGCCACCTGGACTAATTTCTGAGGGAAGAAGGGTGGGTGTGCATGTTTGGTTGATTTGGTCCACAACGCGTTTCTTTTGTTCTCTCACCGCAACTGCCCATACACGCATCTCATGCATTTCTTTAGTCACGTGTGAGTTGTTTTTGTTATGCCACAATTCATTATTAGTATACTGATAACTATTATAGTGTTTCCACCTCCCTTTGCTTTCTTCCACCATGACTCGCACCAAACAGACTGTCAAGAAGTCTAACAGCTTGTACTTGTTCTTTAAAAACTGATGATACATCAGGGCTTCTACTATGGTGATGGTAGGACCGTCCTCAAGTCTTTCCTCCGGATCCACGCGTCGCTCGAACTCTCACCGAAGGCCCAACTTTCTGCTGCCCCCATCATATTCATCCATCTGGTCCTCGTCGACTTCGAAACCACTGCCAGCCCCTTCCCGTTCGCTCATTCGTTCCTCAGGCCCTACTTCACCAACGGCGGCATCGAATATTTCGAGATCACCTACGATATCATCTCTGCAGCAAGCGACTACCACCAAGTGGTCCAAAGAATGTTCAAGGCCCTCAAAAATTCGTTTATTTGGGAACATGTTCTTGTGGCCATGTCTACCCACACTGACAATGATTTGTGTGACCCATTTGCAGGATACTTAACTGATGGTGGCATAAAACAATTTGGTGGCACTCCAATGGATAATGTAAGTGTTTTTTCGCCTTGTGTTTGATTACTAACTACTTTCTACCTCCAAGTTCTTAGAGATCATCCTCACTCCATGGCAGTCTCTCCTTAACCATGCAGAGGAATCTTACCTCTGGCTCTTTTGCTGTAGCTCCATGGTCAACAATAGTAATTTGTGTACTGGGTTACAACACACTATTGTTCAGTAGGTTAATTTATTCAAGTCACTTGCTTTATCTAATGTTCTTGCAGTCACAAGCTCTTGGCAATAATTGCCTTCACCGCCAGGCATTTTCAGCCATCATTTGCCTCTCATTTGCTCCTCGCCTTCACAGAGCAAGTCCTTATGGAATGTTGCCTCATCCGACTTGCTTTTGGTGACATGCTGGCTTAATCTTACAAACTCAGTTATTACATGGATGTCATTTTACTGACAATACTTGAGGATAGCCTCCAGATCTCCAAATTCACTTGGAGTGATGTGGGGACCAAACCTTGGGGCGGCTTCCTGCCAATCCAATGCCCTATCTGTGGTTGGACTGATTCTTGGTGTTCCGCCTATGTCAGGGCTGTAATAGACAAGGTTTATACCTTTAAGTGCAAAAATACCACCTGTGTTCAGACGTATCATTTCACTCAACCTTTAGGTGCCACCATGCTGTTACCAGGCAGGAAACTAGGATGTTCATGGATGGATATACCTTTAAAACTATTGTTGACTTAATCATACACATTTCTTACTTTGTTATTTAAATTTTGTGATTTGGACTTAGTGCATGTGGGTGAATTTCAGCAAACTTAATATAACACAACACACAAGTGTCACAAGACTGTGTTTGTCACATAATCTAATGTTGAGTTGTACAATTAACTGTGAGAGTCACATGATTTAATATTGAGTGTTTCAAGCACAATCAACTCTTGCCCTATGGTACATTCTGCAAACAAGAGCCGGGGGCTTCTTGGACCTGAACCACCATGTTCAGGCATGGGTGGCACCAACACCTGGTGCTGCCCAATACTGGCATTCTACCACAATGACATAGTACTCATCAGTATATGAGACCAGAACACAGTCTTTCCAAGCATCATCAACATTGAAAGCCCTCCACCTGAATTTCTCCATCACCCCACCAATACAATCAACCTGGCGTGAAATCATACAATTTATATCCCCATAACATACTGAAGCCGTGAATGACCTTGAACCATATAAGACTACACCATGTGGTAGAGAACACTCATAAGGAGCACACAACCCCGAGCATTCCCTCACGCCACCCAGTATTGTCGACTGGAAAACTGGCTAGAGTGGCACCCTCTCGCTATAATCACCACATTACTAAGCCCGACAAATGCAGGATGCACGTACTATTACATGCCAGCACCTATGCCTCGTGTAAACCACTCACAAAGGGGGCCCGAATAAAAGGCCTCTTCACGCACAAAGGAGCAGCAGAACATTAACAGCCCCCTCACAAAGGATGCTCTCCTATAAAGTATGGGTACATTGTACAACATAGACCCTCATCAACAAATATCCCTTCACCCTAACTAAGATACTATCAAATGTCATCCAATTCTGAAATCCCCACACTGACTACTGCCCAAGTAACGGCTAACCCCATCATGTCGGCACCAACACACCATATGAACACCAATTCTTGCACAAACAAGCACACTTGTGCCTCATCTCCACTGCTGGACTCTCAGTCCACCACCAGAGAGAACAACACCAACACGCTCCCAAACGAGGCTGTCGCCACTACTTGATGTAATGACTCACTAATCCTCAAGGAAAAGTGGCCTCAGAAAGAAGGGGCAAAGAGAGGTAAGTCTATCTTCAGATCTCCTCTTCCTATGGCACTAATGCTAGATCCATCTGCCATGTGGACTTCTTGTGGTTCGATTGGGGTATAGGTAACAAACTTTGATCGATCAGAGAAAAATGTGACGTCACGCCAGAGTCAATAATGGCTCCTCAATGGTGAACAGGTATGTTCAATAGCTTTGCGATACTGGCCATGTCTGACGAGGCAAAGCATAGTTATCTCTGCTTTCAGATTCAGTGGCAGTGCTTGCAGTTTGTCTCTGTGAGTTTCTTCCCTTCCACTGCTGTTGTTTCGGTCCTTGACCGTCTTTTCCTCCTCCAGGTCTCCAACAATCGGCCTTATAGTGACCTTTGTGATTGCAATTGTAGCACGTAACATCTTTGTTAGTGCTATCTTCAGTGTGATTCTTCCTTCCACTTGTCTTTGCTGACAAAGCACTATTCCCAGCTTTCTTTGATGTTTTGTGGTTCAGCTGTTGTTGTTCGTACTCTTTGGTTACAACATTGACCAGCTCATATGAGGTAAGGGGCTTCTGCAAGATTCGAGCTGCAGCGTTAACAGACGAGAGTAGGGGCCTATAGGTTTCTGGGAGAGATCCCATAATTATGGCTGTAAAATCTTCGTCATCAATTGACACTCCCATTCCCGCTAGTGATTCGCGAAGTCAGTACAACTCTTCGAAGTGTCCTGTAGCTGACAGCGCAAATCTATTTGCACCAGTTCGGTCTTGCCTTCGTGTATGGTACATATTTCTTCCCATATCTTGAAGAATTCATCCAGATTCTGGACACACAGCAATAGCCGATCTGAGATCATGCTGAATATATGCTGTCTAACAAGTGAGTCCTTTTGATAATGTTCATCAATTTTCTTCTCTAAGTCCTCGATTTTGGTAGCTGTTGGTGTAGAGCCATCTGGCTTTACCATCTGTCTACTCGAGTTCATTGTGTATGGGATAGGCCTCGTTACTTGACCGTCTAGGTACCACATCAGACCTCGGGCACCAATCACTGTCTTTGCACTTTGTTTATATGTTATCCAGTTCGAGCCATCAATATAAGGAAGCAATAGAACTCAAGTTCAAAATCTCGTACTTAAGCACGCACACCTACTGGTCAACATTTCCCCTCATGTGCGAGTATGTTAACGACATTCTGGTGCCTTACTGGGAAGAGCAGAAAGCGTTACTTGATGCACCGGCTGACCAGGAGTGTGTTTTGCACCTCGATGTGTGGAGCGTGCACAGATCAATTCAATTTCGCACGTGGTTGGATATGACCTACCCTTGGATAAAATACCGCTTGTTGGAATAACAAGCACGCACTAAGCCATCAAACCCTATACCCTTGTCTTGTATGTTCACTCTATTGTCTCACACTCGTGCTTTATGCACTCTTATATGTTGATTCACCTTTTGTACTTATGACTCTATTGACTGCTTTGGCCAGCGCCAGGTGTACCATTATGTATGTTTCAGTCTCGTTTATCTCTAACAAGACCCGTTTTCTCTATTTAATCAGTGTATATTGGACTTGATACCTCAGACATTCACATCCGCGTGCTCAATCTGAGGTATGACACTTTGTTTTCACACATATTCACCTTTGCTAACTAGTCTTAGTGTATCTGTTCTTAATAGGTGAATATTGACTAGACGTTCACATCCGCGTGCTCGATCTGAGTGTATCTGTTCTTAATAGATCCACGCAAGAAGCTTGTACTAAGCTAAAACCGCTTCGTCCCTGGGGGCTGCACTGGTGTTGGTCAGCCATGTGATGTTGGTATTCAACGTCCGTTCAAACTCGCTGTCAAACAGATGCAGCATGCTGATATAGTCAACGAGTCTCTCGCTCGACTCACCCATGACAGTTCTGCATCACTCATCCGACTTGACATGACAATCGGCACCCTTCGTGATCGGTCATTGCAGTGGGTTGTAAATGGGTATCATGCTATAAACAAACCTGAGCTCGTAAAGCAGGTTTGTTTCTCATTTACTTGCATTGTTGAATCTTGATGCACGGAGCTAAATCCTATTTCGAAGGCATTCTTCATGTGTAAGGCTGGGGAGAAGTTCAATCTCTCATTTGCGAGTCTCACAAGTCGGGAGGCATTGCAATATTTATGTGATGTTCAGAAGAATGATCCAGCTGGATGGGCAAGGATTGCTACTGCGCAGTACAAGACTGATGGTGTCGAACGGGCAACAAATTCCGAGTCAGAGGACGAGGCTAGTACTAATGCTATCGGAGTTGAATCCCCGTTTGATGATGCCGGTGAGCATGATCTTGATGCCAGTGATGTGCCAATGGATGCACTTCTTGACCATATGGCTTCCAGGGGTGAACAGGTCCGTTCTGACTGCCATATCAATGCAGATGGTGGACTTTCGTGTGCAAACCACTCCGAAGTCTATGATGTGGGTGACATTGTTGCTGAAGATGTGGAAGGTGGCTTAAACAGTGTTCTGAAGGTTGATTATGGGCGTGGAAAGTGTAGACGCATCACAAATTCAATGTATAACGATTTTTGGTCCCATTAGTGCACGTCCTATGTTTTTCCTATGTTTTTTTTCCGAATGTCACAAATTAGCTTTGTCCCGCCAAAATTCATGTGATGGTCACACCAAATAGATTCGATTCATCAAGGGCTGTGACTAGTGTTGTGGGCAGAACTCTGCCATTCTGCCACGTGGCAGGGCAGAACTGGCACTGCCAGGCAGATGGCAGAGCCTCCAAGGCAAAATGTGGCAGAACTCGAGACCGTGGGAGCAGTAAAGGATGTACTATACAGTGTTAGATCTAAGATTAGTGTATGATAGCGTGAATTGAGGTACTGTAAACTCTACACAATGGCTACGAAGTCTGGAGGCCGGCCTCTGAACTCCCTCATTGAAAACAACTTCAAAAAGGGGGATGCTACTTCTGCAAAGTCCAACAGATATTGGTGGAACTGCAACCACTGTGACACCCGCATTGATGGACGGAATAATAACCTCTTCGAACACCTCACGGATGCCGTAAAATGCATCAATTGTCCACAAGAGACTCGTCGCGAGACACTACAACACCTGATGAAGAAACCTGCTGGAGTTAAGGTGGCTTTGATAGCGGCAGTGTCTTCTGGTGATGACGAGAGCAATGCTTCTTCTTCAAGCCTATTGGTTGTTGAGTCTGGCGCAGTTGCCCCTGTTCGCAAGCGGAAGAAGACGACCCTAGATGGCTTTGTAGATCATCCATTGAACAAAGATCAGAAAGCCCGCGCTGACATTAAACTTCTTCGGTGAGTAGTACTAAGGATTTGGTCATGCTCGATGACTTAATCTCATTATAGGTTTTTCGTTCATGCAAACATACCATTCTATGCTGGTGGTGATTTCTATTTTCACCAATTTTTGAACGAAATCCGGCCCTCGTATACAGCACCAACACGCTATGTATTATCTCATGGCCTGCTCGATAGCGAAGCTGCAAGGGTAAAATTGGAAGAAGTTGATAGACTGAAGGGCAGGAGACTACTCACTCTACTTCTTGATGGATGGGAAGATAAGTTGAGGCGAAGTCTCTATGGGTCCCTCGCTGCTGAAGTAAAGCATCACCCCATTGTCTTGGCTCTCGAAGATATGACAGGAGTGCGAGGAACAGCTGATAACCTTATGGCCACGTCAGAGAAAGCAATGACAGCTATGGAGATTGGAGATGCGAAAAAAATCGTGGCAGTGACTACTGACAATCCGACTATTATGCAGTCATTCCGTCGAAAGTTTCAAACTAAGTACTATTGGGTGCTCGTAAGGGTAGAAATTTTATTGCAAGCCACCAAGCTTACTTGGTTGTTGGACAGGGCTTCGCGTGCTTCTTGCATAGCATGAATACACTTCTCGGCAAGATTTTTCTCATGGCCCAATGAAGAAAATCCTTTCGAAGACGACTCGCATCGTTAGCTTCTTTAATTCATCGCACTTTTGGGGCGGGCAACTTAGTGACGAAGCAAAGAAACTTGGTGTCACTCGCAAACTGAAGCAGAACTGTGAAACTCGTTTCTATGCTCTTATTCTTCAGTGTCTTAGTGTTCTCGAACATCAGTAAGTGATACGAGTGCATTCCCGAAACATTTGATTAATTTATCACATATAGGCGTGCATTATCTCATATTTGTCTTCGTCCGGAAGCCCAGAAGAGGGTTAACGGCCAAACACCAGTTGCTGCGGATGTCATCGAGACTGTCGTACGTACTCCGAACTACTGGAACTATCTAGACCAAATGGTGAGGACAACAAAGTTCATTGTCAACACCATCGGAAATATCGAGAATCGAGACTGCAACCTTGCAGAGTGCATGCTCAAACTCATTCGTTGTGCACACAAAATGTCAACACTACGACTGGATGATGGTGACGACGGCACCTTTTTCACTTATGCGAAGTCAGTCTTTAACCGTCGTTTTCACTCGATCAATACAAAATATCATACCCTTGCCCTATTCCTCCACCCGATGTGTCGTAAACTCGCTGTTACTCAAGCAGCAAGTGGCCGTCCCTTCGAATTCATGGTCAAAGTGGCATTGGAAGTTGCCCTTCAGTGGAAGTGGAGTAAAGCAAAGGCCGACACACTCGTCATGGACCTGAAGGCCTATAATCTATGTCATTCACCATTCGCTGGCGGCCAAGCGGACGGACTGTCTTGGTGGGAGAATCTCCCAATCAACTCGGAAACACACCCACTCAAGGCTTTCGCAATTATCATTCTGTCGATTGTCCCGCATGCAGCTGAGGTTGAACGGCTCTTTTCCGACCTCGGTGGCACACAGTCAGTCAAACATTGCAATCTCTCTGTCAACACATTCCAGACACTCGGCAAGATTCGCGCGAACCTTCGCTATCATATTCACCTTAAAAATGTTGCTGATGGCAAGCCAACACGACGCCGTCACGCTCACATGCACACAACTGAACTTCCGGGCATTGATACAGATGTCGCCAAGCAGCTCGAGACCGACTTCGCATTCGTTCCACCACTTGCAGCAGTTTCTGGCGACACTAGCTGCAACCTCGAAGGTCCCGAATCAATTTCACTCGACGACATTGATGCTGAGTTTGCTCGCCTTGAAGATATTCGCAACGGAGAAAAAGTGATGGACCTCGAGTTTTCGTCAGACTGGGATGTGGATGGGAAGGAAGTTTTAGAAGGGAACGTGTTTGATTTTGCAGAGTTGCAGCGCATTGACGAGGGATTAGTGCCTGCGGCAGTAGAGGATGAAATTATGGTCACGGATCACGATGCACACGAAGACGGGACTTGGAACATTGATTCAATGTTAGTATCAAGTGGTCTTACATCCATGTAGCTACCTCTAGTACTGTACCAATGCAATCAATTCGACAGTCACGCGTCACACTGGCTGATGTCAGTGTCGAAAATAAGTCTTGGTCACGGGTCACAATGAGGTCTGTCGAAACGATGTCACAACATGATGAACGGAAGCAAAATGTGCCTTCGCTACCTCCTAATTTACCGAGACAATGTGTCTACTTCAATTATAGGCAAAAAACTACTCTCCCTCGTTGTGGTGACACCAAAATCGGTGTGAGTACAACGTGTTTTCCTTTTTCTTCCTATTCCCTCGCCCTAACGCCACTTCGGTACCTGGCTCGCAATCAGTGTCCTCGACGGCCCCACTATCCACCACAAACTCCATGCTTTCTGCGTCAGCCTTCGATATCAGTCTCCCATTCAGTTTTTCGACTCCTTGAACACTCGAAACATTGCCCAGCATATCGGCAATGACAGATGCACATGGCACATCAGTGTCGTCGGATGTATCGGCACCATCAGTCTCCACAGCCTCGCCTAAGATTTCAGTTTCATTCTCGTTTTCATTCGAGGTGTCGTCTTTTGTCTCTTGGGGCGCATGACTCGTGAGTTCATCCCAAAACTGTGGATCATCAACTTTAAGGCTCCTCAACTTCTCTCGCACAGCATAACCTGTCAGGCTCTCAAATGATAAATTGAATGTGCGAATACGGCACATTTCAAATGCCTAACTCATTTGTCTTGAGTACATGGCCACCCAAGAGAATCATTTACTCACCTTTTTGACTATGTCAGATTTATTTACTGTTGTGAAAGCATCCCATAGCCAGGTCACACTGCGGTCTCGTAGGATGCCAATCCGCTTATCAACCACAAGGTAACTCTCTTTGCGGGCGAGTTGCTCCGACAACTCCTGTACGATGTCGCTGTGATATGAACGCTTTAAAGAGTGTTTGAATACGCGCTGAATCCCGACATCGCATGGCTGAAACAAGCCTGTACACCCACCAGGCACAAAGTTCAGTATGATGGTGGGGTGTTTGTTCTTCGTCCATGTTCGAAACTCCTCTGACCGATGAACCGACCAGACATCAATCTGCCAGATGGACTTCTGTGTCTGTGGTAAGCCTAATTCTTTCTTCCTCTGCTCGAAATATGGTGCAATGATCTCGTCCACAAGGGAATGCATGGTTCCATGTGTTGACCAATAGGTTTTCGTGTTGGAATATTCGAAACGAAACCCTGCATTCATGCAGTTCTCGTAATTGGGAGCTGATGGACTGGGGCGTGATACCTTTGAATATCCTTGATAGATGGCCTGCAGGGGCAGCATGGTGCCATCATTTGCGATCGAGACCACAACCGTAAATGCCCGCTTCTCGTCATTTCCCACAGTTGAAACCTGTTTGGCACCTGTCTTTGCCCAGGTAAGGTTTGAACCCTGCGCATAAACCACCTGTGTCTGATCGGAATTCACATAAAGCGCAGAAGGTATGTCCTCTTCTTTGATGGTATATGCAAGCCGAAGAAATGCTCGCTCACACAAGTCTTCCCAGTTGGTTGGAGTTTTTTGTGCAGTCCGTTGAAGAACAATCAACTCAACTCCAAGGGAAAATGATAATAAATGGGGGGGACACAAGGAGCTGATATAATGACCGAAAATGTGTAGCCTAGTCTGCTATGCTTGCATAGACAAGCGCGTTCGATCCAAGGGGAAGCGAGGAAACAAATCCACGGGTCGCGCAGCGACTCGTTTGAAAGCTAAGAAACGCACGAAGCTAATGGACATCGCGCGCTGTAAGCGCGCGGGCGTGGGAACGCGTGACACGAAATGCGGAAAACACGAAAGTGCGAAAATGCGGAAAATTGCAATGCAATAGATAAAAGCTTAATGAATATAGGGAATAAGTGCTGCTAATAGCTTCTAAGTCTAGCTATAGACATGCTGAGAGGTCCAATAAGGTGGTGAAGTAAGATCTCCAAAAATGCGAAAAAGTGCGGAGCTATATATCTAGCTAAGCGAGGCTAAGCCGAGCCGAGTATGTAATATGTAACAGAATATGTAAGTAAGGGTCCATGCTGTGATATGGCACCATAATGAATAAAAATGCGAAAATACATACCAGTGAGACTTGCTGAACTATGGATGGATGCTGCTGGATGATAGGGTGATAAAAGCGCGGGAAAGCGCGCGCGCGTCGCGCGATGCGCGGGAACACCGCGCTCTATAAGGCAATGGCTAGGGAATGCACAGCTGCGAGTTTGTGCTTTGGAATTGGGAGAATTCCATAATGCACGCTCATAGAGATGCAAGTCTCTACACCATGTTGTACGTCGCTCGGACCAATGCAGGATATTGTGCAACCAGCACTGCACGAAGGTATCAGAGCACTGAAACTGGGAACCATCTTTTGCTCGGTGATCGAAAATCTCAGGTGCCAAGTCAGAGATCATTGCAATCATGATAGCGCGGATTGTTATGACGGTAAGCACTGCCCCATTGTCGTGAAGAACTTCGAGATGTTTAATGATTGCTTTCTCAACATCCAGGTAATTAGTCTAGGCCGGTCCATGTGTTAGAGTGTGATAGATTGAACTGGGAAAGGTTCGTACGAAAATTCCCTTTTGTCCCCCATTGGAATGTCCCTGGTGATTTCCTAGTTCAGCCATACGAAGTGCAGCTTCTGTCCACCTGGGTTTGCCAGTGCGATCAATCCAACCCTCGACAGTCGAATGTGCAAGACCTTTGAAGATTACGGGATCTTTTTTCTTGAGGTACTGAACCAGCCGTGACGAGCTCCACATGACTGATGGATGTTTAGTGGCATTGTCAATTTGAGCCCATGTAAACGGGCCATGCCAGTTATGGTAGACTGCATCCTGCTTTTCATGTATGCGTTTTCGTCCAGGTTGATGCTTTGTGTTCCGACGCTGATGCTCGCGTTCTCTTGCAGCTCGATTGGGTCTTGATAATTCTGCAATAGAGGTTCATGCTCGTTTTGCTGTACTGTCTTTCATGGCTGTCATATCCAGTACACGTCGCTGATGTCTCATTAGCTATATGCTTAGGTCGGAATTTGATAGCTGCACACCTTGAGATTCCGCTTGGTCCCTCCAGGACTTCGCTCACCCCTCGCAATTTCGTGCTGATGCTGCTGCTGGCGATGCTTCTGCTGCCTTTTCTTATTCTCTTCTCTAATCACCATTTTCCGCCTTTGGTCTGCCATCTCCTCGTACTCCCGAGCCCGTTGCCATCTCCTCGTACTCCCGAGCCCGTTGCCATCCCTCGTCCAGCTTAGCTTCGACTGTGGTGAGTTGTATGCGAAGTTCTTCACGTGTACAAGGCTTTAAGAATTTCATTAGGCCACGTGCACGTCCAGCCTTTTGGTCTTCAATAGCATTGTGAATTTCTGATTGGCGTGATTCCTTGGTATGTGGTTTCTTTTTGAATTGAGTGCTCGATGTCTCTGATTCATGTATGATTAAGCTCGATTTCTCCGACTCTTGTTTGTTGGCAGTCGGAATAGGTAAGTCAATGTCACCTTTGCCAGCTGATACGGAATTCTAAAGGAATATAAGGGCTCATAATATTTTTCAGCCAAGCTACATACCTGATTGAGGTGTCGGTCAATCACATCTAACATGACTTTGAGCCTGCCAATCCTTACTTGCGAGGCCGTGATCAAGGGGTATTCTGAGGGCAGAATGTGATGTGCGAGTGCATTGAATGAGAGAAGCCCACATGAGAAGCTATCCGTCTGGTGGGTGATGATAAGTGATTTTTCCTCGAAATGTTGACCAGTGTGATGGTGTGTCCACCAGTGCAGCACTGCGAGGAATCCAGTCGGAGGCTTTGTGTAGATCGAATCACCATAGAAGATTGTAGAGGATTTGAAGTCAATGACAACTGCAACCCAGTGGTTTTCGTTGATGTTAACCAAGAATCCAATGCAACTACCAATGCCCGAAGCCATTGCATCTCCTGTTTCACATGCACGTGCAAAATAGCGGCCTTTGTATTCTCCAGAGCTGTGTACTTCATATGCCTTCTTCAAGAAGCCATAGAAGTAAATATTCTCAATCTCAATCTTTTGGCTTTGTGGCTGACGCTGAATTCTCCTCCGCAGTAGGTCAAGCATCTGATTCTCGTGGACATCAGACAGCCAATCATCAGTAGCATACACTGCTAGCTCCACAACTGGCTCCGCAACAGCAAAACCATCAAGTGTCCCGGACCATGAAATGCAGGTGAGAGCATTATAAATCTTCATAACCAATGTTCGAGCTTCTTCGCCCCCCTCGTTTTTCCATAGCTGAGTCCTCCTTTCCATGTTTTGCTCAGCTCGGATCCATGGTGTAAGATGTTTGTGACGAAGCATTACGACTTCATGCCAATAGGTGAGAACCCAGAGTGGGAGTTGTGTTTTACTAGCATCACCTGTAAGATGTGCACACTTCAATGAAAATGCTCCATTCTCTATGGCCTCGGAACTTGATTTGGAAAGCATGCCAAGTATGTGTGTCGAGGGGATAGGCAAGTCTTGTATGAGCTGTGCATTACCAAGGGATGGCTGATCTTTGGAGAAGAATGCTTCAATGGTAACATGGTTTGTCGTGATCATAATGGCAGGTAATTTGAAGAACAAAAAGTCAAGCACAGATAGGCTTTTTTGGGGGAGAATCTGAGCAAGCACCTCTTTTGGTGGCTCTAGGAGGGGGTGCATCGCAATGTGTTGAGGGGCTTGACCATTCATTTCCATTGGCCTTGACCGAGTCCGAAATGAAAATATTTTGTACATACTGTCACGCTTCTGCCTAATTCGTAATTCAACGTGTGTCACATGTCATATGCCTAAGTGTCGGAATGTCGAATTGACTCAGCATGTCACAGTCACACATGGGTGTCGAATTGATTGCATTGGTACAGTACTACGCTGCGCGCATCCAAAAAAGACCACTTCTGCCATCTGCCGCGCTGGCAGAACATAGTTCTGCCAACTTCTGCCACTTCTGCCAGCAGAACTACCCCAAAATAGTTCTGCCCACAACACTAGCTGTGACCTGTGACGAACCTAGTGTCGTAGCATCAGGAAAACATTGAGTTCCTTTTCGGTCCTTAGCTTACTTAAGTTACTTAAAAATAGTCTTAAGGCAGCTAAGGAGAATAAGGAGCGATTTTGTAATTAATTCTAAGGCACATGGTGGCTGCAAGTCAGCTAAGGAGAATTAAGGAGAATTCAAGGAAACCTCAGTCGAATTAAGGAGACCATGTGAACTTTTTCGAAGAAAATCAAAGTTATAACCCTTGTCAAGGGTAGTCTATCCATAGTCTCATGACATTTTTTGGTTAAGACCTCGGTGAGTTATAAGCAAAATACTAGAAAGTGGTGTGTTCAAGAAAGTTCAGGCACACACTCAACACACTCGAAATTTATTCTAAGTCCAATGAATGTGGTATATATATCAATTGCTGCCTACTATGTACAAGGCAATGTAGTCTACTGGTAAAGCTGCTCGATAGCTTGAGAATTGATCATGTGATCACAGCTGACCCAGCTGGATGGTCGAGAGTTCAAACCAGCTTGGTGGTAAAAAATAAATTGGACTTTTTGACATCACTTTGACTGCCTTAAGTTCCTTATTCTAAGGAAATTTCCTTGGTTTAAGGCGAGGGATCTTCTTAACCTCCTTATTCAAAGTGTGAAATAAGGAACTTTAAGGCTGTTTTAAGGCATATAAGGACAAATAAGGAGCAAAAAAGGAACTCAATGTTTTCCTGATGAGCTCTACAGTAATACCATTCATACAAAATGTGCTTTCTGCACAGTGTGCGCAACATGTTTAAATTGTACATCCTTGCTTATTTGTCCATATTGCAAATAACTGTACAGTTTGTAGGCCTATTGTACAAACCTGCAAAGGGGGGACTTAGCAGTGGGTTCTGTGAGTCTGTACAAGCTTGTACAAATCTGTACAGGTACCCAGTAGTTTGCTGATGTGGCTTGCTGATAAACAAACAGCACCAAACAAACTGTGTAGCTTGCGCATGCGTTGAGTGGCATTACTTTTTTGACGTTGTCCTGACCTTTGCTTTCATTTATTTGATAGACAGACGAATCCAATACCATGGGAGACGACTACCCCACGCTGTTCCGTGCGTGCGAGCCTGAACTGCGATAACTCCGTTTTACTTACTGACGATGTTCATCAGGTTCGGAACAGATGAGCTTGAGGCAGTTCCTTATCCCGACTGAAGTTGCCCATGATGCAGTCGCAGAGCTCGGTGAACTGGGAAATGTTCAATTTAAGGACGTACGCCCGCTCTATTTTATTGTTGTCACGCTGCTGAATGATATCACAGTTGAATCCTGCTGTCAATCCCTTTCAACGTTCGTTTGTCGGTGAGATACGGAGGACGGAAGAAATGGCACGACGTGTTCGGTTCTTTGAATCTCAGATTCAGAAGGAAAAGGATGTGGTTCCTATCCGTCCTCTATATGATTCATCCCCGTTAGTCACGGTTGGACCGAGTGCTGCGCATAATATTGACGAGCTTGATGTCACACTTGCCGAGCATGAGACGCGGCTCGTGCAGATGAACGATAGCTACAAGACGTTGAGTGAGCGCACAAGGGAGCTGGTAGAGGCCCGGCATGTTCTCCGAGAGACTGCTGTGTTCTTTGATAAGGTAAGTCTTTGATTGATGGGTCCGCACACACGACGAACTGACTTATGGTATGTAGGCTGAGACCCAACAGACTGATATTAGGACTTCGTTCGATGACAGCTCTGCACCTCTTCTGCAACATGATGATCGGGAACAGCAATACTCATCCGCTGTGCAGTTTGACCTTGAGTACGCCCATAGTTGCCTTTACAAGTATTGTACTGACATTAAGATAGATTTGTTGCTGGCACTATCGACCGCACCCGTATATCGACGTTCGAGCGCGTCTTGTGGCGTGTCCTAAGGGGTAACCTGTACATGAATCACACGGATATCACAGAGCCCTTTGTTGATCCTGCTACTGGGACTGAGACGCGCAAGAATGTGTTCATAATTTTTGCTCATGGTGACGCCTTACTTGCGAAGATACGGAAAGTGGCAGAGTCGATGGGTGCGACACTTTATCCAATCGACGCTAATGCCGACAAACGATCAGACTCTCTGCGCGAGGTCACCGCCCGCCTGGAAGACTTGGAGACTGTGTTATATAACACAGGTCTCAACAGACGCAGCGAGCTGCTGAGAATCGGAGAGAACCTGGCTAGGTGGCAGGATGTCGTCCGCAAGGAGAAGGCTATCTATGAGACGATGAATCTTTTCAACTACGATGTCAGGAGGAAGACACTTGTCGCTGAAGGTTGGGTCCCAATAAGGGACCTTCCCATGATTCAAATGGCACTTCGCCACGCCACGGTAAGAGAGTCGCATATTCTAGACGGAACTTCTCAGTCATGCAATCAAACTCAGGAGGAGTCCGGAACGAGTGTTGTTCCTATTGTACAAGAGTTGCGCACGAACAAAACGCCACCAACTTTCACGCGTACCAACAAGTTCACCGAAGGCTTCCAGACCATCATGGACGCTTACGGTATTGCAACCTACCAAGAAGTCAACCCTGGTCTGTTTGCCATCGTCACGTTCCCTTTCTTGTTCGCCGTGATGTTTGGTGATATTGGGCATGGATTGATCATTTTCTTTGCCGCATTGTACATGATTTCCCAAGAGAAGAAATGGGCAAGACAGGAACTTGATGAGGTGAGTCATTTTGGGGCTTAGTGCGCACGCAGCATCTAACTTGATGTGTGTACCAGATTCTCGGCCAGTTCTTCTAGTACGTTCTAATACAATTGAATCGATACCCTCGCTAACGTCAACATTAGTGGTCGATATATCATTCTTCTCATGGGCCTGTTCTCCGTCTACACTGGCCTCATGTACAATGACATTTTCTCCAAGAGTCTCCACATCTGGCACTCGGGATGGGACTTCCCTGAGCCTGGGTCGAATGGAGCTTCATACGCCGTATCCAATGGTCATATGTATCCCTTTGGGGTAGACCCTGCCTGGCACGGTGCGGATAACGGGCTCGTGTTTACAAATTCATACAAGATGAAGATGTCCATCGTGCTTGGAGTCATTCATGTGTGTTTTCATTTCAACTGTGGGGCAGCTTGATCATCACGCTCAAACGATCACGTTTTTCCAGATGACATTTGCCCTTTGTCTGCAGCTCCCCAATCACATCAAGTTCAAACGCCCGCTTGACATTTATGCGAACTTCATACCCCAAATGATCTTCTTGCAGTCGATTTTCGGCTATTTGGTCGTATGCATCCTTTACAAGTGGTCGATTGATTGGTCCACGCGAGACACGGAGCCTCCCTCATTGTTGAACATGCTAATTGCAATGATCCTGTCACCAGGGAAGGTAGATGCGACTTCGCAGCTATATCGTGGACAAGGTTTCATTCAGGTTGTGCTTCTTCTACTCGCGATGGTCTGCGTGCCTTGGATGTTGTGCATGAAACCATACTTCCAATGGAAGGAGAGGCAATTGATCGAGGGTCAAGGGTATGTTGGACTTGGTCACCGTAACGGTGGGCCTCGTGAGAGTACAGATGAAGTTCTGGAAGGGGAAGAAGAAGGTAACGGTCGTGCCATTGTGGAGGAGATGGAGGAAGAACATGTACGTTATTATTAATTTGCAGATAGGGGGTGATGTCGTTACTGATCATTATCTACAGGAACAACACGACTTCAGCGAGGTGGTAATCCATCAGATAATTCACACCATCGAATTCTGTCTTGGTTGTATTTCACATACCGCATCTTACCTTCGGCTATGGGCCTTGTCATTG
>JRHT02000077.1:45011-172554 GCA_011800875.2 Suillus brevipes Sb2
TCGGAGATATGTTAGATAAATGGAAATAGCATGGGAAACGCACCAATGAACTCCAGTAGACATGTATTGGACAGGATAAGGACAATAGGACGAGTCGCGAGGCGCGGACGCGCGCGCGCGCGCGCGCGCTAAATCTGCGAGAATAAAACTGGAGGTGCGCGGAGGCACAAAGCTTGTCCTAGGGATAAGAGCTGGGTGATGTTTGGAAAGTGGAGGAATTTGATATTGTACGCTTAGCGAGACGCGAGTCTCTACACCGTGATCAAGGGGTATTCTGAGGGCAGAATGTGATGTGCGAGTGCATTGAATGAGAGAAGCCCACATGAGAAGCTATCCGTCTGGTGGGTGATGATAAGTGATTTTTCCTCGAAATGTTGACCAGTGTGATGGTGTGTCCACCAGTGCAGCACTGTGAGGAATCCAGTCGGAGGCTTTGTGTAGATCGAATCACCATAGAAGATTGTAGAGGATTCAAAGTCAATGACAACTGCAACCCAGTGGTTTTCGTTGATGTTAACCAAGAATCCAATGCAACTACCAATGCCCGAAGCCATTGCATCTCCTGTTTCACATGCACGTGCAAAATAGCGGCCTTTGTATTCTCCAGAGCTGTGTACTTCATATGCCTTCTTCAAGAAGCCATAGAAGTAAATATTCTCGATCTCGATGAAATGAAGAGATAATAGTTAGCTGTCATATCCCATACTCCAGACCCTATTTCCCAGCCCTATTGTCACCATCCTTTCCATTGTGTATGTTACACCTCAGTAGGATCAGCCCTGCTACCTCTGTCCATCATCCTACTCGATATCCAGCCTTCTGAACATCTGCAACCAGTCTGTACCCCTGACCCCTGAATCTTCGGATCTCCGGATCTCCGGACCTCCACATCCTGTCCGGATATCTCCGGACCATTTTCCCACGGTCCGGCCATATCTCCATTTAGTCACCACCGCTTTTCCGGTCCTCAGATATTGTCATACCCCGTTCTAGAATCCATTTCCCCTATATGCCCGGATCCTCCTGACAGTTAATATCCGACTCCATTCTGATCCCTCTGTTAGTCTATTCATTTCCTGTTCATTTAACTCATTCCCTTTGTTCCATTTCATATCCGGCTCCACTCTTGATCATTCCACAGTATACTCTTTTGTGTTAGACTCCCTCGTACATAGCTTTGACTTCCAAAGACTGCGCTTCAGCCGGATACCCGTTGGGAGTACTACAGTATATAAACCCTCTGTAACCCGTAGTATTTCCTTAGTTCGAATATTACAGTTATTCTCCATTAATGTTGCTTCCATCTCCAAAGCCTTAGGGATTGATTCCCTTACACTCCGACCCTACCTTATGGTAGTCCTCCGCTCATCCTTGGCTATTCTGGACTTTGTCCAGATAGCTATCATTCGTCCTTCACCCATCCTGGGCTATTCTGGACCTCGTCCAGATAGCTATCCCTCGGCCTTAGGCCTTCGTCCATCCTTCGTCCATCCTTCGTCCATCCTTCGTCCATCCTTCGTCCATCCTTCGTCCATCCTTCGTCCATCCCTCGTCCTGAAGCCTGCATCCTTCGGCCTTAGGCCTTCATCCATCCCTCGTCCTTAGGCCTGCGTCCTTCGGCCTCCATCCATTCTTCGTCCTATGACCTCCATCCATTCTTCGTCCTATGTCCTCCATCCTCCGCTTATCCTTCATCCTCCAACATATCCTCCGTCCGGACCTTGGCTTGATGCCTTCGTCCTGTTCCATCCTTTATCTGTTCCACTCTCGGACATGTTTCTAAGTAGTCCTCCTATTTCCAGACGTACGTCCGGATTTAGTTCCCATGCTCGAGATATGTTTCTGGACGAATTCCCGCAGTCCGGATATCATGTCCGGACTTTCCCACACTTTTACGGACGTCCATTGGGCACTTCACTAGAGTTGCCTTACCTTCGGAGTTCCACTGGACTTCGTTTAAACAGTCTTTCCATTTCCGGACGTCTGTCTGGATTAGTTCCCGCAGTCCAGATATTATGTCCGGACTTTCCCGCGCTTTGCTGGAAGTCCATTGGGCACTTCACCAGAGTTGCCTTACCTTCGGAGTTCTACTGAACTTTGTTAGATGTCCTCCGGACTTCATTCTGAAATATGGGGCATGTACTTGGGTAAGGGGCACAGCGCACGAGCTGAGGCCAAGCCCTTCCTTCCCTAACGAGACCCTCCGGTATGGGTCTTAACATTAGCCGGTAAAGGACAAACTAAGATCCTATAGGGCGCGAGTATAGTGTCAACCCTAGGGAACTGCTATTGAAGCAAATCCTTCGTCGTAGTGTGCGAAGGGAGTCTGTTGAGTCCTAAGAAGGATAAGCTGAAACTGAAAGAACACTGTCGGTAAGTTAGCTAGAACCGTAGATAGAAGAAGAAATGTCTGGGACCAATGCCACAGCAACTGCGGTAAAACTGCGGTAACTTGTACTAGGGGACTTTTAAGCCCAAGCCGAGGTATACTAGGAAGGGCGAGTTGCCTGAGCAAAGGTTAAAATGAACACAAGGTAAGATACTGCAGTAAAGCGGTAAATCCGGTAGCGGTCCGGGAAACTAGTAAGTCAAAGAGACTCAAGGCACTTAGAGTAGTCGAGTACCGTCGGTCAAGGGATGGAAATCAAATGATCTGATATTCGCAATTGAAAGACTACTAAGTGAAACTACCGCTGCTGAAGTCCGGGGATGACAGGTAAAGAGGAAGTCAGTATCGAGTATTTACAACGGGTCATATATACCACTTGCGTGGATTACCGGAATGTACAGGCGAAGGTAGTAGCGAGTGTAGGTGCGCGGGGATACTCATATGTAAAATGCCTACCAGTATGCGCGCAGTGACATGTAATATCAACTATAGGCGATAAGCAATAAGGAATACTTAAGGAAAAACGCACCAATGGAGTTAGACGGCAATGGACAGGACATGGGAGGACGAGGCACGCAGTTCGGTAAGTTAAGGCTCAGTCGGTAACTGCGTGGGAATGTGGCTTATGCTGTATGAGGCATGTTGGACCAAGGGAATGGTAATGCGTAGACATATAGGGAAATATGGTGATACGAGTCTAGCGTATGCTTGATCATCACATCGATCTTTTGGCTTTGTGGCTGATGCTGAATCCTCCTCCGCAGTAGGTCAAGCATCTGATTCTCGTGGACATCAGACAGCCAATCATCAGTAGCATACACTGCTAGCTCCACAACTGGCTCCGCAACAGCAAAACCATCAAGTGTCCCGGACCATGAAATGCAGGTGAGAGCATTATAAATCTTCATAACCAATGTTCGAGCTTCTTCGCCCCCCTCGTTTTTCCATAGCTGAGTCCTCCTTTCCATGTTTTGCTCAGCTCGGATCCATGGTTTAAGATGTTTGTGATGAAGCATTACGACTTCACACCAATAGGTGAGAACCCAGAGCAGGAGTTGTGTTTTACTAGCATCACCTGTAAGATGTGCACACTTCAATGAAAATGCTCCATTCTCTATGGCCTCGGAACTTGATTTGGAAAGCATGCCAAGTATGTGTGTCGAGGGGATAGGCAAATCTTGTATGAGCTGTGCATTACCAAGGGATGGCTGATCTTTGGAGAAGAATGCTTCAATGGTAACATGGTTTGTCGTGATCATAATGGCAGGTAATTTGAAGAACAAAAAGTCAAGCACAGATAGGCTTTTTTGGGGGAGAATCTGAGCAAGCACCTCTTTTGGTGGCTGTAGGAGGGGGTGCATCGCAATGTGTTGAGGGGCTTTACCATTCATTTCCATTGTCCTTGACCGAGTCCAAAATGAAAATATTTCGTACATACTATCACACTCCTGCCTAATTCATAATTCAATGTGTCGAAATATTTGGTGTGTCACATGTCATATGCCTAAGTGTTGGAATGTTGAATTGACTCAGCATGTCACAGTCACACAAGGGTGTCGAATTGAGTTGATTCCTACAGTATATTGGTTCTTCGTCACCTCCAAGCCACACTGACCAAAAATATTGTCGGCGCTGCTCTGTTAACAGATTGTGAATTGGTCAATTCACCATCGAGCTCGAACCATACTGACTGAAGACATCACCCATCTGTTCACAGAATGTAAGCACATCGATCTGCAGTTGAATTAGAGCATCACTGACCAATCAAATTGCCGATCTTGTGAGTGTGATTGCCTGCCTTCGAGCTCGACTCAAGTGTTGCTGATCAACAACATCACTCATCCGTCGACAGATGTATCCATCTTCTTGTGGGGGTCCAATCACATATGCCCCTGGTGAATAGGACCAATAGATGTGTCTGTATATGGAAGAAACCGAGTCATGTGAATGGATCCCTGCACTACTCGTCCAAAGTTTGGTGGCTTAATTAAGTGTACGTGAGTAATGTTTTCTTTGAACTTGATGCATGCCAAGGGTCTTTTGACAGGTCTACTGATGGGTTTTTCATCTAATATTCATCCTCTGACTCAAATGCATCATGGCAGTATGCAGGTGCGCGTATTTCATTAAAAGCTGGGGTAGGATGGGACTTGCATTGCGACTGGAATGCAGCGACTGGGCAGCCATTGTGTCGCAGTGATGCACGCCCATGTAGACTTGGATCTGGATGGGGAGTTCTGTCCAGCTGGTGAGTGCTTCAAGTTCATATCTTGACCTATACTGGCAAATTTGCATTTACAGTACTCAGGCCAGAGCCGAGCCAAAGCCAGCCGTCACTGGCGGCTTTGGCCTGGCCTGGAATTTTTGCAAGCCCAAGCCATCTGAAGCCAGGCCAAAGCTACAGCTTTCGAGCCAAGCCAGGCCAGAACATCACGAGGACTCATCTCCATTGTGCCTCATTTACTGGCCCACCTGTCTACATTGCACCCTATCAATTGTTGGCCTACTCGTCTCCATTGTGCTACATATACCGGCCCACCCGTCTCCATCACACACTGCCATTCATAATCTATTATATAGTACATCACTATACTACCATCTATACTATATACCCTGGGCCCATCCGGTTGCATTAGATACACACCACCCTCCAGCCCACTCATCTATCATGGTACAATTATTGCCATGGGCCCACATAGGCTGGCCTGTCTCTATTGGTACATTGTCACCCTCAGCTGCCCATCTCAGATGGGTGAATTCACTGAATGGGCTCACCAAACATTGGATCTGCATTAACAGGACTTTGCAGCAATACAGGAAAAAGGTGTGATATTGCCAAACAGAATTGAACTTGAAAACGAAGCTCCGAGGGGTGAGCACTAGCGATGGAGTCTCCAGGTTGAGCGCGGGCATCTCTGTGCTCATACAAAGAAACAAATATGTCTGCCTAATGAGACTCCCACTGTTGCGATGACAGGTGAGCTTATGGGACGAGAGGGATCTAGATAGACAATTTATTATCTCAGTATTGAGAAGAGACTCGTAGTGTGTACCTAGATAGACAGTTTATTCTACGGGACATCAGCTGTATGAAATGGGGGAAAAGATTCTACTCACATCTCAGACTGAGATGTGGCTACTTTGCTATGGTACTATATAATGCTAACGGGGAGGATAGGAATGAAAAACTTTTGTCATACTGTCATACAGGAAGATGAGGAGAAACTGTGAGTCAGCCGAACACGTGATTGCACTCATACCTGGTACTGACGTCCATGACGTCAGCGTCTATTCCTCTGCATTCTTATCCTCTACATCTGACATCCCAGCCCAGTCAGTCATCTCACACAACGAACCTATGTGCAGCATGTCACACATCACACACCCCTTCGAACTTTCGAACCTACTGTATGCATTCGACCTTAGGTTCGTGGGGGTTGTGGTGTGACATGACATAATGGTAGGTTCGCATGTTCATTCATCGCTGTGACCTGTGACGAACTTAAGATAGGTTCACCGATGTGTGCGCTGTGTCGCTGAAGGACTTGGAGAATCCGAGTCGGATTGATCCTCAGTTGATCCTCAGTCGACGACAGATTGCTACATATCTGACTTCTTTCTAGCTTTCTGTAGCATCTTGGTGGGATATTGAATGCAAGGATACATTGATATGCCATAATCTAGTAAGTTTATTTGTCTGTTCTGAAGGATATGTTATGGGCGCGGATGGGTCTCTGATAGTGGACAGTGCTGCTGACAAGCACTGTGATGTGATTTTACCTAGTGACTCAGAGGGTATTGAGGAGGCTGGCAGAGGAAAGCAATGGCGCATTGCAAATACGCAATACAGAGAATATGACGCACACTAGTTAGAACACCCTTGGCAGCACTTTGAAGATGTTCCCACATACTGTCAGACCCTATTATTATGTAGGGAATATATGGTCTGAGAGGCCCCCTCCTCCCAGAGGTCTCCCCCTAGATTTGCAGGGCTGAGTAGATCTCCCTCCTGGCAGAGGGTGAGTATGGCCTCCTGGATGTTTCTTATTGAGCCTCGACACAGCATCCTCTCCAGATGTCGCCTGACGAGGGTCACTGTTGTCACCTCTGTATGTTACTGCCACGATGTTTGGTAAGTGCGATCGTGGATGTCTTCAGGAGCCTCTGGAGTTCATATGTTTTCTTAAATACACTTCCATAGCACAATTTGCACAATCCAAATGTTTTTTTCCGCTCTTCCTCTCTCATGGAACAAGGCCTGCTTCAGATACAAAGGGATGTATTGCCTGGTACTATTGTAGATACAAAAGGACACAGTAGATACGTCAACAGCAAGAACGACAGCAAAAAAGGTCAGAAGCGCAGGCACCACTGCCACCAACCAAAGGCTCAACCCTCGATGACAACAAACAAGAAAAACACACTGAACAGTAGTGACATAGCGTGTGGAGGTCAGTCTGTGAGAGAGAGATAGTGAAGTGCAGATTGGGGATATAGGTTAGGAGATGTGAGAATATGTAGCTGCTAATACAGGTGAGGGGGACAATAAGGTGCAAGGTGACGTGGCGAGGTGACAGAAAAGACGACATCACGCACCACTTGAGAGAGCAGGACATGGCTGCAGCACCATTAGCATGGGAAAAGCAGCTCAAAAGACAACATCACGCACTCTCTGAGAGCAGGACATGGCTGTGGCACTATCAGCGTGGGGAAAGCAGGCTGAGCACCAACCGTAGTACACACCTGGTTAGCGCGCGAAGAGGGTCTGGTGTGGCATAAGCGCTAGCAAGGCCTACGCCTGGGAGGTTGGTTACCAACTTGCTGGAGACTGCTGGAGCACGTTGTTGCATGTGGTTGCACTGAGTATGTCGTGAGTGACCAAGACTCTTATGCTGACCTTGCAGCTTCCAAGATGGCGTTAGCAGTGGATGAGGAAGTGACATTCTGACACAGTTAAGTCAAAACTCAAGGAGACCATAATTTATTTGTTACTCACAACTAGTGGGTGAGCGGAGAGTTGGGAGGAAGGAACATGGGGCTAACCTGATTTGCTCTGACCAGGTATCGAGACGGGCGAGGGACGCGTCAACAAGGAACACACCTTTTTGATGAACTTGGCAACGAGGTTGCCGTTTGAGCAAATGTTGGCAGTATTGATGGTGTTGATGCCAAGGTCCCAAGCAGCCTTCATGATTTCGATGGAGGGTCAGTGCAGGGTGGATGGATGCAGAGGTGCCAATGAGGGAACGGGAGTGCCAAAGGTCCCAAAGGTGAAATTCGAGGATGTAGTGGGCTGCATACATAATCAGATAAGGGGACAGTTAATGGAGGAAGGGACATACCGAGCATAGATGGTAGAATCTGTGCAGAAACGTGCGCACTTGGTGTCTGTCTATATCAAGAATCAGTCTTTGAGTTTTAATGATGAGAGGATACTCACTGTGTCTTCCCTCATAACACTATCCATCCAGAGGGCCCATATCACCCGTCCCTTCGACGCTCGCTCCACCACAGCCCCAAAGGGTTTCATTCGGAGACGATCTGGAACAGTACATTCAGTAATTCTCGTAGGTCCAAGATGCTATCATACCTGGTGTAGATAATGGCCCTGAGCAAATGCATCAGATAAAGAGCCCTATGTCGGAGAGGGAGAGTTGAGGGTTCAGCTAGGTATTGATATGATGTAGTGGTTGTTGAAGGAGGAGACAGCTGGCAACCGATAAACAAGGTCATGTGAAGCGATGTGACCTGAATTTGGTGTGCGAATCATATGTAGAAGTAAGTATGGAGATCAACTTGAGAAGGCAGGTACCTGTGCCTACCTAAGCTATGGCTCCACAAGCATCTCGTGAGCCTCTTGAAATGCTCTCGAGAGGCTTAAGCAGCCAATCAAGTGACGAATAAAAGTCCAACAAAAACATAAAACATTGATTATTGACCCAGCACTCACCGTTAAAACATCCTTGATGGTCCAAAATAGTAGTATAGTGGTCCCTACAGATAGCAACACCACCATTAAGTGCTACTGCAGGTAAATGACCGACGACACTGCACTTTTGTGCAAAGTGCTGTATTGTGGGTCATTTACTTTACAAGATTCTACTGGCAAACAGCCCAAGCCTGGTAGGACCAAAACTCGTCTGAGTCTCACTCGGAGTTACTCTTGTAACTCGCTCAAGTCTCAACTGCACTCTCTCACTCAGGTATGCTCTTTAACTCTATTGCAAGCATATATTGTGTTAGTACACATGATAGGTATTTTACTATCTATGCAGCTGTTTCTTGTGTGCGGCGTGCAACTCACTCCCAGCTACAGAGTGATTGCGCTTGGACCCGAGTTCTGATGATACATGTGGAGGAGTGATGAGATGACGCCCAACGACAACTTCTGGGTGTAGAATGGTGTGGGATGATACCAGCGGGTGAACTTGCCAGTGGCTCACAGAAGGTACAAAATGGCTCGGGAGATCCGATTCGCATTTAAACCAGGTTCGACCATCAAAAACCCATACCTGCTCTGACGGGTACGGTTTTTGAACGCCACTTAACGCTCAATGTCTCTCTCCACCTCAATCATCAGCAGCCATTCCATCGCTTCCATCTCCTTGCTTCCTGAAACCAATGCTTGTGCTTGTGCGATATTCCACCCATGTGCACTGTTGACCGCCTCGATTGGGACTGTGTTTTGAACACACAAGGTTGTTTAATGACCCGAACCATTCTGTATGACCAACGGGGCATAAAGCCAGCGCTTCCCTGTGAAGTGTCAATTGCAGAATGAGGATGGGAGAGTTCGTACAGGGACAGATATCGCTGTAGAGACTCGATCCTGAGTAGCCTCACAATGGCATATATTGCACTGTAGGTCGAGTCTACTATACTATGCATGCAACACGACATTAGCGCGATAAACACGACATAGGCGACACTTGCGCTACTTGCGCGCGCTTTAGGCAAATTTTCCCGCACCTAAGCGCCATAGGGCGCCTGACCTCCTGGAGTATTTTCCCATGTCCAACCAAGTTCCCAGGTGTGTATTTCTCCATTTATCATTTATTGCATTATTAACCATGTTTATTTTCACTTTACATTGACACTTGGACATTTTTCACTACACTTTACACATCATAACCTTTTATCACCATCTCACTAGACACTTACCATTACCAAGTACCGCATTTTTATCATGTTTTGAACAATACATCACAAGCCCTAGTAGCAGTTAGCTCTAGTGGCCATATCCACATCAGTCGTCTCATCAGCATCTCAGTACACGTCTTAATGTCTCGCTATTGCTCGCATACCACTTTCACCCAGTTCCGCTTTTCAACGCACGACTTTCCCGCGCTTCGCGCGCCTATAGCGCCTTTGTTCCCACGCTTTCGCCTTATCACGCGCTTCGCGCATTCCCCCTAGAGTTGTCACCAGTGGATATTTGCTTTCTCTGCTTCCCCTAAGGAACGAACATATCGCACCCATATTTCTTCCCTTCAACATTTATATCAGCTGCACCCTCAGCTGAGTTGAAGATCCTTCATCGCATAGTCATATGCCAGAAGCAATTACCAGTAATCAGTTGCATCAGAGTGTCTTGGTTCAATATTGCTGGTTCGCACGCGCGCGTTTCTGAAGATGCAGTTCTGTTTGAGATCCAGGCGATGATGAGGTGCTCTAGGATGGGTCAATATCATGAGGGCATCTTTGAAAACATGTGGCGGGCAGAGGTTGCTGTTATGAGTGCGAGGTAAATTTACTGTCTTTTCCTGTAGGTAGGAAGATGAGAGATGGTGGGGCATGAATTAGAACGCCCATCGTCGAGACATGTGGATGGCTTCGTTTCAGTCGAAATGCACTCTTCCCTGTATCATGGACAAGGTGACTGGCAGTGAGAACACTGAGAATTGTTAACTCACGAACCATGATGAAAGCAGTAATGCTACAGGCAAGGCGCACGATGCAAGATTGCAGTAGAGGGCTCTGGAGGGGTAGGGTGCGGGCAGTGCAATAGTGGTGCCGGAGGGCATTGTACGAAGAGACCTACACATTTTAGGAGAGTAAAATTATGAAAATGTGATGGCACACATACCTAAATATTAGAAGTATTAGAAGGCGGAAGTGTCATATCCCATACTCCGGACCCTATTTCCCATCCCTATTGTCACCATCCTTTCCATTGTGCATGCTATACTTCAGTAGGATCAGCCCTGCTACCTCCGTCCATCATCCAACTTGATATCCAGCCTTCTGGACACTGCAGCCAGCCTGTACCCCTGACCCCTGAATCTTCAGATCTTCGGATCTCTAGACTTCCAGAACCTGTCCGGATATATCCGGACTACTTTCCCGCGCTCCGGATCCAGACTTCCGGACCTATATCGGATCCCGTCCGATGTCTAGATCCATTTCTGATACAATACAACAAGCTTTTCCTGTTCACATAAGGTTAACACAGCCTATTCCATTATTCGGTATTCCTCACTTCCGGCTTCTCGGTAATCCTCAATACCCGACTATGTTCTTGATCCATTTCCTTTCAAGTATTATTCCTATGTTTCCAGTCCTCGGTTATTCTCGTATTCCGTTCCATTACTGATCCACCCTGCCTTTTCATACCCGTCTCCATTTTATTATGATCCGTGACACTTCACCATAATATTCCACATGCCTCGTACATAGCCTCGGATGGCTGATTACTTACATTTCCTGTGCTATCTTCAGTATATAAACCCATGTAACATACGATACAACCTCAGTTCAAATATTAATGTTATTCTCCATCTAACACTATGCTCCATCATGTAGTCTTAAGGGATTGATTCCCTTATGCTCCGACTCTACCTTTCGGTAGTCTTTCCTTATGCTCCGATACTTTTGGACCTTGTCCAACAGTTAATCCTTGTCTTTCCTTAACCTCCGCTACTTTCAGACCTTGTCCGATAGTTATCCTCTGTCCTTCACTTATCCTAGACTATTCCAGACTTCGTCCGATAGTCGTCTTGTATCCTCCGATACTTCCTCTGTTCATCCTAGACTATCTCGGACTGCATCCGGATAGTCATCCTCCATCCTCCGACATATCCTCTGTCCGGACATTGGCTTGATGCCTTGTCCTTATCCATCCTTATCTGTTACACTCCCTCCATACCCTCAGGTCACTTCCTCTGGTCCGATCTCAGACTTACCCTCCTGTTCCCTTTCTGCTTCGGACTTTGTCCTTGCAGCCATTACTCTGTTGGTTTCTACTTGGGATTCGTCCCGAAGTAGTCTTTAACTCTTCCTCCATTCCTGGATATGTCTTCAGTAGTGTTTCCCACAGTCTGGACGTACGTCCGGATTAGTTCCCACGCTCCGGATATACTTCCGGATTCCCGCAGTCCAGATATCATGTCCGGACTTTCCCACGCTTTCGGAAGTCCATTGGGCACTTCCACCAGAGTTGCCTTACCTTCGGAGTTCCACTGAACTTCGTTGGATGTCCTCCGGACTTCATTCCGAAATATGGGGCACATACTCGGGTAAGGGGCACAGCGCACGAGCTGAGGCCAAGCCCTTCCTTCCTAATCTGACCCTCCGGCATGGATTCTGACAGGGCGGAGCAGTCCTTACTTTCGTGACTATTCAAGCAATCATGATTGCTGTCATCTTGGATTTGGCACCACAGATCTTTCATCAGTGAGCTAAAGACAAATCCCAATTTCAGTGCTCCGACGCATTTGTATGATGCTGGTTACATCATATCTTGGATTGGTCGGAGAGACATGCAACTCGAGCTGCGCAAAAGATACCTGAAAATCAGGAGGATTTATGCCAGCACTCATTCCTTCGATTAGCATACACCATCAAAGAGGAGGATATCCCCTCCGCACTCTACATTAATTCCAACCAAACCCAGTCGTGTATGCGCAGGGCTCCCAACTCACATGGGCGAAAACTGGAGCAAAGCAAATTTCAACTGTTGGCAATGACGAGAAATGTGCATTTACCATTGTGGTTTCCGTTTTGAACAATGGCACAATGCTGCCCCTGCAAGCCATCTATCAGGGTTACTCAAAAGAATCCTGCCCAAGCCAGTCTGCACCGAACTATGAAAACTGTATCAGTGCCAGATTTCAATTCGAACATTCAAATACAAAAACTTATTGGTCGACACACACAACCATGCACTCCCTCGTTGACAACATCATTGCTCCTTACTTCAAGCAGAAGAAGCAAGAGCTAGGTCTGCCACAGACACAGAAGACAATCTGGCAAATTGATGTCTGGTCTGTGCATAGATCAGAAGAGTTTCGGTCATGAATGAAGATACACCACATAACTATTGGGTTGCACTACGTACCTGGAGGTTGCACTGGCTTGTTTCAGCTGTGTGATGTTGGGATCCAGCAAGTCTTCAAACACTCCTTGAAGTGCTCGTATCATAGCGGTGTAGTCTTGGAAATGTCGGATCAGCTTGCACGTGAGGAGACACACCTTGTTGTCGATCAGCGGATTGGAGTTCTTTGTGATCGCAGCATGACATGGCTGTGGGATGCATTCAACACTGTGTAAACACACCAGACATTGTGAAAAAGGTAAGTAAAAAAACTCACCATTGCAATGAGGCACTAAGATTTTGTTTTAGTCGTTCGAGATGTGTCGTGTGCATGGCTTCAACCTCTTGTACCAAAGTCTCACCAGTTATACTGCATGAGAGAAGTTGAGGAATTTGAAAAATGATGAACTGGAGTTTTGGGATGAACTTACCAGGCAAACAGGAGAGGTGAAAGATGGTGATAGCATAGAGGTCCTCGGCAACGAGACAGAGCTTGATGGTCTCCCAGAGGGTGATGATACTGATGTGCCAATGTAGAGACTCGATCCTGAGTAGCATCACAATGGCATATATTGCAATGTAGGTCGAGTCTACACTACTACGCATGCAACGCGACAATAGCGCGATAAACGCGACGTTCGTGCGACGCACGCGACTTAGGCGACACTTGCGCGACTTGCGCGCGCTTTAGGCGAACTTTCCCACGCCTAAGCGCTATAGGGCGCCTGACCTCCTGCAGTGTTTTCCCATGTCCAACCAAGTTCCCAGGTATGCATTTCTCCATTTATCATTTATTTCAACATTGTACCATGTTTATTTTCACTTGATACATCACTTGACACACATTTTACACATTAACAGATTACATATATTACATACCACCACCACCAGATACTACTACAATCACCGCATTTTTATCATGTTTTGAATATATCATCGCAAGCCCTAGTAGCAGTTAGCTCTAGTGGTCACATCCGCATCGCACCTCACGTCTTAACGCATCATTAAGTCTCACTATCGCTCGCATACCACTTTCGCCCAGTTCCGCTTTTCAACATGCGACTTTCCCGTGCTTCACGCACCTATAGCGCCTTTGTTCCCACGCTTTCGCCTTATTGCGCACTTCGCGCATTCCCCCTAGAGTTGTCACCTGTGGATACTCGCTTTCTCCGCTTCCCCTAAGGGACGAACTTATCGCACTCATATTTTCCTCCCTTCAACATTTATATCAGCTGCACCCTCAGCTGAGTTGAAGATCCTTCACCGAGTTCGTCTGTTATTGCAGACATGTTGAGTGGCAATATTCATGCAGGATCTGAGAGGCCAGTTGGAGTGCTTACCTCCAAAGGAGAAGTTGAGACTATGGACTTTGTGGTGGACGTGGTACCTGAGGAGGGTAATGATTGCGAGAACCTGGAAGATGCAGTGGAGTTAGGGTGGGGGAGAAGGAAGAAGAAAGCAAATTCTTTGTACTCACACTCATTCTGGCGCCATCATGATGATGAGAGCTAATTTTTGTAAGTAGCCAAAACATTTGGTGCATCGCAGACACAGCGCAAATCCGGAGTCGTGTACTACGCACAAATCTGGGGTCACCACGGAAGCAAAATTTGATGTTGTGATGTCAAATGGTTTCGACACAAGCTGATGTTACATGTGACATCTACCTAATTTCGACACCAACACCACCAACTGTGACGTGTGACCGTCGAATTGAGTTGATTCCTACAGCATTGCATATGGTAAGACCACAATTAGTGTTGAGACACCTAAGCCTTATAACAACTTTTATTTTTGAAAGACAAGCCTGATAACCATTTTTTGTCAAGTTTATATCATATTTGACTCACATGCAGGGCAAGGGTTGGGAGCCCATTTTGTAATGCTCATATCTCGCTTGAATCTTAACCGTTTAACACAAATAAATCCTGGGAGGACTGCAAACAATCGGAAATATGTTTCTTGATACTATCTAGCTGTTTCCTCTGTGCAACCTTCCTGCTATATTCCAGCATCCACGCACATAGTAAAATGTGTTCTTACTGCCACTGTCCATGTCTAACCACTTCTTCCTGCTGCCAGTCTGCCTCATACCCAACATAGCACACCCACTGTATTTATCATATCCCATACTCCAGACCCTATTTTCCATCCCTATTGTCACCATCCTTTCCATTGTGCATGTTACACCTCAGTGGGATCAGCCCTGCTACCTCCGTCCATCATCCGACTAGATATCCAGCCCTCCAAATATCTGCAACCAGCCTATACCCCTGACCCCTAAATCTCCAGATCCTGTCCAGATATCTCCGGACCATTTTCCCACGCTCTGTCCATATCTCTGTTTAGTCACCACCACTTTTCTGGTCCTCGGATATCTATGTTTCCATCTTACTAATGGATTCTGTGCCATTTCATCTCTGAGTCCATTATTATGATCTATGACACTTCAGCATTATATTCCACATGCTTCATACATAGCTTTGGATCTTTGCTTACTTATGATTCCAGTGCTACTTACAGTATATAAACCCCTGTAACTCTCTGTACTTCCTCAGTTCAAATATTAATGTTATTTCCATCTCTGAAGCCTTAGGGATTGATGCCCTTACACTCTCTACCTTATGGTAGTCTTTCCTTATCCTTGGCTATTCCAGACTTTGTTCGGATAAGCTATTCTTTGTCCTTCGTTTATCCTTGACTATTCTGGAAGTCATACAGATAGCTCTTATTCATCCTCCGCTTATCCATGGCTATTCTGGACTGCATCCAGATAGCCATCCTTCATCCTCTGCCCATCCTGAACTATTCTGGACTTTGTCCGAATAGTCATCCTGCATCCTCTGCTTATCCTTCGTCCTCTGACATATCCTCCATCCGGACTTTGGCTTGATGCCTTCGTTCTGTTCAATCCTTTATCTGTTGCACTCCATCTGGACACTTGGGTCATACTTCCTCCGGTCCGATCTCAGACATCCCCTCCTGTTCCTTTCTGCTTCAGATTTTGTTCTTGCAGTCATTCCTCTGTTGGGTTCTACTTGGGATTCATCCTGAAGTAGTCTTTAACTCTTCCTCCACTCCCGGATATGTTTTTCAGTAGTATTTCCTACAATCCAGACATATGTCCAGATTAGTTCCTGTACTCCAGATATGTTTCTGGACGAGTTCCCGCAGTCCAGATGTATTTCCTCTGGGTTTTTCATGCTTTTCCAGAAGTCCCATAGGCACTCCTTTAGAGAAGCCTTACCCTCGGAGTTTTACTAACTTTGTCAGATGTCCTCCAGACTTCATTCCGAAATGAGAGGGATGTACTTGGGTAAGGGGCACAGTGTACAAGCTGAGGCCAAGCCCTTCCTTCCTAATCCAACCCTCTGGCATGGAACATGACAGTATTCTAGTGTCTCGCAACTCCCTTAACTACGAGCCAATTTCACTCCACAGGTGTAATACTCAACTCCTCCCATAACTCCAACAACACAGCCATCTCACATGCCCACCCCACACAAAATACCAAAATATGTATCTGTATTTTAGTGTCTTGCAACTGCCTCAACTCTGAGTCAAGGCCAATTTCACTCATCAGCCGTTCAGACTTAGATGATGCTGATTTTTGGTTCTGAATTTATTGGAGCCGGAATGTATTTGTCAATGTGCAGTTGATTTCACTATCATAGTGCACAGGTGCAATACTTAACTTTTCTCTCCCCAGAACTCCAACAATACAGCCATCTCCCACACCCGCTCTATGCATTGAACATAAAACACCAAAACATGTACCTGTATTCTAGCATCTCGCAACTCCCTCGACTCCAGGCCAGCGCAATACTCAAATTCCCTCTCTCATCACTCCAACAACACAGCCATCTCCCACGCCTGCCCCATGCATCAATCTGCGCAATCAATCAATGCCAATTCCAGCACAGACATTCTCACCATTCACAGTGTGCACTGTAATCTATCACTAAAGGAGACTACTCCTGATATTAATGTCTTGCAGCAAACATAATGATGCATCAGTGATGCATCCGGTGACTCATGCTATCTGCAATTTCCCTCGATGAGTACATCATATCACCCTTTTAAGTCTAATCAAGTTTATTAGACTATTGATGTTAATACCTCGTTATCCGGGGTGAATGGTCCACTATATCATCAACGGTGGTTCATAAGGCTAACTCAAAATCACTGCACATACTGGTCTCCTCTAGAACTTCATATTGACCACCACTGATACAACATCAATGTCAACACTTGTGACCCAGGGTGAGTAGTTCACTTTATTAACAGTGGTGCTTCTCAGTTAATTTAAAACTACAGTGTCTTTCAGTTTCCCCACTCCCAGGACACCTCTCAATGCACAATCTGCTGATCCTCTTTGGATCAGTATCACTACAACACCCTACATGGTCGAATAAGAAGAGATTGAGACTGTGTATGAGGGCAGTATAGAGTTTGAGGAGGCTGCAAACACTATGGCAGACAAGTGCTTTCTATATTCATATCAAGGAATATTCTATAATATGCCTTCCCAGCACAATTTAAACCCTCCCTTTTAATGCGTTACTCGGGGCCACTGTCTTGTTACTTAAGGGTCTTATATAGAATGCGTGTATAGAGACAACACAACTATACAAATAAGACTTCTTGCCAGTCCTTAAGTACACGGTCTATGACTTTTCTAGTTTTCATGGTAGATAACGTGCTGGTTCTTTGGGAGGAATTACCTTTTCTTTTCACTCACAATGTAACCTGGAAAGATAATGAACGATAATAATAAAATGAAGTGCGTACATTTAAATGAAAACATTAAAAATATCTGGTAGGTATGTTTCACCCTAGTAGGTCATGTTTCAACCTATGAAAGTCTGTTTCAACTTTGTTGTGTCTCCCTTGAAGTGAAAGAGAGAGTTTATGTAAGTAGACGTAAAGCTAATGTAGCACTGCACATGTATACGAAGTATATTATCTGCCTAATGTTGGTTGCCAAATGAACCTAATCACAGCGTGTCACACGTCACACCCCCCTGCGAACCTTCGAACCTAATGCTCATTTGGTCACACCTAAACAGGGCCGAACCTAAGTGCGTTGTAGAGACTCATATTTGACTAGGCTTGTAGATACTGTTTGTTACCTTTCTTATGTTCGCATTTTTGGTGCTTACATAATCATGCAATTCTTCACCTGCTACCACTCTGAGTCCCTAGGAGTGATTTGTGATATTTTCTCTCTCTGAGTTCTGAGCCTGGACCAGAAACCCTTTAGGGTCGGACATTGTCTATGCAGACATAGCAGCTAGGCAGTCAGACCCAACAGTTGTCAGCTGCACCCTCAGCTGACTTGTTGAACCTTCAGCGTGTCTATACAGTAACTTGGTAATAGGATACAGTATAGTTTGTTATATCTTCCTTATCACCTTTTGTTTGTATATGGTATGGTATGAAGTTCATACCATGCACCACACCGCTATATCAGAGTGTTTCTGGCATATCTCTGGTGAGTTTTCACGTTTTCAGTAACATTTGTTATACTTACTTAACACACCTGCCACAGGAATGATGTAAAGCTTGAACTCAGGACACTGGGAAATTATGTTGCTACCTTCTTTACAGTTTGGTTGCTTGTTCTGGGAGAACAGAAGGTTCATTGTGCCATCAGATGTAGGCTCACATCAAGCAGATGACACACTAGTAGGTTTGATACTATACTTCATTTGGTAGCATTTGCTGACATCTCGTCAGCTTTAGAGTTATGTGGGTGTTGCCCAGTCTATGATTGAGACTAGTTATGGGCAGATGTCATATCACAAGAATGCCAAGTACTAGTCGTTTTGAGAATAGCATGCACATGATCTCTCATACCTTCCGCTTGTCCCTTTGTCAATGTCCATTCCTTCATCAATACTTTGCACTGTTTTCATTTCCTTCATTACTGATATACACTTCCTATTGCTGAAGCTGGCGGTTGATTAAATATATATTAACCTAAGTCCTACTCGAAGCTAGAGATAATAATTCACAACATGCACCTTCTACAGTACTGAACTGCAACATGGAAACACAAGTGAGATGGAGTGGACACATACATGGTCCTTGATGAGATTCAACCGCTGAAGGATCTTCAACTCAGCTGAGGGTGCAGCTGATATATTGTTGAAGGGAGGAAAATATGAGTGCGATAAGTTTGTCCCTTAGAGAAAGCAAAGAGAGCAAGTATTCTTTGAGGTTCACTCAGACGTGTTCTTAGAGGAAAGGACATTTATTATATGGTAGTCTACCGAGGGACAAGATATTAAGTGAGTTCCAGAACGAATTACTTGCAGAGACAATGAACGAGAGTTTCGGGCGAGGACGCGCAGCGTCATCCGGCCCCGAGAGACTAACCTGAAAGAAAGAGGTGAGCTGCGATTCCCAAATGATTAGGAGGGCCGACAACGCATCCAGCGAGGCTCGGAAACCCATTTTTTAGGAGGAGGATACTCACTGGGTTGGTTGTGTATGTGCGTATTAGCAGACTGGGGGTAGATTCACAGTATGACGGAGGAATTGTTCTTGCAGTTCAGGTGTGGCTTGCATATAAGGAGCCAAGATTTGTGCGTGGCGACGAAGGTACGCGAGGAAGGCGTCGCTAGACCAACGGCCCTTTACTTTGACGATGTCGAATGGGATATTGCGGAGCAAGTATTCGAGAGTCGACCTGATCTGAATTCCATGACCAGATACTGGTTGACGGCCTGCCGCTTTCGTTGCAGAGGTTAAGCGTTGTAGGAATTTGGTTTTTGTTAGCGGACGGTACGAGTCGTTGTGACGGTAGGCGAATAGGGCGTTGTTCTGAGGGGGATCATCGATGCGCAGGTGGTTGGCAAAAGCTTCTTCAGGGTCAGAAGGCCCTGTTTGCTTTGCCCAGGACACTTCCTCGCCTTCTAGAGCGCTCTTTGTTCGGGGGAGGAAAAAGGTCTTCATGCGGAGGCTTTGACGGTCTTGGGTGTCACTAACATTAGATGGTTTTACGTGTTTTGCAGGATCAAAAGCGTCGAGGCACGGGACTGTGAACTCGCCAGCGCGCACTGTGGCAAAGAAGGCTGTGGTTAGACAAGCGAAAACTGCTGCATCTAGAGGGTCGGAGAGGTTGAGTTGATCGCGGATAGCGGTTATCATGTCAATGGTGTATGGTTCGCGTTTGCTCCGCTTTGTGGAGGCGGGAGCAAGTGATATAGCGGCTTTCAAGAGGGCAACTGTTTCCATGTCGTTTAAGGACCATGTTAGGCCATGTAAAATGTGCCAGGCACGCACTCCGGAAATATAGTTGACTATTGTTTTAGCGGAGTAATGACCAGCCATTGAGGTGATGAAGGATGATATGAGGATGTTGCTAACTGGTGCGTGCTGGTGTTCCGGGATCATTTTGCTGTCACAGTATACGTGAAAGGTCAACAGTCCTGAGCCGTATGTTTCGCGAGTTGCTTCGGCATAAGCGTGAATCAAGGTATCGCGGATGCGTTGGAGGTCTGATGGGAGAAGGGGAACAATATTGCCTTGTTCGTCTCGAGCGTCTCTGGAAGACGCGGGGATCCAGAGATGTAATCTCTCCCTTGCTAAGCAGTGGGGGCAGAGTGAAGACGGGTTGGGTGTGAGGCTCATGTTATAAGCTTTGTTAAATGTGACATGGTGAGGATGACTCAAGCGAGTGGGTCATACAAACTTACTAGTTTTGCGACGCTTTGAAAAGCTCTTCCCCGTGTCGTTCGAATTCGCGGTTGATGAATGCTCTTCGGTGGCTCTCGGATTCGGTAACGCTTCGGCCCAGTGAGTGAAACGATTCATGGGTCGTTGGGAGCTTGATAGGTCTGGAGTTGATGGCCGCTTCGGGTACGTCCCTAATGAAGGGCTGTAGTTCGATTGGGATATCAATTGGGGGCAGGAGGAACTTGGTGGGGGGGTATATCCCGCGGGAGGGACCGTCCGCTGGGTTGTCCCTGCTTGGGACATAGCGAGTAAGAACTGAGCACTTGGCGCTAGCGAGGACTCGATGAACACGTTTGAAGACTTCGTTTGATGCCCGATTCCTACTTCGGCCTGCCCACCAACCCTCGACGATGCCTCTGTTATCTCCATAGACCTTGAAATGAACTCCGGTGGTCTGAGAACCGACGATTGTGCGGATGAGAAACTCGAAGCCGACACCCTCAGCCCATCCAATGTCTCTACCATCCCTCTTCCACCCAGGGATGAGTTCCCATGCTCTCCAGAAGCCGTTGACGATGATGCCGATTCCATGGCCAGAGCTAGCATCCGAATAGGCGTGGAAGTCGAGGACAGTGCATGGTCCAGGTATTGGTCGGGATATGTATGCATTGTTGAGGGAGTTCTTCCACCAGTCGATGTCGTCTGGCGTGCTTCGTGGGGGAGTCCGTGGGAGAAAAGGCCTGTCGTTGAACATGGCCAACATAGCCTCAAGGTTAGTGAGGTAAGCTCGGCCCACGGGGATAATGTGGGCCGCGTGCAGAAGCTTCCCATAGATCTTTTGGACCTCGCGTAGTGTGTGCGTGCGTTTCGACTCCCATTCTGCGATGGCGTGGAGGTATTTGACCCTCTTTTCGGTTGAGAGGTCCACTGTCCTTTCGTCCAAGTTCCAGATGAAACCTGTGAATGGGGGCGTTGAGCAGAATGGTATGTCTTTAGCCGGTTCCCATGGGATGCCCATCTCTGACGAGAGTGCATCGATGTCGGCTGTGCAGTACGAGAACGTTGCATCTTCCTTTGATCGCGGAGATCGTTGTGACAGGTCTTGGATCGGGAACTGTGTGTCCTCGTCAAACTCTTCAGCTGAGCCGTTGGGCATGGTAGCCCCTTTATACCATTTGCGACCTCCGCTAATGACGAGTCCCCCGTTTTCAGCAATCTCTTTTGCCCATTGGGCACGTCTGGCGTTGTATTCCGCCAGGAATACGAGTTTGATTCTAAAGAAAAGGTGGTCATCAACCCACTTCGAGGCGGGACCAATGCCTTTTGCCCTAAGTATATCCAGACCTGCATCACTGATGTTGCTGTATATGCCCGCTGAGGGGCCAAAACTGAAACAGAAAGCCGTATCGATGGCGAAGGAATTGTTACCGGGGAGCTTGACAGCCAGGGCTGCCCATTGTGAATGATGGAGAGGGACCGTGCGGTATGCTTCTGCCACGTCACGGACTGCGCCTTGTGACCCTGGAGGTAAACACCAGACAGATAAACAGATAGTTGAGAATGTTCCGTTGTACAAGGAAACAAGTCTGAATCAACCCGCGAATTAATGGATGAGATGGTTTTTGATGGATTATGGGGGAAGGATAGATTTTGGACAAGGCAAAATCTGCCAGGTTTTCCTGGTTTAGGTACCAGGGAAAGCGGAGCTGTTTGAAAATAACCAACCAAAGATTCAAGGTCTTTGGCTGTGAACGGGCCAATGAAACGGCCTTTCGTAAACTCAAGATTAATAATTTTCCAGAAGGCTTCGAGATGCTCTTCAATAGATGGGCTATTAGGCGGTTCATATGTACATTCAATTGGGGGAATACCCCCCGAAAAACCGGATAGAAGGCAACCGGGAATATACAGGTATCTACTAAGAAGGCCTGTTTCTTCGAGGAGACGGGCCCAACCCTGAGGGTTGTATGGGGTGAGCACGCTACTCTTTCTCGCCTCGAGGACACCATTGAGCGCCGTGCTCTTTGCTTCCGCAGCCTGAGCACTCGTGGTGCAACTCATGATTGCCGGCGAAACAACCATTGGGGCGCTGCCACTTGAAGCAAAGTGGGCTTCCCTGGGAGTTGACCAGGCGGTTGTCTTGGGTCTTCTTGCAGTAGGCCGGTGTTCCGTCCCAGAGCTTTGAGGATTCGCAGCGTTGGATATTGTGGGCGAAGCGGCCAAGGCAAATGGCGCAGGCTGACCGGCCGCGTGTTCCTGCGCCTTGGGAAAAACCCTGCTTGCGCTGTTGGTTGTTCCTTGAATTGTCTGGTGAGCATTTTCGGTTCTCGTTACCTCCTCGACGAGGAGAACGAGACCTTGAGTTGCGGCGAGAGTGCTCTTGGTTGTTTCGGCGCGAGTCTCGAGGGAGGTCGCGGTAACTTGACCTCCAATTTTGGGGTTGCGCTGCAGACGACTCGCTGGTTCTGGGCTGGGGTGTGATTATTGCTGAAACGGTGAGAGGACGAGCGTCCGTGTAAGCAATGGTACGGGCATCCGTGTAAGCATAGGGTACGGGCATCCGTGTGAGCAAGGGTACGGGCATCCGCGTAAGCATGAGTGCGGGCATCCACGTTAATGTTTTGTGGGCATCCGCGTTAGCAAGCGTGCGGGCATCCGCATTAGCAAACGTGCGGGCATCCACATGGGCAAGATGTGGGGAGTGATTGGGATACACCATCGAAGGGGACGAATTTCAGGGTGAGTGTAGGATAATATATGCAATGATTGTCAGAGAGTGGTTCTATGAAACGTGATTTAAGAAAAAACGTACCGTGGCGAAGTTTTGTGAACGGACTTTGTCCCAGAGTTCCTCGTTGATTGAACGGAGGAGAATCTTGTTGATGATGGCGATGTTGAACGCTTCGTCTTGCTTGAGACGGTCGTGCCAGTCCTGGCGGACCCTCGAAGCATAGTGTAATACCACTAGGTCCCCGAGGTCGCTGTGGTTGCGGATGGAGTGGTTTTCTAAGCGCCAGAAAAACAGCGAGAGGGCGTCAATGTGCGTTTGAGGCCATTTGGCCTTGCTGAGTTGCATCAAGAAAAGGTTTTTGGAGCGGAGGAAGGTTGAGAATGGCAAGTCGTGGTCGGCTACAGCTGCTTTGGACGCTTTGAAGGCGTATGCTGGTCGAATTGTGAGTTGGTCGTCGACCCTTGTGAGACCGAAGTCGTCAGCTACCGAACGAGCTGTGCGCAGAGCCTCTTTGCAGCCGTCTGGGGAAAAGTACCATAGTTCTATGTATTCGAAGTTATTCAGCTTCTGGGTCACGTACTGAGAGGGAGGAGGGGCAAGAGTGTCTCCTACTGATGCTCTGTCGTTGAAACCATTCATTTTGGGTTTCTTCTTTTCCGCTTCGACTCTCTCTCTCTCGTCCTCGGCCTCTTGTTGTGCCCGTGCCTCGTCTTCTTGGGCAGCGCGGGCTCTATCAGCTTCCGCTGCATCTGCCAGCTCTCGTTCTCTGTTCTGATTCCATTCGTTGACTCTCTGATTATGACCTATGGTCCAGGATTGCGATAGACGTAGGACAATGGCTTCTTGGGTTGCTCCCGTTGCTCGGCTAATATCTTCGCGGATATCTGTATACGCGTCCCCGTTGAAGTCGGGGCAGACTTCGTTTGATGGATCGGCCATGTAGATTCAATATGAGAAATAGTAAAGAAAGTTTATTGTTGACTAGATGTGAGAGAAAAATAAAGACGAGAGCGATACGAAAAGTTCTGAGTGCGAACAGTTGTTGTGGCACAGAGACAAGAGGGGTTGTGCCACATTACCCGTTCGCTCAAAGACAAAACTCTATTCCTCCGCTCGTGCCTCGTTACATAATAGACTAACCACCACTGGTGACAACTTTGGGTAACATGCAAGGCACGCGATAAGGTGAAAGGCAGGGAACAAGGCACTATAGAGGCACGAAGGACAGGAAAGTTATGTGTTGCAAAGCAGAAGTGGGTGAAAGTGGAATACACGCGATAGTGAGACTTAATGAAGGCGTAAGGACGCGAACTGAGGTGTGGATAGCATGACTGATGAGGATATAACCACTAGAGCTAATTGCTACTAGGGTTTGCAATGATTTATTTAAAACATAATAGAAACTCATAAATGGTAACTTCTAAGTGAGAGGTAAAGTGATGGTAGAAAGATAAAAAGGTGATAAGGTAAAAAAAACCTATGTAGAAGCATGCAGAACCGAATAGATAGCACTAAGGTGATGCAAGTAAGGGTCCATGATGAAAATAAACATGGTGTGATAACAATATAAATAATAAATAAGGAAATGTACACCTGGGAACTTGGTTGGACATGGGAATACACTCCAGGAGGTCAGGTGCCTTATGGCGCTTAGGCGTGTGAAATGCGCCTAAGGTGTGTGGAAGTCATGTTAGTGTTGCCTATGTCACATTTGTGTTGCCTAAGTTATGCGTTGAAGGTTCAACAATTCAGCTGAGGGTGCAGCTGATAACTGTTGGGTCTGACTGCCTAGCTGCTATGTCTGCATAGACAATGTTCGACCCTAAAGGGTTTCTGGTCCAGGCTCAGAGCTCAGAGAGAGAAAATATCATAAATCACTCATGGGGACTCAGAGTGGTAACAGGTGAAGAATTGTATTGATTATGTAAGCACCAAAAATGTGAACATAGGAAAGGTAACAAACAGTCTCTACAAGCCTACTCAGGAATGAGTCTCTACAGCGTGTCATGCATGTGTTGTGTTTATCGCGCTAATGTTGTGTTGCATGCGTAGTACCATAGACTTGACCTGCATAGGAAAATAGGCCATTGTGAGGCTACTCAGGAATGAGTCTCTACACCGCTTTGATCAGCTGACCAGCCCTCAAAGCTGTGGTTGACGTAGTATCCAAGTAGGCAGTCCAGAAAGACTAACCAAAAATTGCCGCTTTCTTGTGTGATCTTGGTTCGTCCAAATTTATGATGTGGTCTTCAAATGCCACACAATCTAGTAGAGTAGGTTCAATTATCTATCATTCAAGCCTCAGTCATTTCATATGCCCATCTTCTATAGTGAAAGGAAATGGATCATTTCGGTGGCGAGAACATCATTTTCATGAAGGACATCTTCCTTTGCAAGCTTTGAACACAAGTAAATATGCCTGGAGAGGGTATGTTAGAATGAGAGCTCTCATGAGGTTTGACACTCACGAGGTTGGACAAGAAGGTCACCTGCAATATCTAAGTCAATAGTAAAAGATCAGTAGTAGTTGGATTATAATTAGAAATATGAATATGGGCATTGACAGTCAGGAGGAACTGTCTGATCTAAGAACCCAATTCAGTAGTCACAAAAACTCCTCCAAAACCACACAATATCTCGTCTACACACACCTGGTTCACGGTCCTACATGTTATCAGCCAGAAACAGCGACACAGGGAATGACTGGAGATGGCCAAGTGTTCATGACAAGTGCCAGGCAAGTACTGGCTCGCCAAACCAGTTGTTTCAACAGCAAGGTGAAACAGCAATGACAGCATTGAGAGACGAGGTAAGCAGTGGGAATATTTGGAAGGAGATTCAAAATGTGCTATGGATAAACAATAAATGTTAACCCTAACCCTAGATGTGCGACACTATTCAGGGTTTGGTTGGTTGTGCTGACTCAATACAATCAACAACAAATATCTACTGTCTAGACTCTACAGATCCTCCTGGGGGATCTTCAATTCAGACTATTGTATGCACTGAGGCAGCATCCATTGCACTGAAGAAATTACAGAAACGGAAGAAGAAACTCAAGCTCAATTTTTACTACCCAATCTCCTTAGTGCCTTCTCACCAGCATACCCAATATGATGTCCACAAAGATGGGTCCATCAGCTATACTTTGAAGCATCTTCAAGCTCCCAAGAATGCTAGGGCAACTATCAATAATGGAACTTGTATCACACCAACTCTGCATGATGTGCCTTTTTCAATTCCTGAGCCATTTGACTATCTCCCACTCAAAGTATCATTAGACTTTTTAATCCAGAAAACAAGAGAACGAGCAGTGGGTGTATGTACACTACAATATTCTGAATCCTTTGATTTGTTTCTTATCATGCTTATTTAGAATCATCATTTGTTGATGTGGTTGAAGCACCGAGAATTATTCCTTTGCGAAATGATCTGTCTTGAAGGAAGGTGTAGTCAAGCTGGTGCTCAGTCTTGCTTGGGATGTAATTGTCTCAGCCTGGAGTACCGGTGTGAGGATTGCTTAGGGTCAGAGCTCTATTGCTCAAGTTGCATCTTGTCAGCCAATGCGCGCCACCCTCTTCACTGATTGCAGGTATGTTTTCATATGTTATTGGGAGAAAAGAACATAAAACCAATCTAATATCAATGCAGAAGTGGGATGGTCAATACTTCAAGTGAATTTCACTGAAAACCTTGGGCCTTCACATCCAGCTTGGCCACACCACTGGCCAAGCATGTCTTAATCCTTGTTGCACGTCCAACAACAATTTTGTCGTTATTGACACCCATGGTATACACAAAGTGTCCCTTGACTTCTGTGATTGTACAACAGCTGAAAGCCACATGCAGCAGCAGCTTTGAATATCATGGTTTCCTTCGACAATATCAGATCCCAGAACCACTGCAATGTTCCATATTCTCGAGCAGTATCACATACTCTCGTTCAAGTCAAAGTATCTATGTACAAGTTTTATCACACGCTCAGGCGGATGTCCAACAACACTGGCCTAGTTCCCCTCAAGGTAAATTTATATTTTCAAGTACCTTAGAAGTGACTCCAGCTTCCTTACAGGCTTGATACAAGTCCTTTTGTGAATGATATGTGAGTGGCACCACTTGAAGATGCTTAAGCGCTCGGGGCAAGGTCATGACCCCAGTCGTATAGATGGGATGGCTGAAGGTTAATGTGCCATATTGTGCTCCGCATGCCTACACCCAGAGAAGAACCTTCCAGCTGAATGGAAAGATGTCTCCAACAGTAAGTTAAGAGTGGAATTATTGCTAATATAAGTACTGTTAGGTGATTATATAATTTATTCCTTGCCATCGACACAAATTTCTGATTGAAGTACAAGGCAGTCTTGAATGCCAATGTTGATCTAAGACTGAGTCAAGGCTGGGGTTATAATGTGGAGGAAGAAGCTTATAAAGGCTTCTTGCATAGCAGCGCAGACTCATCCAAAGGTTAGTTGGTTGTATTTATTCCTTTAGTAATATTCATGGCTAATTTTGCAGAAATCAACATATTCAAGTCACAACACTGTAAATATGGCCAATATGAAATCTAGCCATGAACTCGCTGCAACTGGTTTAGGTACTGTTGACTATGCTCGCCACAACATGAAATGGCCCAATGCAGTTGGGGATCTCCAAAAGGGTGAATGGTAAGCTGTTATTTTCATTCCGCAGTTGGCCATCTAACATGGGCCATGTAGATATATTAATATGGACTACTTTTTCTTCTTGACACTTCACATAATTCAGTCAATACTTCCCATGTTAAACGGCCAACCAAAGTTGAGATTCTTCCGACCGAGACGGGTCAACCGAGATGGGCCCTGATGCAGTATGGTCCCAGTAGAGTCGGTGGGCCCATGTATATATAACTATCCGATATTAACGTCCGGGCCAGCCATGTAGCATATGATATATACATCGGTATATACGTATAGGCCCAGCATGTGGTATAGACAAGGGTTTTGGTAGACACAGATGGGCCGAGTGGTGGTGTGTTAGGCACAAGTTCACACGACCGGGCCTAGGTGAGTGGGGTATATACCTGAGTATTAGAAACTCGGCAGATACGACTGGGCCCAGATGGGTGGGTCATATACATGGGTATGAGAAGCTCGGCAGACACGGTGTAGAGACTCGATCCTGAGTAGCCTCACAATGGCCTATATTGCAATGTAGGTCGAGTCTACAGTATTATGCATGCAACGCGACACTCGCGCAATAAACACGACGTTCACGCGACGCGCGCAACATAGGCGACACTTCCGCGACTTGCGCGCGCTTTAGGCGAACTTTCCTGCGCCTAAGCGCCATAGGGCGCCTGACTTCCCACTGTGTTTTCCCATGTCCAACCAAGTTCCCAGGTATGCATTTCTCCATTTATCATTTATTTCAACATCGTACCATGTTTATTTTCACTTGGTACACATTTTTACTGCACTTTACACATTACACACTGAACCTTTTACCACCATCTACTACCACTTACCATCTATTGAGCACCACATTTTTATCATGTTTTGAATAAATCATCGCAAGCCCTAGTAGCAGTTAGCTCTAGTGGCTACATCCGCATCTCAGTACACGTCTTAACGTCTCGCTATCGCTCGCATACCACTTTCGCCCAGTTCCGCTTTCAACGCGCGACTTTCCCGCGCTTCGCGCCTCTATAGTGCCTTTGTTCCCGCGCTTTCGCCTTATCACACGCTTCGTGCATTCCCCCTAGAGTTGTCACCAGTGGATACTCGCTTTCTCTGCTTCCCCTAAGGGACGAACTTATCGCACCATTATTTTCCTCCCTTCAACATTTATATCAGCTGCATCCTCAGCTGAGTTGAAGATCCTTCAACGGTTGGGCCCAGGTGGGTGGGGTGTATACCTGGGTATGAGAAGCTCGGCAGACATGGTTGGGCCCAGGTGGGTGGGGTATACCTGGGTATACGCCTGGGTATGAGAAGCTCGGCAGACACCATTCGGCCCAGGTGGGTAGACAATATACATGAGTATCAGAACCTCGGCAGACACCATTCAGCCGAGGTGGGGGTATATACCATTCAGCAGAGGTGGGGTATATACATGGGTATTAGACACTCGGCAGATACGACTGGGTGATAATCGCCCATCCATGTCTACCGAGTATTGAAATCCACCGGCACATACCACCCAGATAGGGTTTTGAAGGTCATGAAGTCCATCCAGTAACCGCCCGAGATGACCATACTGGCTGGCATCATAGCAAAGACATCACTGGGATCACACTTGGGCATCATTCAATCAATGTTTAATGTCTATGAGATCAACATTGATTTGGTATCATACTGAGCGTAATCTAACAAAGACAACCGTAGTAAATTAAATGTAACTACTCCATAGCCATTGAGACGCTGCCGGATGGTTCACATGGCTCCTCTGAAGAGGCTTAATCAGCCACTGGAATGGCCGAGATAGAGCTTGTGCTGGGAGCCATTTGAACTGGCGCCTGCAACTCATCCCAGGTTATGGTGAGCGCCCTACCCATGGAAGAGATACTTGAGCCTCCTACATTGCTCGCATGAGTCACCCGCGGCAACCACGAGGCGGGCAATTGACCATAAGGGCTGCCCACCGAGATGTCTGCTGGAGGATTGAAGGCAGTGACGTTGCCTGTCCGGGTGAAGGTGTTGAGCTTGTTGGTGATGTGGCCGAGGGAGACAGTGTAGAGACTCATATTTGACTAGGCTTGTAGATACTGTTTGTTACCTTTCTTATGTTCGCATTTTTACTGCTTACATAATCATGCAATTCTTCACCTGCTACCACTCTGAGTCCCTAGGAGTGATTTGTGGTATTTTCTCTCTCTGAGTTCTGAGCCTGGACCAGAAACCCTTTAGGGTCAGATATTGTCTATGCAGACATAGCAGCTAGGCAGTCAGACCCAACAGTTGTCAGCTGCACCCTCAGCTGACTTGTTGAACCTTCAACGGTGTTCTTCATCGTCGCGGTGCTCATCTCCTGCATCTTTGTCTCCATGATGGCGAACTTCATGGCCCATGCCGCCTCCAAGGTGTCCACCTTAGTCTCCACCGCCTCCACACGATCTGCCGACTGCCGCAAGAGTGAGTTGAACTTGGTGCCGAGAGCCTCAATGCTCTGGAGAATTTGGAGGGGAGTGGGTTGTGCGGGAAGGACGGTAGGGATATCATCACTGGCGGCCACGGGTGACAGTTGCTGATCCAGGACCGGGGGATCCATGTTGACGTTGTTGTCAACAATGGGACTACCACCAGCGTCAAATTCCACAGGAGTCTCTGTCGAAATATGTCAGTGAATTGACATGAACTAGAGCGATGCGAGCTTACCTGCTGCCAGCCCCTCAAACTCGGCACCAACACCTACTGCCGGTGCTTCAAACTCGGCACCATCCTCAACACTGGCACCAACCTCAAACCCACCCACGGTCCCACCATCAACACCGGCACCAACCTCAACCCCACCCTCAACACCAGCCCCAACCTCAACACCAGCCCCAACCTCAACACCAGCCTCGGGCGTCTGGTCAGCGGCCATGTCTGCATCTGAGGCAGCAGCTTCCGAACATATGTCAATGAGCTGACTTCAGAAAGATATGAGAACTTACTAATTTCTGGGTCTGCCTCACCCTCGGCATCTTGCTCGTCATCTTCGACGATCTCGGGAGTAATGGGCATAGGACGCCTGTGGGACACCGAATGAGTCGCCCTCTTGCCGGGTCCAGGAGTTGACTGAGACTTCGGCTGACCGGCTGATGGCTTCCTCTTTGATGTCGCCTGGGTCTTCTTTGCGGCCGCCTTGCTCTTCTTCAGCGCGACCGCAGCACGAAGTGCTTCCTCCTGTTGAGGCGACGGGTGCACGCACTTCGTCTTCTTCTCGTGGCACCAGGTGCAGCTAGTGCAGACTTCCTCCACCTTCTCGCTGAAGAAGACAGTGCAAGGAAGATCGTCCTTGATGCACTTCTCGCATGGCCTGCTGTAGAGACGAATGGATGTCATGTCTGCGTCCGAGTTATTGTCCTAAGAATATATGTAATCAGCGACCGGTGACAAAACTGAAAAAAAAACGAAAAACTTACCTGTGTCACTGTCGATGCTGCCGCAGGTGTGTTGGCCAGCAATGAACTTGGGCCTGCAGCTGGTTTTGTCTAAAGGTAACATCATTCAGTGAATATCTGGCAGTTTGAAAGAAAAAAGCTTACCTTGACATATATGACATATATGACATTGTCGTTCGGGGGTTCCTCGTCCATGACGGTGAACTTGATCTTCTTCCAGGTTGCCTTGGTGGGCAACTTACGGGTGGGTGCTGTTTTCACAGGCTCGTAACCTCGACCTCATCATCGTCCTCGGTGGGCAGCACCTTGCGCTTGCTGCATGTGGTGGTGCCTGCGACGAAGAGGTTGTGCTTCGCCGCAGGAAGATGGGGTGGAGGTGACAGGGAAGATGGTATGGGCGTCAGTGGCCCGGCCGAGATTGCTGTTGCAGCCAGCAGCTGCAGTGAGGGTGCTGGTGGTGTTGCCGGTGCAGGTGCTGGTGCTGGTGGTGTTGCCGGTGCTGGTGCTGGTGCTGGTGTTGGCGACCTCGGGCGCTGGTATCCAACAGTCTTGAGGAACAGGGGGTGTCCTCTGATGCGAGGGTCGTCTTCACAGACCATCGACCAGTCGGGCACTCCCCTCATCTTGCCATTGGGACCGCAGTTGTCGTGGATTTCGGCAGCGCATGATAGCAGCATGGGCGACAATGAAGTCGCGGCAGCTCCAAAGAGGCCGAAGGAGGTTGACTGCGAATCAATCCGGATTGAGTAAGAACCAAGATAGGATAGTGTTAATGAAAACTTACTATAGTAATGGCAATATCATGTGCCAGAGCCTTTGAGACTGGGTCGCCTTCCTTGAGTTTTTGGGCTCTCATAAGGAGATGCCCGACCTTCTCGGCCACAAGGGAAAGGGCTTGATTAGCATTTTGAGTGGTAGACATGGTAAAGGATGGATTAAGGGAACAGGTGAGGGTATGGGTATGGGTATGGGTATGGGTATGGGTATGCACAAAAAGTTCAGGTGAGAAATGTTGGAGGGCAAAAGAAGGCTATATATAGGGATGAGCTATGTGGCCACAACACGGCTGTGGACCTTCTTCAGGGCCGAAGATCCATTGATTGACGACAATAGATAACGTAACAATGGAAGGACGGCCGTTGCCGTGACCCATATCAACTATGTAATTGTGGGCATGGGCCGCTTGGATCACAGTCCACAATCCACAATCCACCAAGGCTACTGCTTGCCCTCATCCCTATTTAAGCCATACTTTTCGCCGAAATCCTCTACCCATACAACAAACACTATGTCTACCGGACAAATCATTTTTCCTGCGCCCTCAACAGCTAATGAGGAACTCACGGCTGCGGCCGGTAAGTCCTACATTACCACACTAAGACAGCAGGCCCTTGCACAATGGTGGGGTAATTTTGTACCCATAGACCAATGGACACCGCCGGCGGTTAAGCCAATGTTCGAGGGCCAAATATTAAGCAAGTAGTCTCTTCTTTAATTAAAGTTCATTGGCACCAATAAACTAATTATATATCAGGATATGATATGAGTTTGGAGACTCAGCTGGAGACCCTTGACAGCAATTTTGGGGATTCGGAACCCGGCATGTATGAGAAGCACTTTGCCGGCGTCACAGAGGTTATAGAAGAACTCTCTGGTAAGTGCCGAAATTCTTCCCTTGCCGAGGACAACTAATATGAAAATTTATACAGCCATGTTTGACGAGGCTTGGGCAAGGACGCTGCCAGCATTGACAGGCCGGTGAAGAACAATCAACTCAACTCCAGGGAAAAATGATGATAAATGGGGGGGACACAAGGAGCTGATATAATGACCGAGTTGCGTAGCCTAGGCTGCTATGCTTGCATAGACAAGCGCGTTCGATCCAAGGGGAAGCAAGGAAACAAATCCACGGGTCGCGCAGCAACTCGTTTGAAAGCTAAGAAACGCGCGGAGCTAATGGACATCGCGCGCTGTAGGCGCGCGGGCGCGGGCGTGGGAATGCGTGATGCAAAGCGCGGAAAATGCGAAAAAGTGTAATGCAATCAATCAAGGCTTAATGAATATAGGAATAATGTGCAGCTAATAGCTTCTAAGTCTAGCTATGGACATGCTGGGAGGTCATGCAAGGGGATGCCGTCCGATCCCCCAAAATGCGAAAAAGTGCGGAGCTATATATCTAGCTAAGCGCGCTACGCGAGGCTAAGCCGAGCCGAGTATGAAATATGTAACAGAATATGTAAGTAAGGGTCCATGCTATAATATGGCACCATAATGAATAGACAATGCGAAAATACATACCAGTGAGACTTGCTGAACTATGGATGGATGCTGCTGGATGATAGAGTGATAAAAGCGCGGGAAAGCGCGTGCGCGTCGCGCTGTGACGATCAAGCATACGCTAGGCTCGTACCACATCATTTCCCTATATTTCTACGCGTTACCACTCCCTTGGTCCAACATGCCTCACTCAGCATAAGCCGCATTCCCGCGCAGTTACCGAACGAGCCCTAACTTAGCGAACCGCGTGCCTTGTCCTCCCATGTCCTGTCCATTGCCGTCTAACTCCATTGGTGCGTTTTCCCTTGAGTTTCCTTATTGCTAAAATCGCCTATAGTTAATATTACATGTCACCGCGTGCATACCGGTAGGCAATTTACATATGAGTATCCCCGCGCACTTACTATCGCTACTACCTTCGCCTGTATATTCCGGTAATCCACGCAAGTGGTATATATGACCCGTAGTAAATACTGAATACTTACTTCCCCTTCACCTGTCATCCCCGGACCTCAGCAGCAGTAGTTTCACTTAGGAGTCTTTCCTTGCGAATATCAGATCATTTGATTTCCATTCCTTGACCAACGGTACTTGACCACTCTAAGTACCTCGCGTCTCTTTAGACTTACTAGTTTCCCGGACCGCTACCAGATTTACCGCTTTACCGCGGTATCTTACCTTTGCGTTCCTTTAAACCTTTGCTCAGGCGACTCGCCCTTCCTAGTATACCTCGGTTTGGACTTACCAAGTCCCCTAGTACAAGTTACCGCAGTTTTACCGCAGTTGCCGCGGCATTGGACTTAGACGTTTCTTCCTCTATCTACGGTTCTAGCTAACTTACCGACGGTGTTCTTTCGGTTTCGGCTTATCCTTCTTAGGACTCAACAGACTCCCTTCGCACACTACGACGAAGGATTTGCTTCAATAGCAGTTCCCTAGGGTCGACGCTATACTCGCGCCCTATAGGATCTTAGTTTGTCCTTTACCGGCTGACTATTATCTCTTTGTTTCAGCGCGATGCACGGGAACGCCGCGCTCTATAAGGCAATGGCTAGGGAATGCACAGCTGCGAGTTTGTGCTTTGGAATTGGGAGAATTCAATAATGCACGCTCATAGAGATGCGAGTCTCTACACCGTTCCCAGTATCGAGGAACGTCCAACTCTCGAGGACGCGCAAGGCATGGAAGAAACACTTGCACAAGAAGATGCGCGCGTCCAGGAGGACGAATCCGTGGTGGACACTCCCGCTGAAGATATGCCCGTGCCTGTGCCAGATCCGCCGAGCGTCGTGCTGCTTTGTGCGTGGGGCGAGCTCCTTGGGGAGCTGGATGATTTGCGGTGTAGAGACCCTGAGTAGCCTCACAATGGCATGTATTGCAATGTAGGTTGAGTCTACAGTATTATGCATGCAACGCGACACTTGCGCGATAAACGTGATGTAGAGACTCGCGTCTCACTGAGCGTGCATTATTGAATTCTCCCACTTCCTAAACATCATCCAGCTCTTATCCTTAGGACAAGTCTTGTGCCTCTGCGCACCTTCATTTTTATTTTCATAGATTCAGTGTGCGCACGTCTCGCTCTATTACCCATTTCCTGTTCATCCCATGTCCACTGGTGTTCATTGGTGCGTTTCTCATGTTATTCCCTTTTATCTAACATATCCGAGCTCATACTCACACCGTCGCGCTGCGCACGGTACCGAAAACCCTTATTACATGTATGCATACTTATATTTAGCTTACTTGGCTTGCAACTTCGGACCTGCGCATCTAGCGACGCTTGCAGTTTTACATATATTCTGGACTTCATGTAGATGTTCTGGATTGCTTTTTCCCCCAGCTACTTCCTCTGTGTAGTAGACAACTTAGCACTCAAAATCTATTTTTCTCTCACTCTCGCGCGCCGCGCAGCTATCACTTGATCATTATCTAGTTTTACTAGTGTGATCTATATTTCAAACAAAGCTATCTAAGTCGCACTTCACGCGACTTCTCTATCCCATATCTTAGCACGCGCTCCTGCATCACGTGCGCCGCGTCTTCCGCTCTCGCTCTCACACATACTTCACACGCGTCCGCTTCCCGCGCTCTGCTCTATATCGCGCTTCGCGCGATTGTCATTCTACACCCTACTTGTTCTTGTGGTTCCCTCATTCAGAGAGGATTTCCCTTAGCTCAGTAGCTGTCCTTGGGTCGAGACCTTCACTCGCATTCAGGACTTACTGTTCCATTATCCCCCTGTGTTTTCCCCACAGTTCAGATTCCTCTTCTTCAGCGATGTTCGCGCGACACACGTGACTTAGGCGACACAAACACGACATAGGCGACACTTGCGCGACTTGCGCGCACCTTAGGTGCTGACTTCCCAGAGTGTTTTCCCATGTCCAACCAAGTTCCCAGGTATGCATTTCTCCATTTATCATTTATTTGAATATCGTACCATGTTTATTTTCACTTGGTACACATTTTTACATCACACTTTCTACCAATTACCACCATCTTACTACTACCATCTTACTACCGGTTACCAACTAGGAGTTTTTATCTATGTTTTGAACAATACATTGTAAGCCCTGGGAAGTGTTTGCGTGCACGTGAGAGTGCGCGCCCTCTATACAAGGCGCACCGTGCATAGCGGATTGGCAATTCTTTAAGGCAAGGTTGGGATACACATTTCTTTGCCTGTGTTAGGGTCTGTGATAACAATATCTTGCTCCCCGTCAGGGAGATCATATGTGTGACAAGAAGTGAGAGTGAAAAATGGGCGCCCAAGTAGGATCTTGAAGTTTGCTCACTCAGTTACCTGAGCTTGGAAAAACATAGGACCACCGCCAAAGTCAAGAGGGATATTCTCTATGACTCCGAGCGTAGAGTCGCGCGTGGTGTTGACTGATTCCATGTTGAGGCGATGATCTGAGCGCAGACCTACGCCGAGCGATTGCCAAACGTCCTTAGGCATGATGACAACTTCTGCACCTTGGTCAAGGACACAGGTAAGTATGCGCCCGCCTACTGTGCTCGCACAAATGCAGCGCAGCGCGGCATAATGGTTAGCAATGATTCGACCGTCGTCACTTCACATATGTGAGCCGTCGTACTGGCGCATCCAGTCTCTGTTAGCCGGGTGACTTGATAGCTCATTGACTGAAACAGTGCCAACAGTTACTCGCTTGTTTGAAGACATGTCACGGAAGTTCTTCCTGATGTCTGGCGATACCGCGAAGATATCCCTCACTGGGACCTGGATGGTGATGTTGAGTATCTGGTCAGTTATGTGCTTCTCCGCACCCTTATCCTCTAGCGCGCACAATAAACGATACATGCCAGTAGGCGGGGGAGTTGGTACAGTGTGAGCAGGGGTAGAAGTGTTAGCGGTTTTAGACGCGGATGATGATGAAGATGATCTCGCACCAGTGACTGGCACATCTGATGCTATAGGCGATAGTATTTTTGCGACCTCTAGTCCTTTACCTTTGCTAGACGAAGCTTGGATTGCAGGGGAAACAAGTTCCTCCTCAACAGTTGCTTGTCTAGACACAGGTGTGGCTCGCTTGGGACGTCAACGCCGTCAAAACAAACACTTTTGCCTTTTGCGCCGCCTTTAGTGTTGCGCTTCTGATCTCTTTGGGCTGTTGCGAGTGCTAAGGCATGTTTAGCGTTTTCTATGTGACACACATCTTTGTTGTCATCAGAGTCTGACTCTACAACAGTATGAACGAATGCGGAGGGATCGACCTCTATTATGCATTTGACTTCTGGAGACGCGCGATAAAACAAACCTGCCTGCACGCTATGTGTAGGCGTATTCTTTTCACTTTCGAGAAAGCGATCAATCTTTTCCTTGAGAGTAGACTCATGCCCATGGATCTTATTACCATTAGGCAGGACGAGCCTATAATTCTCGTCTTTCTTGCATTTGCCGGCTTCGAGATACCTAGCGCGATCTGCGCAGCACCCAATGACATGATCTGATGTGCCGCAAAATATGCAGCCTTCACCCTGAGGAGTGCTAGGGCGCTGATACTCATGCTTTGTCACTGTGCCTTTGGCTGGTTTCTGTGCTGTTTTGGGGAGAAGATTAGCAAGTGCAGAATTAACAGATGTACTCGCGCTCTGAGGAGGTGGCGGCAATTCAGGTAATAAAAATAATGCCGCCGCTCTCACGTCTTTGAGCCGGTAAGGGTCCTGAGGGTGATGATCAGGAAATTTGATTAGTAGATGTGTACGTGTTTGCCTCTGAAAATCGCTAGGGAAACCTTCAAGGAAAATACGGTTGCCCTCTGCCGTACCTACTGTACCTTTGTTCTTGAGTGGCTGTAAGACTTTGCGAAACACGCAGTCATATTCTGCGAACTCATTGCACCATGTCATGGGCTGGTTCACGTGCTTCTGTGCGACCGCTTGTAAGTCAGAAACTGTGTAGCGACGGTTGCCTTGCCAGCCAGGATACATATCCTTGACTTCCTTAATGAACGTGGCATAGTCGCTCAGCGAGGCTTCAGGTAAGCAAGACCATAATTCTCTGTCATCGGAGTTGAGGTATCGCAAGAGCTGCATGATGTGATCATTTCCTAAGAGACCCGCGTCATCAGCGTGCATGTCAAATGTCTCTAGGAAATCACGCAGCTGCGATGTAGTTCCATTGAATTTGGGCGCGTGATCAGTGACGCGCACAGGCATGCGATAGGGAGTTGATGTAGACATGATTGGGGTTGTTGCTCGGGGATTGTTGGAAGAGGCTTGGGTTGTGGAAGAGAAGTCGTTGCTGGTGCATAAGGTTGATGGGAGATTGGATAGCGCAAGACCGCCTGGAATCGCATTGGGTGCTTGCTGAAATTCAGGGAATTCCTGCTTGATATGCGTCTCTAGTTTCGCGAGAGAAGCCTTGGGGGTTGAAGATGATGACGCGATGCGCACGGGCTTGCTAGATTCAGTTAGTGCGTCAGCGGAAGAAAAAGCTCTACTCTTTTGCGCCTGCTTGGGTGTGCTATGATATGCTCCTGGAAGATTGCTCCTAGGCACGTCAATAGATGCGAAATCGTCTAGCGACTCATCTTTGACAGATGAAATTGGCAAAGGCGTGATAGGCGAAGGTTCACGCTCGTCGTCGCCTACAAGAAACGAGTACTTCGAGGGCGAAGGTTCTGAAATCGTGTGCCTACACTTTTCTGGAGTAATAGGAATTAGTAAAGAGCCTGATGGTAGCTCTTCAATCACGTGCTTGAATTCCACGATGAATTCTTGTCTGGTTAAGTGATCCGCGGTCGGTCTGAGTACCCTACCAGTACTCTCAGAAGTGTCCCTCATGGTGGGCTCCAGTTGAAGAAGAGGAATCTGAACCATGGGGAAAACACAGGGGAATAATGGAACAGTAAGTCCTGAATGCGAGTGAAGGTCTCGACCCAAGGACAGCTACTGAGCTAAGGGATATCCTCTCTGAACGAGGGAACCACAAGAACTAGTATGATGGAAATGGACAAACGTGCGAAGCGTGATGTAGAGACTCCATTGCAAGTAGCCTCACAAAGGTCATATCTCCACTCCGTCTCCACTAACGCACGCTATATGCGGCAAGGCAACACAAACGCGCTAAACACGCGACACTTCCGCCTTAAACGCACATCCGCGCACCTGATGCCTATAGCGCGCCTCTATGGCGCCTTTCGCGTTACTACAGCACCTTTGCGCGCACTTTCGCGCCTTACCTTCGCATTCGCCTTTCCAAGTCACCTGTCCTCCGCACGTCCTGTCCTGTCCCTCTATGATCCGCTGGTGCATTTTCCTTTATCTTTTCAACTGACATTAGCTATATACTACACTTATTTGCATATATTTCCTTATTATACAACACAACGAGTCTTTTTCACTTCACTTCCGCTTCGGCTCAGCGCCTGGGAACATTTACCATAGACATGAGGACTTTGATAGATTTTTCACTCGTTACTTACTCACTACATCCCATCATCTTGCATCAGTGTATACGGGGAATCCAACTCTATTCATTGCAACATCAACCACTGCGCGACCTCCTGCTCTTTTGCTGCAAGCTCTCTTGAGAAAATCTTGAGAGATCTTCGCGCTACTTCCGCCTCTTCACTGCCCCCTATAGCGCGCTTGTTCCGCCTACGTCGTGCGTCCGCCTTTCGTTGCGTTAACACACACTTCGCACCCACACTTTGCGCAGATTCCTTTGCTGACTCGTTCAGCGCATCCCCTCGCATTTACTTGAGGAACAGACTCAGTAAAGATCCTCTTGGGCCGACAACTACTCGCATTCGAGGACTACTGCAGGCGACTCATCATATATTTTTCAGTATAGACCCATTCACGATTCCACATCTTCAGCGAGAGAGTGCGGAGCATGAGAAGCAGACACGCACGAAGTACACACGAGTGGAGTGCAAAAAGGGGTAGCGCGTGACGCAGGAGCATGCGCTAGAAGCTGAGATAGAGCGAGACACACGAGATGCGTCAAGGGTAGCTATATGTGAAAGAGATCACACCAATAGCACTTGATAATGATCTGAGGTGCGCTGCGCGGGATGCGAGAGTGAAGGAAAATAGATTCTAGTGCTAGCTTGACTACTACACAGAGAGTAGCGGAGCTGAAAATCCATCCAGAACATCTACATAAAGCTCAGCATATATGTAAAATGGCAAGTGTCGCTAGACGCGCAGGCCCGAAGATGCGAACCAAGTAAGCTAAATACAAGCATGAAAATATGTAGTAAGGCTTTCAGCACCGCTGTGGTGCATGGTATGAAGTTTATACCATACCATATACAAAATATCAGGTGATAAGGAAGGTATACAAGACTATGCTGTACCCTATTACCAAGTTACTCTACCATTTTTTCTTGATTCATTAGCTTATGGTTTCGTTTTATATTCTTGTTCTGATATTCTGTTTTATTCCGTGTATTTTCTATTTTTTCTGTGTATTTCTATTTGTTTGCACATGTTTCTGTCTCTTTCTATTTTTCTTAGGCTTATTTCAGCCACCTGATTTTCCCACAGTGTTGTGTGCATGTTTATAAGCATGTCATGTGACTGGAAAATGATTTGTAAGGATTCTCTGCTTGACTCATCATGTTTAGTCATGATTCGTCATGCTTTGTAAAACTTTAGTAAACAGAATGACTCAACACACCAAATGGGGAGGTTTGTAAGCACATTCTTACCAATCCATGTGATGACTCATGCCATTTACTCATCAGTATTCGTAATACTACCTGTATATTAGTAAAACAAGCTGACTCAACACCTGGTTTCTTACCAATCCAGTGCTGAATCATGCTTAGTAATCTGGCCTCCCAAAAGGTATCAAAGGAGCCCATTTTACACCTAAGTAATCAGACTTCCCACTTGAAATCTTCCTCTCCAAAATAGCTTTGTGAGATTACCTAAGACAAGTGCAGGCCAATTTACGAGCCTTGAAGTAAGTGAACCTTGTTCAACTGTATACTGTTTATACAGGCAAGAAATTCAGTCTTATCCTTGGCTGTTGTGTACTACCAACATTTGGTCTACACAAGCAAAGACATTCATATTCATCAGCAAAACCCTTGTGTGATTTGAGGCAATGTGTAGTACCACACAGTGCCATACAGTGACTGCAGCATCACAGTGAAGTCCCCCCCTGTGCAGTGGAGCCACAGCGCCACACAGTGCTGCCAAATTGAGTCAAGCTGTGCAGGAACTCATTCATCGCTACCTGACATATCTCACGATCGCTAAAAATAGCGCTGTGTAGACTATTATTAGCACTGTGCAGCGGTGTATAAGGTAGCTATATAGCGCTACACAGAGTTGTACAATCCATCAAATACTATGCACGTCAGATGGTTTAGATGTCTTCTCGCATGCCACAAGTGGTATCAAGTGCAATATGAAAACATTAGCATTGAAGCAAGGGTAATACGGTAGTAGATATGATGTGATCAGTATGGGATGTAAGGGCTAGTGCATATTAATCAAGTTCAACCACCCAGTCGGAATCACTCTCAATGTCTTGAGGCTCATCATCAACAACGACCCCAGTCCTATCTCAATGATCAATAGTACTAGTTTAAATAACAAAGGAACACATACATGCCAGCCATAGCCCAAGATCAGAGTGCTTCATCGAGCTTCTCGCTATGATATTCGTCATCTGCGACCTGCTTGAGCATATGTGTTAGTTTACGGTACACCTTTTCAGAATCTCCCAAAGCCGTTTGCTTCGTGTTCACGTGGCCATACATTGAGTAAACATGAAGAACATTGCGAACCTGAAATAATAATATAAATCAATAAAAAAACAACGATGCATGGACTGATTCGAGAGGCTTACGATGGTTGCGACGAGGAGAAGGGCTTTGCGAGGGATGGCGGTATGAAATTCAGGAAATTGTTATAATGATTTCGAACCACTGTCATAGAATGCTTGAAGGCAGACAGAGCGGAGGCCGCTGTGCGCAAAGTTAGAAGTACGATCCTGCAAGCAGGTTAGTGTCAGATTTCGAGATTATGATGGTGCGTACATGCTCATCACGTTCTCCATGCAAATATGTTGAACCCTTCAACAACGCACTCGCTTTCTGTTTAATCTCGCTCTCACTGCCACTCAGCTTGTACTCCACAGGAACAACATTGATCGCGATTTGCTTGATCCTACTGCGAAAGTTGATGGAATCATTGTAAATCTGCCGGAGTACAGACTTGAGTATTGACGGGGAATCTCAGATAAAAATGAGCCTTACAACAGTGGCCATGTCATACTCGTATTGGGGGTAGAAACCTAGATAAAATTGTTAGTGATGCACTACTATTAGACCAGCCAAAAAAAAAAATACCTGCTTCAAGACGGCGGTTTTGTGCCTCCCAAGCCACGATCGATTCCGTGACTAGTTCCAAGCATATACCAGTATCACTGAGGGCTTCCTCGCGTGCAGAGAATGGGTCTGCAATGGCAAGATGCAACCTGAAACAGGCCTTTGTGTCATTTAGCAGTTTGACCCAAAGATCCGGAAAGAAACCAAGAGTCTTCTGTTTTGCAACAACAGCACCGCTGGCTGCCTTTGTGCGGCGCCCAACACTGGTATGTTGGACCTCTGAATCTGAATCAACCTTCATGTCACCATCAGAGTCCACAGCTGCTGGACGATTGTTGTTTGACCGGAGATTGCTGGTGCGAGTGCGCTTGGTGTTCGGCTGTTTGACCATGAAGCCAGAATGGCACACTGAATGCAAGTACGTCGGTGATGGAGACTGAATACGACGATTAGTCTTCTGATGCCATTTAACAACATCATAATCCACGTTAGGCTGATGACCATGATTAATCCAAGCTGAGTATACCATATAGTAGTTACTTACCACTTCCGCTATTGCATTGGAACGAGCTTGTTTACTAGCACCATGCAATCGGCCAGCTTGTAGTTGGCTCTGCTCACCACGATCTTTACGCCTATCTTGCCTGTCATCCTTTTGAGATGCATGTCCAAGGCGGTCAACCCGTTGTTGTTGTTCTGACTGACCTTGACAGTGCTGGGTGTGGCCGATATCCCCATTCTCGTCTGCGGATCTCTCAAGTGAGAATTCAACAGGTGAAGAGGTACACATTTCGTCATTGCTCGGAGGGAACTTGTCGTCATCGACCATGTTTAACCCATCATCAACCTCAGACATATCCTTGTCGCCGTTGAAGAAGAGGAATCTGAACCGTGGGGAAAACACAGGGGGATGATGGAACAGTAAGTCCTGAATGCGAGTGATGGTCTCGACCCAAGGACAGCTACTGAGCTAAGGGAAATCCTCTCTGAACGAGGGAACCACAAGAACTAGTAGGGAGTAGAATGACAAACGCGCGAAGCGCGATGTAGAGCGGAGCGCGGGAAGCGGACGCGCGATGAATATGCGCGAGAGCGAGAGCGCGCGCTAAGGCATGTGATAGAGAAGTCACGCGAAGTGCGACTTAGATAGTTTTGTTTATGAAGTAGATCTCACTAGATAGAACTAGAAGATGACCAAGTGATAGCTGTGCAGCGCGCGAGATTGCGAGGAAAATAGATTCTTAGTGCTAAGCTGTCTACTACACAGAGGGAGTAGCTCGGGGAGAAAAGCGATCCAGAACCTCTACATGAAGTCCCACATATAAGTAAAAATGCAAGCGTCGCTAGACGCGCAGGCCCGAAGATGCGAACCGAGTAAGCTAAATATAAGCATGAAAATATGTAATAAAGCTTTTGGTACCGCGCGAAGCGCGATGGCGTGAGTACAAGCTCGGAGATATGTTAGATAAATGGAAATAGCATGGGAAACACACCAATGAACTCCAGTAGACATGTATTGGACAGGATAAGGACAATAGGACGAGTCGTGAGGCGCGCGGCGAACGCACGCGCGCTAAATCTGCGAAAATAAAACCGGAGGTGCGCGGAGGCACAAAGCTTGTCCTAGGGATAAGAGCTGGGTGATGTTTGGAAAGTGGAGGAATTTGATATTGTACGCTTAGCGAGACGCGAGTCTCTACAACACCTAGAGGCTTTAAATTATGACTGTCCCCAGTCATCGCGTTCGCGCGCGTGAGAATGCGTCGAGACTTAGTGGATTTTGGATGAAAGAGGTCACGTGTCATGCGGATGTAGCGGTTGCCGGTAGCCGGCCTTGTGGATTTGAAACGTCGGAGATTAGCGCCATTGTGCTGACATAATGTGGACTTAGCGCATATAAAGCGCTAGTTCTGTAGTGTTTGTGGTTCATCTCTCTTTCGCACCACTTGCGATACTTCTTAAAAATTATCATGGAATCTTTCAAAGGCTGAGAACCAACGTAACCCGGAGGAATGGGGTTCTTCTGTAACCCGAACCTTTCACCAGGCTCTGCAATGTGCAGAGAAGTTGCGAAACCTGCATCATCTGATTGATCTGGTGTCGTAACTGCTGGTACAGCCTGTGGAATATTAAATGTAAGGGAATGTGTAGCTTCACATTGTAGAACTTACTGATTTTTGACCCTTCTTGCGAGTTCTCTTCTTCACTGGAGATGGCGCCATGATGTTCTCCGGCTCTCCATCAGGTATAACAAACTGTCGTCCCTTGCATCTTCCTGGTTCGTCAATCACAGCTTCTCCAGCCCTCCTTAACTTAGAGGCTGCTCCACCTTTTCCAGCATTGGGACGTCTGGTACGCCAACGAGGCCCCGAAGGTGAGTCAACCTGAGACTCAACAAGTGAAGTCACGATCTCTGAGTCATAATCACTCAGGTTGAGCGCTGAGGAATCAGATAGCACCACTCGCAGATGCTTCGACTTGCCCATGGTTGGTGCAGGAAACAACGGCAAAGACAAATGGCCTGAACTCGCCAAATAAACTAAGTCCCATGATATGAGGTAAAAAGCAACATGTAGACTTGTAATTGAATCTACCTATTACTATTAAGTCCGCTTGATGCCATAATAATACTCCCGTAGACACCCGTATGCTTGTGAACTGTTTCAACTAGATACATCGTTTTATTGCATTATGTCCTCTCCTATCATTAATGACCAAGCCTCTATAGCGACACCAACTGTAGCTGTTCCTGTGTCGTCTGACCCACTCAATGCTGTGACACCTGCTTCTGCCTCCCGAGCCCCAAAAGTCCATATACCCAAACATATCCATATCTTCCCCAAGACTCCTGTTATCCATCTACCCATTGGCAAGTCAGTACAATGTATTCCAATGTCAACTGGAACTCCTAGAGCTATTGGTGCTCTTCCAAAATATATACCCACCAAGGCTGGAGGGCTCATGCAACACTTGATCACGCCAAATATCTCAGAGTCGCGCCATAGCCTTGTTGCACACGTGTCCGCCTTCCAGTCACACAAAGATAATGATGATAGCGACACAAGTACTACTGGTGATGTAAATTATACATCTATTTATACTTATGGTATACTATGAGTGCTGATATTGCCTAGGAATCCACTGACTCCACCAAAGAAGCTAGAGCCAGGCTTGTTTTGGACGCCTCCAGAGCACAGCGAGATGTTCGTCTTGCAGAAAAAAAACTTGCAGACTCCATCATCGCAGAGAATGATGCACTTGGGAGGCTATACAGGTTCCAAGCAGAAGAAGCTCAGAAACAGCTTGTGGACACTAATTTCAGTATCGGTTACATACACCATTCCATCCGCAAAAGCGGTGTCACATTATCGGATAGTCATCCCCGAAAACGTCGTCGCACATCTGATGATGGTCGAGTTCATGACTCAGATGAACTTCTGGTACCAGCCAACCACATAAGTAAGCAAAATTAAATTTCACAGTAACTCTTCGATTCACATATTCCACAAGATGATTCTCTGAAGCTTGAATGCCAGCCCACTTATAACTCGGAGGCTCCTGTAGATGGTTTTTAATGTGATCTTCCTGTTGTATTAAATTGTACCTACGCCGATACCGTGTCAACCCCTGTTGCCTCCAATTTGAGTCTCTTTTGAATCACTTAGTTGTACCTTGTACTAGCGACTGTGATAGGGGCAGCTTAATGTATTTCTCTGAGTCTTGCACAATCAGTAAGGATGATTTATTAGACATGCACTAGTATACTATATATATAGTGCTACCTAGTACAGAGCACCTGAGTGGCACTGCAGACCACTGTGTCTGCTACATGCCGCTGTATGCCGCTGTGTAGCACTGTGGAGTGCTGTGTTTTAGGTTTGAACTCCACTCTTGCTCAAAGTCCCAGCTGTCCATGGGCTTTCTACTACTATGATATCCTTGAATCTAACAGCAATAACTGCATGGTTCAAAGCAAAATTGTGCAAAAAGGCAGACTTGAAGTAGATTATTACTAGTAGAAGTATGTATGATTTTTGTGGAACAATGGAGCACCGGTCCACAACTAGATATGTCAGCTGGCCACTGGTTGAGCGCTGCTGCCTGGGCCATATTGATAGACCTTTGTTGGCATCTTAACTTGAACACTCTCCAATGAGTCTCCGTCATGGCCATCAGTGCTAGCAGACATGGGTCTCTCCCCCTCAGCTCTCCCTCATTGTACTCTAATATCACTCAATCTGCAGACCAGTCAGGAGACTGGCTGCCTTTAACACCCTCAACCAATTTGAAGTTGTCCTTCGTCTTTGGTCAACAAACACTCCAACTTGAAGAATTGCATGAAGACATTTTCAAGCCTGTAGTAGAACTACCCGACCTTGATCAGCTAATCCTTCTTGGTGATAACCTTAAAGCAGCATTCATAAAAACACTTGCTTTTGACCTCGATCACGCTGATGAAGGTCTGAATATTGGTACAAATTATATACGATCTTTTTCTTTTCAGTTAGATTTGATGACTACACTCTCAAGATCACTGTTTAACCATTCTTGAGGAACTTCAGTGGTTTCAACTAAACACAATCGTAAGATATCATTTGAGTCCGTCGAGTATCTCTAACGCCCTTCAAGACCATTTGGCATATCACACCAGCAGAATACGCAGCTGTCTTATCGTTTACGTCTGAATCTCCTAGTATAGAACTCAAAGCCAGGTGATTGTTACCGACACATACAAGATCCAACTACTTTCCAGACACGCAAGAAGTCGAGATTATGAGCCCCTCCCCCATACATGAAACCATCATCACATGGCTTCAGAAGTGCTTCATCACCTACTCTTTGCAAATCGGTCACAATGACCAGTACATCAACACACAATTCTTCACGAACAATCGGCTCCCCGATGAAGAATCATCGCAGCAAGTCCCAGATATCATGGGTGTCGTGCACTGTGTCAATCAGTTTGGCAACAACAGAAGCTTCGTTCGGTGACTCGTCGAGGCGGGTTTCAGCCAAAGTGACGCATCCATCATGCACAAATTTGGGAACATGGTGAAGAACAACTCAGACATCAAGAAGTTAATCAAGATATCAATCGATGAGGATGACACATTTCAAGGTCCTGAAGAGCACACTGATGTCGCGAAGTTGCTTTGCAAATCTGGATCGTGGATGAACCACGAGAAGTTCAAGAGCCTCGTTCCTGTTACGGTTAACAATGAATCCCCCTAGGCCACTATTGTAAGCTTATAAGAGTAGATTGCTAAGGTCAAGATGGAGAACATATGTCTGTACACTACTGACTAAATAAGTAGGTTTAGAGCGGAGCTCTAATATACAAGCAGAGTCTGAATGGTAATCGTCCAATGGGAATAATCGTAGTAAGAGTCGTACGATGTGATGTCGATGGAATTAGGTAGAATGTTCTGTGATGTTCTGTGAATAAGTGAAAGGTGAAAAGGTGCCAAGGTGAAGTCGTGAAATGGTGAAGCAGTGAAGGTAAGCTGATGAACTGTAACAGTTCCGCCCAAAACATCTGACATGATGTATGGGCCTGTAGTTGTTGGGGGGCACAATTGGTTGAAGTTGAAGGCGGTTAGAATCACAGTCAACTTGAAGGATGAAGTGTCAGGCAAGTTTAGATTCGATTGGAGGGATCCTGAGCACTACACCGAAGGGGTACATCCCGTTTTTTTGTGTTATTATTCACCTTACAACTCAAAAACCCACAGACTCTCCTTCCTGCTGTAAATATGGTGGACGTAGATCACGTACTCAGCACAAGTGCTGCGAACCTCAAGGCCAAGATCATTTCTATCATGGAGGGGTTCGGGCTTGAGAAGAGCATGATAGACAAAGCTCGTGATTCAAAACCCAAGCTACCGTTCAACTGGTCCGTCGCCGCTATGCAAATGTCCTCCGCCGTTTGTGACACTGCATACTTTCGTTACATTGATTGGTTCAACTATAAGTACACCAACAAGCGTAAGGGTGCTACTAGTACTACCGCTCACACCACAGAAGTTTCCGGCGAGTCATCTCAGGCCATCACCCCTCTCACTCCTCTTGCCAGTGGTTCCACTGAACGTGACTCGAAGAAGCCGAAGGTATCACAAGAGAAGGCGACGAATTTGAAGAACACTACGAAGAAGAAGAAGAAGAAGAAGAAGAAGAAGAAGAAGAAGAAGAAGAAGGCAAGATGAAGTCCAGGGCTTCGTGACCGAATGGGCCTGAGTAGTAGTAGTCTTCGTTTCGCACTGACTCGGACATCTAATGTTCATTGGATACATAGTAATACCCCGCCAAGTACTACACTACTTGTAGTATATTCATCATCACATGTTGTCTGTTGCATCTGCCATACTGTACGTACCGCTACCTTCTCTATATCATATGCATTCATGGTGCTGCTACAATGTTTTTCTGCACTGTTAGTACTATGTAAGCTGAAAACTAAAAAGGCACGTGAAGGCCCGGGCCATTCATCTTTTGGATCCAATCATTCATCATCGCACTCTCAGTCTTCTAGCACACCCGGTATTCAAAGCCCTCACGGTTTTTCAATGGATTTAGATCTCCCGCCAGCATTGAACCTGGGCTCTAACTCGGATGGGGATGATATGGCCTACCACCACGAAGGAGCGGATGTGGAGAATGGTTTTCCTACCTCTGATGGAGAGAGACTGGATGGTGGAGCTGCAGGGGGGCATTTTACACGATTTCAAGGTGCTGCAAAGGTACATGTGTGGGGCCTGACTTTCCTGGAGCGGTTCAATGATGATGCATATGCACATCATCGAAACGACAATTTGTATTATCCATTTGCATCCTTTCAGGATTGGGAGCTCGCCAGTTTTCTACTGTCCTCGACATTGAGTATGGCAGCCATAGATCGCTTCCTAGGGATAGAACTAGTACATTTTCCTTCACCGACTCCGCATCAGCTAGAAATTCAAGTCTTCAACAGATCAAAGCCTTACCACTCTCCTATCGTACGGCAAAAGAGCTACGTGGTTGTGCTGAGCTTCTACCTTCTGGACCCAAATGGCAATATCGTGTCATTTCCACTGAACATCCAATGAAACTACCTGTGCACCTGTATTGGCGCAATCCGCTGGACTGTATTGAATCGCTCTTCAACAATCCTAGATTTGCCAAGGATATCGACCTCATACCTGAATGCATATACACCACGGCGGAGTGCACGGTACGGATATACGGCGAATGGATGACTGGCGAAGCAGCCTGGATGATGCAAGTTCACACCTTGGTGTTTAGTGAGATTATTTGTCTTACTTCTCTATTGCAGTCCAAACTTCCAGCGAATTCTACACTACTTGGTGTAATACTTTCCTCTGACAAGACTAATATCACGAACATGACTGGCGGACGTGTTGCCCACCCCCTCCTCATCAGCCTTGCCAACATCAAAATGGCAGTTCAAAACAAGGCGTCATCACACACTTTTCTTCTCACAGCCCTGCTTCCCATCGCTGATTTTCTGCATCTGGTCAAGCGCATGCAAGGTGTTTTAGAGGCTCGCCTAATCCATCAATGTCTTGACATTATCCTCGAACCACTCAAGCAGGCTGCACGCATCGGGCGGATGATGTCGGACCCAGCCGGAAACCTTAGATATTGTTTCACTCCCCTGGCTTCGTATATTGTGGATACACCCGAGGCGGCCATGCTCGCCTGTGTACGAGGAAAGACCTCACCACTCACCACGGCTTCATATAAGCAATTCGGTGACGCCTTCCAACACCCCCTGCGCACAGCCAAAATCACCCTCACACAACTCAACAGGATCAAATCTAAGTGCGACACTCAAGATGTCGAAGCCTTCTTCGCCACATGTGAGCCCTACCACCTCAGTGGTGTTGTTGATCCGTTCTGGCGCGACTGGCAATTCGCAGATCCAAGTCAGTCTCTGACTCCGGAGGCCTTGCACCATTGGCATCGCGAATCCTATGATCATGATGTACAGTGGTGTATTAGAATTGTTGGCGCGGAGGAGTTTGACTTTCGTTTCTCTGTCTTACAACCACTCGTGACATTTTGACATTTCAAACAGGGTGTCTCGACGCTCAAGCAAGTCACCGGAAGAGCGCAGCGGGACATACAGTGTTATCTTGTTGCTGTCATCGCAGGTGCTGCACCTCCGGGCGTCGTCATAGCTGTCCATGCACTTATGGACTTCCGATACTTATCCCAAGCAGTAACAATCGATGAAAACCAATGCCAGAAGATCCTCAATGCTCTCAAGACATTTCACGACCACAAACACGAAATTATCGAGCACAGTGGGCATCAGGGTGCCAAGAGCAAAAACATCCTCGACAACTGGTGCATTCCAAACCTTGAGATGATGCAAAGTGTTGTGCCGAGTATTCATCAAGTTGGTTCCCTCATACAGTGGTCAGCTGACACTACCAAACGAGCTCACATAACTTTGATCAAGGATCCAGCGGAATCAACAAACAACCAGAACTACAATCCGCAAAAATGTCGATATTTTCATACTACGACATCTATTGCTGAGAAATCGCAGATACATACTGCCACTGGAGTTGGATATAGAGATGGCATGGATGATGGGGTCAATGATGACGAGAGGCGATCTCCAGGCTGCCATCAGTGATTTCTGGAGGACAGAGCGCGTTGTGTCAAATTTCCTCAAGAAGGCAGAACTTGCCTTGTTGTCCACCACAGCGCCCAGACCACTCCGCACGTTCGTTGTTGGCTCGACCACCATACATCTCAATTTCGACCCCTCATTACGACGCCAAGCTATTGACGATGTCGCCATGAAGTTCTGTTTGCCTGACTTGCAAGCAGCACTCACGGATTATGTTCAATGGGAGGGTCAGACTAATCAAGGCTTCCACAAGTTGACAGGACAACATCGAGCATCACCAACTGCGGATCTTCCATTCCAGCATCTTAATATTTGGTTCAAAGTGCACGTGCAGCAGATGCCACACCACAGCGGGTCAGCCTTCCTTCCTGCTCTGACGGTCAATGCGTCTCTGCCAGATGCCAATTGGAAGTATGGTCGCTATGATGCTGCCATATTTACTGTTGACGGCACCAAACAATGGCCCACTAGCGAGCTTAAAGGTAATTCAATGTATTTTTCAGTGTTATTTTGTTCTGATGTACAAACTCTAGGTCACATTGTTGTTGAGGTTCACCTCATTATGCTACCAGTCTCACCACCAGGCAGAACTCTCCCATGGGCTGCACGTAGTACCTCAGCAACATGGATCGGCATTGGAACGCACCACACAGATGCATGTTCTGAAACGTGCCATGCGAGCAGGAGTGATGCCTTTTGGGGACATCCTTCCCTTAGATCAAGTTCGCTCCTTTGCTCACATTATTCCCCGCTTTGGTCCTGTTGCTGACACTCGTCTGACACCACAAAACAGCTCTAAGTTTGCTCAATCATTTTTCCTCAACAAGTACATTGACAAGGATTTTTATCACATCATCTCAGAGTCGGCATAGTAATTTAGTAGTTCTATGTAGTATTACCTTGTACCTATGAGTTTCCTTTTGAAATTCACCCAAGTTCTGCACCATGCTCTGACCACTGTATCATGCTATGAGCCGCAACCACTAAGATGTCTGTAAGTGCTGTATTCTGCTGTAATTTAATCAAGCGCTAATATTAGATTTTAGCCAGTTGCTACGTGTTCACTGTGGATGCTGTAAGTTACCACAGGTGGCTGTACTCGGCTAGGGCACTACGTCATTTTAAGGGTTTTGCTGATGTTAAATTGTATAGCATCAATTGAGGGTGTTTATACACATTTATTCATTCTTACGTCTTTTACGATCTAAGCTTTACGTGTACATTCGCAAACTCTTCCTTTCACTTCAAGGGAGACTTGACAAAGTTGAAACACAACCTACTAGGGTGAAACATACCTAACCGATATTTTTAATGTTTTCATTGAAACATATGCACTTCATTTTATTATTGTTCATTATCTTTCAGGTTATTTTGTGAGTTGAAAGAAAAGGTAATTCCTCCCAAAGAACCAGCACATTATCTACCATGAAAACTAGAAAAGTCGTAGACCATGTACTTAAGGACTGGCAAGAAGTCTTATTTGTATAGTTGTGTTGTCTCTATACACATGTTCTATATAAGACCCTTAAGTAACAAGACACTGTGCAAAGCGCAATGGCATGAGTACAAGCTCGGAGATATGTTAGATAAATGGAAATAGCATGGGAAATGCACCAATGAACTTCAGTAGACATGTAATGGACAGGATATGGGCAATAGGATGAGTTGCGAAGCGTGCACGCTAAATCTACAAAAATAAAAATGGAGGTATGTGGATGCACAAGACTTGTCGTATGGATAAGAACTAAATGATAATTGGAAAGTGGGAGAATTCAATAATGTACGCTCAGCGAGACGCGAGTCTCTACATCGGTCTTGATTTTGACCTTGGTTGCAACTGCGCTGGATAGCTGATTTTCACTAGTAGCTTTAAAGTTAGTAACATGTATGCTACATAAAATGAATACCGGGCTCACACATTGGTATGTTCTGAGCCTTGCTGAATCATCCTCTCAATATTTTGGAACCAGAAAATGACTCGCTGAATAGATAAAAATCAGTAATATATCATCTTATTTACACCTGCAAAAAGAACAACTTACCTTGGATCCAGGAGTGACAATGTTGAGGTTGAGACAATAAGTATCTCACAGAGAGATGACACCATCAATCTCGACAAGGGTGTTATCCTCCAGCATATTGACAGAAGGCATCAAGGGAAAGTATGCGTACATATGTCTGATAAAGCCAAACTTTGGACTTGTGCAGCAAATTCTGGTGTAGTCAGAAAGTTCCAATGGAGTTTTGATATTGGCTCATTGAACATATACATAGGCATTCTACTTATTGTCATCATCCTTGCCATTGCCCAGCATGTTTTCATTTCACAAGGGACCATTAGTTCATTCCAATAATGATAGAAACCTGTATAGTCACTCCCCTTTACAGAATCCATGTTGGGCTGGAGACCCATCTCACCCTTCCCCTTTGTCTCCGGATATGCTCATACCTTACCCATTTCCCAATTCAGGTCTACCACAACACCAATTTCATCAGATACATACTGTATGATCATTCTAATATTCACAAATATATTTCTAGGGTGCATTTATGCACGATCATCAAGCCTTACTTGAATGCTGCAGGGCATTAGAGCTGCAGGAAATCCAACTAACTACTGAGCATGATACTATCAGGTAAATCTTCTCTTAGCACTAGCCAATTCTAATTGAATTTCATAGGTCAATGTTTGAACATCTTGTGAGTGCTATTCAGTTGTCCAAACACGATCCCTTCCAGCTCCATGATTCAAAGCTTGTTGGCCCAGCATCTCATGGCTCCAGCCGCCCTACCCACAAACAATATCCCAAGATACGATTCTGGTCCCAGGACAACTCTTTTGAGTGGCTTGATACTGCTAGTAGTCAAACCACTGATTGTGAAAGATTCCATATCTCGAGGATGAAAACGGAAATCCTGTACCCAAGAAAACAGTCACGGCAATCCGCAAACTTCTCCACGGTGGATGGTCTGAGCATTTAAATCAACAATTAGCTCCACAATCTTGGGGAAGGTTGCTTCTGGGAGCCAGCTGATACACACACTGGTCGAAAATGCATACCTGTTGTCTTAATAACCAAAAATCTTACATAAAAACGTGTAAAAATGTAATGACACCACAATTACACTTGGATAAGACTTCTTGCCAGTCCTCGATTAACACGGTCTACAACTTTTCTTCTTTCATGGTAGATAACATGTGAGTTCTTGGGAGGCTCGCTAAACCAATTGGGTAGATTAATTTAGCCAGAGCTAACTCTTCTTATTGAAAATATAAGCTTTGACTAGGAAAGATCCTTCTAGACACTTGAGTTGCCTTCTTGAATATATGGTGCTCCTATGAGACGTGGTCTCAAATAATACGATAAGTGTTGATCAAGGCTCAGGTTGATCAAAATATGATAGAACTGTGATCCAAGGCTTGGGTTGGACAAAATACGATAAACTAGCTGTCCAAGGCTTGGGTTGGACAGGATATGATGAACTGCTGAGACAGGGTCTCAAAAACGTAGACCAAAGCTCGTGTTGGAGATACGTAAAACCTGGAGAGAGATGCTCTCACAGAAATATTAACCAAGGCTCATGTTGGCTGATACACAAATAAACAGCTGAGACTTGGTCTCACATACTGCTTATGTAATCTCAAGGGATACTGGTCCTGGCACTTGTTCTATTTCAAAGGGACTAACTTTACAAGCAGAAATCTGTCACTAAGACTGATTGATACAAATGGGAGATCTATTTTTTTGTGTGGGGGGAAATGGGCTTCCCTTATATACATTTTTGCGTGGGAACATTACGTAGATACACAGTCAATTTAATAAAGAGAGAACCAATCAGAATATTGGGTGAAACCCAATAAAAGAAATAAAGATAGAGCTATGACATCAAAGTAGGTATAGATCATTCCAGCAAGTACTGTATGACATCATACATGAGTCGTTGTGAGTCATTCTGAGTCATTGTGGAGCAGAATATTCTAGTTTGCGGAGCGGAACTTTCTAGAGCCGATGACATCATACCCTTATGGGTACAACTTTGTCAAGTGCCTGATGTATCAAAGCATCCTAATGAAAAGGTAAATCAATGAAACACTAGAGAAAACTACACGAAAATAATAATACAGTAAGAGATATAGATTTTGATAGGCTTTAAACTTTTCTCCATGGTTTTCTCTAGTCCAAGTGAATAAGCCAAAGGTAAGGAAATACCTAAACCTTTATTTCATTCCCTTATCATCTAGGTCATAATGTGATTCCCATCTCACATATGACTTTTCTTTGAAATATACTGAAATCTTGGGCTCCAGTGATGTCTTGATAACCGAGGTAAGGGTTGACTAGTCTGTGGGCTAAGCTAACAGACTTTGTCTTTTCGAGGTAGACATGTCCATGTATGATTCCCGAATCATGCAGGACACCATTATTTAAGTTTGCTAATGATGGTTGGAAATTCGACTATCTCGCACGACCTCGTATCCTTCTTGGCACCGCAACTTGATGGCAACAACTGAAAGTCTTGAGACAGTGTCAAGAAAGAGGATGATAATGCCGATGATGACAACAACAATGATGACAACAACAACAACAGCAATGAGCAAACAGGCAAGAAGTGCAAACATTCAATGGCATCTATCAAGCCCAAGGTTTCCAGCAAGAAAAACAAAGGTGCGTGTATCTATTGTTACAATCTATGCTAATTAAATCTGCTACAGTTATTCCAACCTCTCTAACTCCACCCTTGAGCGCCCCAACAGCTCTACCTGCACCTGTTGTCGATGTCCCTGGGCCTCTAATGCCTCTTACTATTGCTCAGGCTGGCTCCAAGTCGGCGAATACACCATTGAGTCCTGATCTTGGCATCTCCTGCCCCAAAGCCAAACCTCAAATCACTGACACCAAGAACACCACAGAACCTATTGAGCACTACCGAATCTCACATTAACTCCAAGAGTACTACCAAACCTCTCACCGACTCCGAGAACACTACCGAACCTGTGACTGACTCGGACGAGACTGCTACTAGTATATCTAATGCTAGCTCCAAGCCTTGACCCGTTCCCACACTAAAGCCTCTCAGAATCATGCTTCCCAATCCTCTGTAAGTTGTTGATTTTCGTCTGGTCCATTACTAACACAATATTATAGTTCTGTATTAGCACTCGCTGCTGCAAAAGTCAATATACTGCCATCTCCCCCAGCTGAATTAGATCTGAGTCCCCCCCTCCAATCCCATGGTCCTGGCGACCCTCCTCTAGAAGATTGTGCTGGTTCAAATGTGAAGAAAGAGAAAGAGATTAAGACCAGCGGCAAGAGCAAAATGCACCCAAACCCAAAGCAGAATGGACAGTACGTAAATTCATTCCACGTTGATCTTCTTTGTCTGACTTCTTTATACGACCAGGAATTTATGTGCACACTGCTGGCTTAAGCAAATCAGGAATTGAAGCTTGCACAGAATTAGTTGGAGTTTGGAAGTTGGGTACGAGGTAATATTACAACGTCACAGTGTTCTCCTAAGTCCTGCTCTGTACTTTTATACTACAATACCAGTCTATAATTCCAGACAATATCTCCCTTAATCCGCATGTTGCAGCTGTCCGAACATTGATCCAATCTGTTTCTGAGCTCCATCAGCCAAATTCATCCAAACGAGGACCAATACCATCGAAATTGCAGCTCAGTAAGCCTGGACGCAAAGCTATGGAAGATCACGTACTGTCAGTAGGTCTAGACTTCAAACGGTTCCGCCATAACGTCAAAGATCAGAGTATGAAATCAAGATTTCATTTCTGGTATTAAAATTACTGGTAACTATCAAGTTGTGCAATTCAGATAGTGCATTTCAGCAACTCACACAACTCGCACTGCATGTGCCAAATCAAATACCCCGTGATGTCTGCACAAAGTTCTCTATCAGACATGCTACCTGGTCAAGCCCTCTCAAAGGACATGCAAAGATGGCCACTGCAGCAGGCAAATACTCACGGTGCACTCAAATCTACCAATGTTCCTGTGGGACAGATACATCAGCAAATAATTATGAAATTCCATGGGACAATGTCGACTGCCTGGCTTGGGTGCAGCTAATTACAACATATGATATTTCCGATGACGAGAGTATGTATTTTCATTAATATCCAATGTCATACTCAATCCATGTACTAGATCCAAGACTGCTGACTATTGACGAGATATTAGGCATATTTGACCATGGTGTGCAGTGTCAGGAACTTGTTGAAATGTCTTGCAACCCTCGTATTCCTCTTCACCCTGATATGCGGGAGTATGCTCTCAGTCTGCTACAACAAAACATCCCCTTGACTCAGTTGCAGCATATGTGCCATAAGTGGGGGAAGTGTCATATCCCGTACTCCGGACCCTATTTCCCATCCCTATTGTCACCATCCTTTCCATTGTGCCTGCTATACTTCAGTAGGATTAGCCCTGCTACCTCCATCCATCATCCAACTTGATATCCAGCCTTCCGGACACTGCAGCCAGCCTGTACCCCTGACCCCTGAATCTTCGGATCTTCGGATCTCTAGACTTCCGGAACCTATCTGGATATATCCGGACTACTTTCCCGTGCTTCGGATCCAGACTTCCGGACCTATATCGGATCCTGTCCGATGTCTAGATCCATTTCTGATACGATACGATAAGCTTGTCCTGTTCACATAAGGATAACACAGCCTATTCCGTTATTCGGTATTCCTTACTTCCATCTTCTCGGTAATCCTCAATACCCAACTATGTTCTTGATCCATTTCCTTTTAAGTATTATTCCTATGTTTCCGGTCCTCGGCTATTCTCGTATTCCGTTCCATTACTGATCCACTCTGCCTTTTCATATCCATCTCCATTCTATTATGATCCGTGACACTTCACCATAATATTCCACATGTCTCGTACATAGCTTCGGATGACTGTTTACTTACATTTCCTGTGCTATCTTCAGTATATAAACCTGTGTAACATACGATACTACCTCAGTTCGAATATTAACGTTACTTTCCATCTAAAGTCATTCTCTATCATGTAGTCTCAAGGGATTGATTCCCTTATGCTCCGACTCTACCTTTCGGTAGTCTTTCCTTATGCTCCGATACTTTCGGACCTTGTCCGATAGTCAATCCTTGTCTATCCTTATCCTAAGCTATTTCGGACTATGTCCGATAAGCTATTCCTAGTCTTTCCTTATCCTTAGCTATCTTGGACCTTGTCCGATAGTTAATCCTTGTCTTTCCTTAACCTCCGCTACTTTCGGACCTTGTCCGATAGTTATCCATTGTCCTACACTTATCCTAGACTATTCCAGACTACGTCCGATAGTCATCTTGTATCCTCCGCTTATCCTAGACTATTCTGGACTACGTCCAATAGTCGTCTTGTATCATCCGCTTATCCTATGTCCTCCGATACTTCCTCTGTCCACCCTGGACTATCCCGGACTGCGTCTGGATAGTCATCCTCCATCCTCCGACATATCCTCTGTCCAGACATTGGCTTGATGCCTTGTCCTTATCTGTCCCTATCCATAACTCCTCCTCCACCCTCGGATATGTTCCCATTGTGTTTCCCGCACTTTGGACATATGTCCGGACGAGTTCCCACGCTCCGGATGTGCTTCCGGATTAGTTCCCACGCTCCAGATGCCTTCGGATTAGTTCCCGCGCCTCGGACATGACCCAGACAAGTCCTCGTAGGCTGGACATCTCTATTAGGATCTCCTGTGTTTCACAGAAGTCACTTAGGCACTCTCTTAGAGTAGCCTTGCCTTCGGAGTCTTACTAACTTCATTGGATGCCCTCTAGGCTTCCTTCCGAAATTAAGGGCACATACTTGGGTAAGGGGCACAGCGCACGAGCTGAGGCCAAGCCCTTCCTTCCTGATCCGACCCTCCGGCATGGATTCTGACAGGAAGGCCAAATGGGGACTCGCACCTGGCAACAATCACTACCGCTACATGCTTAGCGATCACGAGAGCTCATCAATGTACCGAACACTTGCAAACAAGATCGGAATTCCTCAACGTTCAGTAGCTGAAGATAATCTTGACCATTGGTTCTGTCCCACGAAACCAGAGCCATCATCTCCCCTTCTGTCAGAGGCCTTAGTCTTCTATCAGCCACATATCACCGACCGATTTGCACTAATCCTTATGTCAGCAAAACAGTGAGAGATGGCATGGTCATTTGGCCACCAGAAACAAATGCTGATGGACGGGACTTTCAATGTTTGCAGTTCTCGAGTCCTCCTCTTCATCCTGATGGTCATCGACGACGAAAACCGTGGGATTCCAGTACCCCAGATTATATTCAGTGCGCGACAAGAGGCGAAAGCAACACATGCCGACTATAATGGTCAACTACTCAAACAATATCTGTCCGAATGGAAGTCAAGCATGGCCAAAGCGAGGATGGCGAGGAGTTCAACATGACTGTTGGCAACACTGATAATGATGTCCGCGAACGTCACACTCTCCAGATCAATTTTCCTGAAGTTCTTCTTCTGTTATGTCGCTTTCACACTTGGCAAGCTTGGTGAAATGGAATGAACAGGGCTATATGATGCATTCCCAAGGACTCTCGCAAAGACACATGTCTTCAGCTTGCAAATTTCTCATGTTGCTTCTCAAGGACATCACAGATTATGATCTCGCTGTTGCTAGGTACAACGAGGAGCTCGCATACTTCAAGCAAATTTCCAAAGCTCGTGTTCCACTCGTCAAAGCAAAGGGCAAGGCTGGTCTGGCATTTCTGGTGTACTTTCAAGATTATCTCATGACTCGATCCTTCTGGACATCATGGTCTCTAGGTGGTGTACTGCTTGCTGCTGAATGAATGGGTATTCCTCTGGAAAAGGTGGGCTAAGATGACAAATCACTTGGAATCTTTCAATCATCAAATCAAGCACAAATACTTCACACCTTATTATCACTCTGGAAGACTCCCTCGTATCGATGCATGGGTGTATACACTTGTTGTCAAAGTTCTTCCAGCATTTTTCGTCCAACGTGAAGAACGTACCACAAAGGTTGACTACTATCTTGGCATGCGCCGAACCATCTACCATGGCAATTATTCAGCTTCAGATGAGTCAGATATCAGTATCCCTGTCGTTGATCCACCTATGGCAGAAGTGGACAAGATTGACGATGTAGACTGTACACTCATGATCAGCGAGATGGTCAACGAAGCAACATCTGAGGCTCTGGAGTTGTTGGAAGACTGTAATGATGATGTAGAGGTCATGCCACTCATCCTGAGCTCCGACAGCAACTCATGTTCTCTCATCATCAATGCCGAAAATTTGGGTGCTGACAGGATGGAAATCGATGACCCTGAGCTTTGTTTCAATGGATGGGACGAACTCGTGCTAGACACAGATGACATCCTATGCAACATAAATGACTTGGACTTGCCTCAGACCTTGCTATCATGTTCTGATCACCCCTGTTTGTTGCCACCATCTCCAGAACGTTCTCACAAGATCAATACAGGTCCCATCACACCCATCACACCAATTCACATTCTCGACACAACTCATTCTATTCCACACATCAACCCACAAATGGACGACGATGATGGTCTGTATGATTCAAAGAGTTTTGATGACCTCCATACAGAAGCTGAAGCCATCTACATGCAAAAGATGCTTACTGCCGAGGACACTCTCGTACAATCCCTACAGAAACTAATGTCAGTTACTCTCACCCCCAAGGCCTATGACACACACCTCAGTCAACACATACGAGAACGGCTTTCAGGGAACTACAATCCCTCTCCCATAGTCATCCACTCATTCATCGTGAAAAAGGAAAACATGCCACCCTTGGAAATTCCAAATAAAATCACTGCAATAACAACCACATTCAAAAAGAGTTCAATTCAGTCTTTCGTCCCTCAAACAAAGGAAAAAGAAAACCGTCATATGGCATCCAATAATTCATTTCACTTTACTCACCTGTTGCGCTGTTCTCAGAGCTTTGTTTGTACCCGTTGTTTTCATTTTTGCTGTTTCCATGGAATTTCCTATATTGTTGACCCAGAGATTTTTTGCACAGAGATAGAAGTCTGGAAACGAGATGATTGTATTTCATCGAGTTAGCTGTAGTTCACCGAGATATGAGTACCTAGACATCCACAACGCACTGTGAAAAGTTGGACTTTGAAAGGTGGCTTAGTCATTATCTCTGGGTAGGTTCAACGTCCAGCAAATCAAGACTAACTGAACTACAGATGAGTTCTGCATATGCTATGGCAGTCTTAACGAAGAGCAGAGGATGGTATATGTCTTGGTTCCCTATGTACAGATATATATGTACTGTAGCTATAACACTAAGAGTCTGTTTGGCTGCTCAGATTTAGCTAACTTAGCTAACTTTTTCAAACTTCAAACTAGATTAAGTAAGCTTACTGAACTGCCAGTCAATGTGACCAATAATGTCACACTAGTACTTATCTATCAATCATGCCTGCAACCCGACTTTCATCTAAACACCTCTGTATATGTGGTAGGACCATTATGGCCAAGGAAAAGAAGAAATCTGCCCAAACCAATGACCTGCCGAGAAAAAATCCCACTGCATTTGGTCCCAGGTGGATGAAAGTGTCCTGATTTCATACATCTCCACCCATTGAGCCAAGGGCGGCGATGAGATGAATTTCAACAAAATGTTTTGGGTTACTGTAGCTGCAGAGATGGCAGTCAAGGGCAATGAGTGCCTCTAAGAGCCCTAATGCATGCCATCAAAAGTGGGGGCGAGTATGTATACATCTTCAGTGGTGCGATGGTTACTGATACTATTACTCCTATGGATGCGCAAATTTTTCAAGATGATTGATAAAATAGCCAACTCTTCTTGGATATCCTACTCTTGTGAAAGGGAGTGAATATCATCACTAAATCTGAGACAATATGGACTCTACTTAATATATGTTGTTTCAGCAATCTCTTCATTGCCGCACTAACAATTTTCATAGGCAGACCCACAAGTGAAGGCCATCAAAACCATAGACTAGGAACATTATGAGGCCCTGGCTGAATTCCTTCTGTCTCATACTAGCTCTTGGACTGGTTTCCATGCAGACCTAGACATTAACACCAACACATCAATTCCCACTAGCACTCAAGCGCTAGTAACATCATTATGAAGTCACTTAAAAATATGCTTGAAAATGTCAAGTGCCAGCAGAAAGCTGATGCTGACATGACACCTATCTCCAAAGACCCCCAGATTATTCTAGTGTCACATCAGTCAGCCCAAATATTTTTAGAAGATCAACTTGCTACTGATATAGTAGAAGACAATGCTACATCATCTCGTAAACTATATTCCTTCCAGCCATTATTGTACAACTGACTGTACCCTCTATCAGAAACTGCTACAAGCCTTGGTCTAGAATTCAATATCTTGATTTGGCAAGTTACAGATTGCTATAAAGCTAAACTTGCAAATATCACAGAAACACACACTATCAATCCCCTCCTAGTATATGAGATTGACTACCAACTCATCCCACCAGCAAAATATGAGAACAAATTGTGTGGTGCTATCATAGAAGTTCATTTTTCACCATCACATCAAAAATCTAAGCATCATATTTTCAACACTATTCTTCACGAAATGATCGTGTTACAGCCACCATCTAACATGTCATCCAGTCTACTTCTAGTGTTGTATTATCAGCATATCATTCTGTTATTCTATCTACCTTTGCTACCAACCTGGGCAACTCACAATCTGGTTCTCTTTCCTTATTGAGGATTTTGACATGTCCACCAGTATAGACAAATAAGGACATTTCTTGCTCTCATCTGATTTCACCTCATCTGACCAAAATACTCTATGCTGCCCTCTTTGTAATTCTAACTGAGGTAATGCAATTTCCTGACCTGTATCTGTAATTGTTTCAACATCTGATGATATTAGCACTGCTAAATGTAATACTTTTATAGAAAGTTTATAGAATGTATGGTACTGTGGATTGCTCTACAAGAATGAATGCATTCCCCTCCATCCGCATATACTCTCAAATGTGCTACACCATACATATGTCACAGTTATATTTCCTTCCATAACAAAAATGACTCATGTCATTAAAAAGAGATGAAACATATACTTTACTAAGACCTTTTGTTTGATACAAGTGAAGACATTATAGCCCCACTCAGAAAATCTGAGGAGATGACAAATAATCTTTATGAGTACGTTACTACTGGCTGGGGAAATCCTGCTTTCTGAGATGCAGTCTGTTTGGAATCCCAGCACATTTATCATGCAGAATTATCAACTTTTCAACAGATACTTCAGTATAGACTCAAATAGCATTTCTGTTCCACAATAGGAAGTATGGAAGCAATATCTGAAAGTGGTAGAGAAATGTAAAGAATATTTTTACTTTTTTTCCATTAGATCCTTGGAATACCAAGATAAGAATCTGAGGAAATACAAACTAAAATTGTAGATACTTGCTTTTTTAACTGACTCCCATGCATTGGTGATTACAACAATACCTCTTAAAATACTGGCCAGGACAAACTGACACTACATTTTTTTTTGGCTTGCCCCTTGGATGACATTCTTTGGTGCTTCCAACCTCAGTCGCTAGTATTAGTGCCTGGGTCATTGGTCGGTTGCTACTTCCAGAATGCATTAATCCTCACTACCACTGTTATCTTTTGTCACCAACCCATAACAATAATGTCAACGAGAAACATTAGAGACTGATTCATCAAGCAACTAAACTGGCTTGATGATCATTACACAGCATACTTGTATGTTTAAAACAATAAGGTGATCTGGAACCATTCTGGATGTGTCTCTTTGCAAATTTTCTTAAGCGTGTTTGTTTATTTACTCCCTACTAGTTCTTGTGGCTCCCTTGTACAGAGGATTCCCTTAGCTCAGTAGTTGTCCTTGAGTCGAGACTTACACTCGCATTCAGGACTTGCTGTTTTCTTATTCATCTGTGATTCCTCCACGGTTTAGCCCATGAAAAGTTGCTTGATGAGGTGTGTGCGGAAAGGAAGGTTCTTGTTGAAGGTCTTGGCCTGAATACACGTCTAGTCAGTATACATATACAAAGGTAAGAAGTAGATGGCGTACTTTAATGTCCATCTCACCACTAAGGAATGGCTTCTTTCTTGTAGATATAACCTAATTAGCTATGTCAGCTAAGGAAGGAAGATGGAGGAAGGAAGACGGAGGAAGGAAGACAATGTTAAGATTAGATTAAAAATATATAACCTGGAAAGACATCACCTATTTCCTTGGGACGTAAGTGCTGCAGCATGAAGATCACATTCTCTCTAGCCTTCCTAGCCAACACTATGGTTGTGATGGATACTTCAGATTGTGAAACCACTGGACTGAAAGATAAGTTTCAAGTGATTAAATATTCTATGCTAGTGAGTGAGTTTACTCTACCTGTCATATTCCATTCCTGAACCTTACTCATCTAGGCTGGTTAACCTGGGTCCGGTGAAGAAGAGGAATCTGAACCATGGGGAAAACACAGGGGGATAATGGAACAGTAAGTCCTGAATGCGAGTGAAAGTCTCGACCCAAGGACAGCTACTGAGCTAAGGGAACTCCTCTCTGAACGAGGGAACCACAAGAACTAGTAGGGTGTAGAATGACAAACGCGCGAAGCGCGATGTAGAGCGGAGCGCGGGAAGCGGACGCGCGATGAATATGCGCGAGAGCGAGAGCGGAAGACGTGGCGCGCGCGATGCGGGAGCGCGCGCTAAGGTATGGGATAGAGAAGTCGCGCGAACTGCGACTTAGATAGTTTTGTTTATGAAGTAGATCTCACTAGATAGAACTAGAAGATGACCAAGTGATAGCTGCGCGGCGCGCGAGATTGCGAGGAAAATAGATTCTTAGTGCTAAGCTGTCTACTACACAGAGGGAGTAGCTCGGGGAGAAAAGCGATCCAGAACCTCTACATGAAGTCCCACATATAAGTAAAAATGCAAGCGTTGCTAGACGCGCAGGCCCGAAGATGCGAACCGAGTAAGCTGAATATAAGCATGAAAATATGTAATAAGGCTTTTGGTACCGCGCGAAGCGCGACGGCGTGAGTACAAGCTCGGAGATATGTTAGATAAATGGAAATAGCATGGGAAACGCACCAATGAACTCCAGTAGACATGTATTGGACAGGATAAGGACAATAGGACGAGTCGCGAGGCGCGCGGCGAACGCGCGCGCGCGCTAAATCTGCGAGAATAAAACTGGAGGTGCGCGGAGGCACAAAGCTTGTCCTAGGGATAAGAGCTGGGTGATGTTTGGAAAGTGGAGGAATTTGATATTGTACGCTTAGCGAGACGCGAGTCTCTACAACACCTAGGGACTTTAAATTATGACTGTCCCCAGTCATCGCGTTCGCGCGCGTGAGAATGTGTCGAGACTTAGTGGATTTTGGATGAAAGAGGTCACGTGTCATGCGGATGTAGCGGTTGCCGGTAGCCGGCCTTGTGGATTTGAAACGTCGGAGATTAGCGCCATTGTGCTGACATAATGTGGACTTAGCGCATATAAAGCGCTAGTTCTGTAGTGTTTGTGGTTCATCTCTCTTTCGCACCACTTGCAATACTTCTTAAAAATTATCATGGAATCTTTCAATCCCTCTATGCTTGACCACCACTCGCCATCGCCACCACCCGTTCCCAACATCGAGGAGCGTTCGGCTATCGATGACGCGACCATGGACGAGGACGCACAAGCCGTGGCAGACACACTCGCGCAAGAAGATGCGCGCGTCCAGGAGGAACAATCCGTGGCGGATACGCCCGCGCCCGTGCCAGATCCACCGAGTGTCGTGCTTATACGCGCATGGGGCGAACTCCTTGGGGAGTTGGATGATTTGCGGGACTCGCGTCCTGATCTGATTCCGCGCAACCTTCAGGCCTTGGAGGATTGGCTGCGCCGTTGGGAACAATATGATGTGAGTTCGATCTTTTTCTTTCTCGCGAATTGATTCTGAAGGGTTTTCACAGGTTAAAGTGCGCGCGTGCTATGTGAGTGCGACGGAGGAAGAGCTTACGCTCCCGATGAGCGTGGAGAACTTGGCCACTGTTCGGGAGTTGAGTGACTGGAACAGCGCAGCGTCAAAGAAGAAATCGGCATGGAAGAAGGCGTGGGAGGCGACTGCCGTCACTGTGGAGGCTGGCCAAACAGTGGTCGTGAAGACGGCGGGGAAAGCGAAGGCGAAGGCGCCTCCCGCGCAATCCCAAAATATGGGTGAACCAGTGAGTACTTCCTTGCCCTGTCTGTGGCAGTAGCTAACGGCTTTTTGACTTAGCGAATGGGTGGGCGTATCACGACTGAGCGCCTCAACGAGACTAAGTGCTCGCGTTGTGTTGCGCGTGGGATCGCATGCGTCGCTGGAGCGAAGGAGAGGTGTTTGCCTTGCTCCAAAAGCCACTTGGGATGTGATTTCTGTGAGTACCTTCGCGCCTTAACCTATTGTCTGCTTAGCTTAACGAATTTTTCAGCATCTGCCAAATGCAAGGCGCCTGCAGCGGCTGGTGCTGGGCGCATTACTAGCCGTCGTGCTGATGCTCGCACCGCTGCTCAAGGGATGAGCAAGTCGTGCGCGGAGCATGAGGAGTCGACCACTGATGAAGCCAGTGAGTCAGACGAGGATGAGGTGCAGATCGTTGCTGCAGTGAAGGTGACGATGAAGAAGAAGATCGTCTTTCGCGATTTCAAGGGTCTTCCTTCGCGCGCAGCGGTGTTGGCACCTCCTTCGCGTGCAGCGGTGTTGGCACCTCCTTCCTCTGAGGTGAGCAAGCTGGAGGCTGAGGTGGCTAGGTTGGGTGCAGAGAATGCACGCCTTAGAGGGGAGGCGGATGATGTCGCGCGCATGAGAAAGGAGCTTGCGCGCCTTCAATCCGAGAACTCGCGTCTTCGCGAGCAGACCAGCCGCTACCGCCTATTCTGCCTTGATTCGCGCCAGCATGCGCGCGCTCAACACGTTGAGTTGCTCGCCGCAAGCAACAAGTTCTACAATTATTCCATGGAATGGTCCAATGCGGAGAAGGACATTACTGAATTCCTCGCGCAGGAGGAAAACTTGACTGAATAGTCAGTAGATAGGATTTGCTGTACTTGCGCGCTGGCCGCCCCGCTCTTGTTTTTGAATGAAATATCCTTCGCGTCGCTTGTATTGGGGTGAAACCGCGGTCCTCTCCTAAGTCCATATCCATGTCCATGTCCACTGGGTCCATTGGGCCTAAGTAGAGGAAATGAAAAATAGGTAAGCGCGTGTCTTATATGAGTCATAGAGAGGAAAATATAGTCATAGAGGAGCGTTCGCGCGAACTTCGCGTTCGACTTGTCTTCTTCATTCTGCTTCCGTAGTCTATTCTTTTCGCGTGTTCCCTTTGGCGTGATATTATGAGATCGGTAAAGTCTATAGTAAAATGTGCGCGGCGCGGCTGCGCGCGTTCGAAATTGAAAGTCTATAGGGTTGATTATGCGCGCGCGAGTTTAAAGAGAAAGCTTATCTTTTTATATACGTGGTTTGGTTATTATGCGCGATGCGCGAGATAAATCTATAGTCTGTTTATTTGTATGTTCAGTGAATGCGCGCGTTATGAATCGGATATGAGAGAGAAAATGAGTTCGCCGGATGAAACCCGGGGTAAAACAGAGAGTATATACTTGAGCGAGACGATGTTTTTGTGATATGGTGTTGTTATATTGTTGTTTTTGTGTTTTTGCGTTATTTGGAATGTATATGCGATATGAGGCGTGAGTCGAGGATACGAGGGTGCGGGTGTGCGGATATGAGGGAGGGGATATGTGACTGTTCGCGCGCTAATCTTCGTAGTCGCGCTCTGGGTCGTCTTCAGCTGGTTCGATGGTTTCTTCTGCTTCTAGCTGGTCAATGCTTTCTTCGTCCAATCCTGTCATCTGGGTTACCGACACGCGCTCTTGGCTGCGCGGGTAATATGGGATAACGCGGAATGCGGCGAAGCGAAGCTTGGATATCGCGCCATCTAGTTCTGCCAACATGTATGAACCTCCTTTCGTGCGCCGCACGACTATCATGGGCCCTAGGTAGCGCGGCTTTGTTTTCTTGCTAAGCTCGTACTCAACCTTCGAGTTGCGCACAAGCACTAGCGCGCCTGGCTCGAACTCGTAAGATTTGATAGACGCGCGGAAGCGTTGCTCGAAGTCGCGAATCGACTTGTAACGCGCTTTGACAACTTGGTCTTTGATCGCGTCAAGGTCTGACTCGCGCTTCTGCAATTGGCGCGCGCGCCATGCTATAAGGTCAGCAGTGTTAAATGCGCCTCGGCTTGGTAAGGGCGCGAGGAATGTTGCTTCAGCGAGATCAAAAGGAAATATAGGCTCAACGCCGTGAACCATAAAATAGGGCGATAAACCCGTCGCGCGATGAATAGTAACGCGCTCTGCCCAGAATACGCAGTGTACGACTTGATACCACCGAGTATCATCACCGTCGCAACTTTTGATGATGGCCTCCCGGACATCGCGATGGCGTCGCTCAACTATATCATTAGCTTGGGAGTTATATGGCGAAATGCGAATAGGGTGAATCCCATATTTGCGCGCGAGCTCGTCAACCACGAGTCTATACGCGGGTCCGTTGTCAGTTACGATTTCTGTGATTGGACCCCATCTGCAGAGGAGTTCTTCGAAAATGAAAGCGGTTAGCGTTTTAGTATTCTCTTTGCGCAGCATACGCCATTCGGGATACGACGTTAGCGCGCAGCGCGCTTGCACGAGATACTCGAATCCGCCCACTTTGGGCATCTTCATAGTGTCGATATGCGCTTTGCGAAACAAACCTCCAGGAGTTGGAACTGTTGGCGGAATATGTAGCTTGCGCATCTGTCGCGTCTGACACTCATGGCACGTTTTCGCGTACCACTTGATATCTTCAACGATGTGCGGCCACCAAAAGCGAAGCAATAATCGAATGCGCGTAGTATAGATGCCTTTCTGTACAAGGTCGTCGTGCGCTTCCTTCAGAATGCGAAGGCGCTTGTGCGGTTGCACTACTAGCTGGTGTCTGCCATGGGGTTCTCTACGCCAGAGGTTTCCCTCGAGGACGAAGAAACGCGCGGCGTGATTAACGAACGCTGCGAATTCGTGATCTGAAAGGTCAGCTGGTCTTTCGCACGTGATAAGAAAATGTTGCGTCAGAATGAGCGACGCGTCAATCGCTTGTGCTGCTTCTGAGCGCGGGATCGCTTGTTCAGCGTCCTCGTCCTGCGCTACGTCAAGAAATACGCGGTGAATAGGCGCGCGCACTAACTGCGATGTGTAACAGTTATAGTGCGCGTGGTGAATTATTTCTGAGGCACTACCCGCGAGGCGGTAAGTCCTATCATTAAGTATCGCGACTCCAAACGAGTACGCGCGATCAATCCAATCATCATGGTCATCGTCCTCTAAGGGATCTTCATCAGCGAGCGGCCTCCTTGAGAGACTGTCGACGCCTTTGTGCTTCGTTGCGGAGACGTGAACGAGTTTGAACGAAAATAAAAGAATACCCGCGATCCATCGATTGATGGTCGTGTTGGGTTGCAAATCAGGATTATTGATCATACCTTTGATATACTTCGCGTCAACTTCGACAGTTAAACGCTTGACGCCGAAAATGAATACGCGTACTGCGCGTAGCGCGCGGAAGAGTCCGTAGAGCTCTAGCTTCGCTTGTGAATAGCGGCTTTCCACTTCGTTCAGCACGATAGAGCCGAAACGATTGGGATAGCGCTTGCCATCTGCGCCTACTTGCAACAGAATGAAGCCAATCGCGATATTGGACGTGTCGACCGCGAGAATGACTTCACGATCGCATTCGTAGTTGAGGCGCCGCAGCGCGGGAGACTCGAGTATTGACTCTTTTAGAATCTCTACCGCTTGGCGCTCTTCTTGTCCAAATATGAAAGGGACATCTTTCCTGGTAAGGTTGGTTAGCGGGCGCGCTTTGCACGCGAAATCACGAATAAAAATGCGAAGAACTCCGCAGGTTCCTAAGAAACCGCATACTTGAGACTGGTTAGTGGGCTCTGGCCAATCGCGAATCTTTTGAACTTTAGTGTCTTTGGGTATGCGGCCCTCAAAAGTACACTTATGTCCAACTATTACCGCGCTAGGCGCGGCTAAGACGAATTTCGTCGCGCTAACTGTTACGCCCACGTTGCGAAGACGCTGTAGGATGCGATTCATTACTGTGAGATGCTCCCATACGAAGCGGCGAATGCCTTGGTTCTCGGCTATGAGTTCGTATGTGCCGTCGTCATATTTGTAACGCGTTTCAACAGATTTAACTGCGATGTCGTCTATGAAGGGAAGGGTGTGTTTCGGAATTTCGTCTTGGAGGATGAAGGCGACGTCGCCCTGGAATATCTGCGCGGCGTTAGTGTGACCTTGTGGTAAGGTGGTCAGCCTATGCGGGCCTAATGGTGTACCGAAAGTTGTGAGGTCGCGCGAATCGACGTGAAGCGCGCGCTGATCGTAACCTGAATACAAATCCATCATGCCATAAATCGCGTAACCCGCGAAGGACTCTGCGAGGTGTTCAACAAAAGGGGGAACTGAAGCGTCGCGGATCGTAACCGCGTTGAGCGGCTGCAAGTCGTGCACTAAATGTAGAGATTTTCCATCTTTCTTGACCACGCAAAACCAGCGCGAGCGATATGCTGCCGTTGAGGGCTCGTATACGCCTGACGCGATCTTTTCTTTGATGATGCGCGTGACCTCGCCAATGGTTGAAGGCGGCACAGGGATATTGCACTGCGACCATGGCACATGCGGGACTGTTGGGATCTTGTATGGCGGGAAATACCTTTCATCAAGGCGTCCGCGCTCTGATGCTTCCCAAGCGAACGCGAGTTCGTGGGTGCGAATGAGCCAACGTACTAACTTGACTTCCTCTGGCCAAAGCCATTTCGCGGGGTCAACGTCAAGTTTGTCCGCGCGCGCTTGCGTGAATCGAATACCTGGGGTAAAATCTGGGGGGTGAGTTGGTAAGGGCGTTATCCCTATTAAGGGATCTGGGGGTAGCTCACGCACTACGCGATACTCTGCTGGAGTAGCGGCAGGTACGCTGCGAACTTTCTTCGCGACTGGCTTGTAGACCAGCGCGTGAAGCGAGGGATCATAAGAATAACACTCGTTAAAAGCAGCGATAGTCGCCTTGCTAAAAACGGTGCTGGTAGACGTGAGATGCGCATAACGCGCGGATTTAGGAAGTGCTGAGAAATAAGACGAAGGGAAAATGCTTTGAGGGGGGCGAGATGCTATGTTGCTCCTTAAGAGCTGCTGAGAGATGCTGTCCGCGCGTGCGTTGAGCGACGGAGTCACGCGACGGATTCGATACAAGAATGCTGTGCTTGAGAGAACGAAAGAGAAGTATGAAGCGGGGTGCATGAACACTTAATGGTGTCTCCCCGCTGAATCTGCAGATCATCGAAACTTAAAACCCTGACCGTTAACCTGGGAAACATTTGCGCGCACGTGAGAATGCGCGCCCTCTATACAAGGCGCGCCGTGCGTAGCGGATTGGCAATTCTTTACCCAAGGTAAGGTTGGGATACGCATTTCTTTACCCGTGTTAGGGTCCGTGATAACAATATCTTGCTCCCCGTCAGGGAGATCAAATGTGCGACATGAAGTGAGAGTGAAAAATGGGTGACCGAGCAGAATCTCGAAATTCGCGCGCTCCGTTACCTGAGCTTGGAAAAACATAGGACCACCGCCAAAGTCAAGAGGTATGTTCTCTATGACCCCTAGCGTAGAGTTGCGCATGGTGTTGACTGATTCCATGTTGAGGCGATGGTCTGAACGCAGACCTACGCCAAGCGATTGCCAAACGTCCTTAGGCATGACGACAACTTCCGCGCCTTGGTCAAGGACACAGGTAAGTATACGCCCGCCTACTGTGCTCGCGCGAATGCAGCGCAGCGCCGCGTAATGGTTAGCAACGATACGACCATCGTCGCTCCGCATATGCGAGCCATCGTACTGGCGCATCCAATCTCTGTTAGCCGGGTGACTTGAAAGTTCGTTGACTGAGACCGTGCCAACGGTTACGCGCTTGTTCGAAGACATGTCGCGGAAGTTCTTCCTGATGTCTGGCGAAACCGCGAAGATATCCCTGACTGGGACTTGGATTGTTATGTCGAGAATCTGATCAGTGATACGTTTCTCCGCGCCCTTATCTTCTAGCGCGCACGATAGACAATATGTGCCAGTGGGCGGGGGAGCTGGTACTGCGTGTGCGGGGGTAGAAGTGTTAGCTGTTTTAGACGCGGATGAAGAAGATGAGGATGATTTCGCGCCAGTGACTGGCGCATCTGATGCTGCGGGCGATGGTATTTTCGCGACTTCTAGACCTTTACCTTTATTAGACGAAGCTTGAATTGCAGGGGAAACGAGTTCCTCCTCAACGGTTGCTTGTCTAGACGCGGGCGCTGGGCGCGCGCGCGGCTCGCTTGGGACATCGACGCCATCAAAACGAACGCTTTTGCCTTTCGCGTTGCGCTTCTGTTCTAGCTTGGCTGTGGCGAGCGCTAACACATGTTTAGCGTTCTCTATGCGACGCACGTCTTCGTCTTCGTCAGTATCTGAATCTACAACGGTATGAACGAACGCGGAGGGATCGACCTCTATCACACATTCGACCTCTGGTGAAGCGCGATAAAACAAACCCGCCTGCACGCTGTGCATAGGCGTATTCTTTTCGCTTTCAAGGAAGCGGTCAATCTTTTCCTTGAGCGTAGGCTCAGGCCCAAAGATCCTGTTACCATTAGGCAGGACGAGCTTATTGCTGTCGTCTCTCTTGCATTTGCCTGCCTCAAGATACTTAGCACATTCTGAACAGCGCCCAATGTAGTGATCTGACGCGCCGCAAAATATGCAGCCCTCGAACTGAGGAGTGGTAGGACGCGGATATTCGCGCTTCGTCACTGCGCCTTTGGCTGGTTTCTGCGCTGTTTTGGGGAGGAGGTTATTGAGAGCGGTGTTAACAGGTGTACTCGCGCTCTGAGGAGGAGGCGGCGATTCAGGCAGTAAAAATAATGCCGCCGCTCTCACATCCTTGAGCGGATAAGGATCCTGTGGATGATGATCAGGAAATTTGATTAGTAGGCGCATACGCGTTTGCGTTTGAATATCGCTAGGAAGACCTTCAAGGAAAATGCGGTCACGTTCCGCTGTGCCTACTATACCTTTGTTCATGAGCTGCTGCATGACTTTGCGAAACGCGCGATCATACACGCTGAACTCGTCGCGCCATGTCATGGGTTCGTTCGCGTGCTTTTGTGCGACCGCTTGTAAGTCAGCAACCGTATAGCGACGATCGCCTTCCCAGCCAGGATACATATCTTTGACTTCTTTGATGAATGCGTCATAATCGCTCAAAGATGCTTCAGGTAAACCTGACCATAGTTCTCTGTCGTCAGAGCTAAGGTATCGCAGAATCTGTTTGATGCGATCATTTCCCAAGAGACCTGCGTCATTAGCGCTCGCATCAAACGTCTCCAGGAAATCGCGCAGCTGCGGCGTAGTCCCATCGAACTTGGGCGCTTGATTAGTGCCGCGGACAGGCATGTGAAATGGAGTTGATGTAGACATGATTATTGGTTGTTGAGCGGGGATTGTTGGGAGAGGCTTAGGTTGTGGGAGGGAAGTGGTCGCTGGAGCGTAGGTTGATGGAAGATTGGACAGCGCGAGTCCTCCTGGGATCGCATTGGGCGCTTGCTGAAATTCAGGGAGTTCCTGTTTGATATGCGTTTCTAGCTTCGCGAGAGAAGCCTTGGGAGTTGAAGACGATGACGCGACGCGCGCGGGTTCGCTAGATTCAATTAGCGCGTCAGTGGAAGGGAAAGCTCTACTCTTTTGCGCCTGTTTGGGCGTGCTATGATATGCTCCTGGAAGATTGCTCCTAGGCGCGTCAATAGATGCGAAGTCGTCTAGCGACTCGTCTTTGACTGAAGAAATTGGCGAAGGCGTGATAGGCGAAGGTTCGCGCTCATCGTCGCCTACAAGGAACAAATACTTCAAGGGCGAAGGTTCTGAAATTGTGTGCCTGCGCTTTTCTGGGGTAATAGGAATTAGTAAAGAGCCTGATGGAAGCTCCTCAACCGCATGCTTGAACTGCGCGATGAATTCTTGTCTGGTTAGGCGATCCGCTGTCGGTCTGAGTACCCTACCAGTACTCTCAGAAGTGTCCCTCGCGGTGGGCTCCAGTTGAAGAAGAGGAATCTGAACCATGGGGAAAACACAGGGGGATAATGGAACAGTAAGTCCTGAATGCGAGTGAAAGTCTCGACCCAAGGACAGCTACTGAGCTAAGGGAAATCCTCTCTGAACGAGGGAACCACAAGAACTAGTAGGGAGTAGAATGACAAACGCGCGAAGCGCGATATAGAGCGGAGCGCGGGAAGCGGACGCGCGAGAAATACGCGCGAGAGCGAGAGCGGAAGACGCGGCGCGCGCGATGCAGAAGCGCGCGCTAAGGTATGGGATAGAGAAGTCGCGCGAACTGCGACTTAGATAGTTTTGTTTATGAAGTAGATAGAACTAGATAGAACTAGAAGATGACCAAGTGATAGCTGCGCGGCGCGCGAGATTGCGAGGAAAATAGATTCTTAGTGCTAAGCTGTCTACTACACAGAGGGAGTAGCTCGGGGAGAAAAGCGATCCAGAACCTCTACATGAAGTCCCACATATAAGTAAAAATGCAAGCGTCGCTAGACGCGCAGGCCCGAAGATGCGAACCGAGTAAGCTAAATATAAGCATGAAAATATGTAATAAGGCTTTTGGTACCGCGCGAAGCGCGACGGCGTGAGTACAAGCTCGGAGATATGTTAGATAAATGGAAATAGCATGGGAAACGCCAGACTCCAAACCATCAATCATCCACAGTCATATTCTTTCGAGTTAGACTCCCTAGTACATAGCCTTAACTTCCGAGGGCTGCACTTTGGCCGGATATCCATTGGAAGTACTACAGTTTATAAACCCTCTGTACACTGTAGTATTTCCTTAGTTCGAATATCATCTTAGACTTAGTTCATTCCTTGTGTCCTTCAGACCTTCGGCCTAGTCAGATCTTCTGAGCCTCGGGATTATATCCCTAAGGCTAAACCCCTCTGTCCTACCTTCGGGTAACCCTTACTTAGTTCCGGACTTTGTATTTCCCTCGTTCAGCCTACTTGTACACCTTCGGCTGACGATATCCGCCCTTCATAAATTAGGGGCAAGTACTCGGGTAAAGGGCACAGTGCATAAGCTGAAGCCAAGCACCTCCGGACACCCGTTGAGCACAGTCTTAACACTACCTATAGGTACAAGAATTAGTCGTTTGAAGGTCATTTTCAAATTACCTTCACAAGTATATGGCTCTGTTACTCCTGCTTGGACTAAGGATCCACTGGCTTATATTGAGTGGTATGCACTTTTAAAGCCTGCTGCTGAAGATTATTATGAAATGTATCTTGTCAAAAAATGTCTATCTAATGCACATGGGTTTACGTCAGGCCAAGTTATATCTCTATCTTCTATTAGACAGACATGTTGACTCATACCAAACTTTGGACGTATAGCTTTACCAATGGAATGGACCTCAGATAGTGTTTTAGATAGATGTGATACCTTTTTTCTTAATTGTTTTACTTCCAAATACGCATATCAAACTTTATGGTAAAATTCTTTTAATCATATCACATGAAGTTTTCTATAGTGTTGTATAGAGCCCCACAGCTGCCCATTGTCAGAATCCATGCCGGAGGGTTGGATCAGGAAGGAAGGGCTTGGCCTCAGCTCGTGTGCTGTGCCCCTTACCCGAGTACGTGCCCCATATTTCGGAATGAAGTCCGGAGGACATCCAACGAAGTTTGGTGGAACTCCGAAGGTAAGGCAACTCTAGTGGAAGTGCCCAATGGACTTCCGAAAGCGTGGGAAAGTCCGGACATGATATCCGGACTGCGGGAACTCGTCCGGAAGTATATCCGGAGCATGGGAACTAATCCGGACGTACGTCCGGACTGTGGGAAACACTACTGAAGACATATCCAGGAACAGAGGAAGAGTTAAAGACTACTTCGGGACGAATCCCAAGTAGAAACCAACAGAGGAATGGCTGCAAGGACAAAGTCCAAAGCAGAAAGGGAACAGGAGGGTATGTCCGAGATTGGACCAGGGGGAGTGACCCGAGGGTACGGAGGGAGTGTAACGAATAAGGATGGGTAAGGACAAGGCATCAAGCCAATGTCCAGATGGAGGATATGTCGGAGGATGAAGGATGACTCAGGCTATCCGGACGCAGTCCGAGATAGTCTAGGATGGACAGAGGAAGTATCGGAGGACATAGGATAAGCGGAGGATACAAGACGACTATCGGACAAGGTCTGGAATAGTCTAGGATAAGTGAAGGATAAGGGATAACTATCGGACAAGGTCCGAAAGTAGCGGAGGTTAAGGAAAGATAAGGGTTAACTATCGGACAAGGTCCAAGATAGCTAAGGATAAGGAAAGACTAGGAATAGCTATCGAACATAGTCCGAAATAGCTCAGGATAAGGATAGACAAGGATGGACTATCAGACAAGGTCCAAAAGTATCGAAGCATAAGGAAAGACTACCAAAAGGTAGAGTCGGAGCATAAGGGAACCAATCCCTTAAGACTACATGATGGAGAATAACATTAAAATGGAGAATAACTTTAATATTCGAACTGAGGTTGTATCGTATGTTACACGGGTTTATATACTGAAGATAGCACAGGAAATGTAAGTAATCAGCCATCCGAGGCTATGTACGAGGCATGCGGAATATTATGGTGAAGTGTCACGGATCATAATAAAATGGAGATGGATATGAAAAGGCAGGGTGGATCAGTAATGGAACGGAATACGAGAATAACCGAGGACCGGAAACATAGGAATAATACTTGAAAGGAAATGGATCAAGAACATAGTCGGGTATTGAGGATTACCGAGAAGCCGGAAGTAAGGAATACCGAATAATGGAATAGGCTGTGTTAACCTTATGTGAACAGGAAAGGCTTGTTGTATCGTATCAGAAATGGATCTAGACATCGGACGTGATCCGATATAGGTCCGGAAGTCTGGATCTGAAGCGCGGGAAAGTAGTCCGGATATATCTGGACAGGTTCCGGAAGTCTAGAGATCCGAAGATCCGAAGATTCAGGGGTCAGGGGTACAGGCTGGCTGCAGTGTCCGGAAGGCTGGATATCAAGTTGGATGATGGACGGAGGTAAGGTAGACGACATTAAAATCCAGCCACATTTTGAGACACCATTTGGCACAACTTATTGCACTTTCCTCATCCACTTTCCAAACATTCTTTTTGCACCAATCTGTTCCTAAGACCTCTCTGGATAACTTGACGGTCTCAAATTTTCTCGAAACTGAAATTTGAGAGAGTTATTTCCACTTTTTCTATTTGTTGTATTTCATCTCCAAATACATTTCTGACGCTATAGGCGGAAAATTAAATATTTGTCCTGTAGATTTGGCCACGTCACGTGATACCACTTTAACCATATATAGTAGCTTAAATAACACCAGGCTGTGCCACAATCAAGGTCAGCATTACTGGTGTGTAGTCAGTCATAACTATACTCCTTTGATACTCCTAGTAATTTAAGTGTGGATGTAGGATAAAATAAAAAAAGCTTATGGATTAAAATACTTTTTTTTTAATGTTGTCAAAGTGATTTTTGAGGCAAATAGTGATTTTGGATTTCCGAATTCTGAGATTTGGCCGTGGGAACAGTCACGTGATCACATGGCGGCACTAGTTGAATTTCAATGTCGTCTACCTTAGCAGGGCTGATCCTACTGAAGTATAGCATGCACAATGGAAAGGATGGTGACAATAGGGATGGGAAATAGGGTCCAGAGTACGGGATATGACACCCATAGTCTATACTACACTATACTAGCTATCACAGAGTGTAGCACCTATATAGAACAACAGTTTTTCCTAATGTAAGAAATGTCTTGTATTGTTGTTCCTCCAGCCATAGTTGAGCCTAGGGTCCATTTGATTCAAAGAAACATTCTTGTGTACCAGATAGAAGTTGGCGTCAATCGTAAGAAACAAGGCATATAACCAGCTGGATAAAGTTGATCATCACAATTCTTATGATACAAGTTGAAGCACATAGCGAGTTTCTGATGGGGCACTCTCCCGATTCTCAGGAAAATTCTTACCAGGCTGAGGACAAGCTAGACACAAAATGGCACATGAACCTTGCTCTGTTGCTCCAGTACCCGCGGGATCATGTCCCTGTTATGACAATCAAGCTTACACTAGGCTCTTATCACTATATTTCCCTATATGTCTACGCATTACCATTCCATTGGTCCCACATGCCTTATTCAACCTAGGCCTCACTCCCATGCATTTACTGACCAGGCCTTGACTTTCCAGACTGTCTCATCTTACCATGTCCTGTCCATTGCTGTCTAACTTCATTGGTGTGTTTTCCTTAGTATTTCCTATTGCTAATCACTTATAGTAGTTACAATGTTCTAATGAAGCAATCAAATTTATCAGTGACGCATAATGATCCTCAAAATACCAACATTTCCAGTAGTATTGAGATCACAAGAGAAATGCCATTGATAGTCAAGTAGAGAAGGATGGTGTCAGAGTGTCAGATTCACATGGACAAACTGAATGGGCCAATCTCTCTCGTTGACAGAGTAAGACATAGTCCTGCCCAAGATCCAGTGATCCTTTGGGGGGAGTATTGAATGAGGATTTTATCATGAGAATGATGGCCTTGATAGCGTTGATTTGACAGTGGTGAGCAGTGCGTTGAGAGATATTAGCATAGTCCATTATTGTTAACAGTCTCACCAACAACATGTGTGATTGAGTGGAGCCACGGTCGAATGACCACTCAGTTCGATGACTGCACATTTCATGTGGTAGTGGCTGTAGATATCATCTTTGGGGTGATGCTGTATGGTTGCCTCATGAATAAGATTATATGCATTGACAGTCAAATCTGCAAAGTAGTATTTGAGTGAGAGAATAAGGTCAGGATCTGTGGTGTCAGGAAGCTCATGAGGAGGGTTACAAAGATGGTCAATTGCATCTGGAGGCAGATGTGTGCAAGGATCATCAAGCGAAGCTTTTTGGAGTGCAGTGATAAATGATAAAGCATCTTGAGCATCTTCCAGGCAAGTCATGCGGTGTGACCCTTCTAAATCTTTGTCCGTCCAACCCATAGTTCACATCTGGGGCTTACTCACATCTCTTAGGTTTTCATACACTGAGTCTCAAGTCCTGGTCTGCTCCTTGAGATGCATAACCAGACTCATTATCAAGTTGACTATTGTTATTGACTAAAGGTTTGTGATCATTGTCAATTAAAAGGCCCATAATCGTCACTGAAGAATAGCTGATTGTCATCCTCAATGGACTTGGAGGGTGGATTGTCATCTGTGACAGGCTGTAGCACTTGATCAGAAGTATTAGGGACACCTGAATCTCATTTGAATCAACATCTCAAACATAATCCACTAGATTACCATGAGTGCTATCTGAGTCAAAGTTTTGGTAAGTTTTGGTGTGCCCTTTCTTCTTTGATGGGCCCAGAGATGCATTATTGTGCATATCAGGTATGTCATTGTGGTGTCGTTTACCAGACAAGACATGAAGCTATGGAGTAGATAGAGGTTTTGTATTGCTGGAACAGGTAGGAGTGAATTGAGTTTTGCTAACCTGCCAGGTCTATACTGAAAGTAAGTTGTTTGACCGACTGTCTGTGCGTGTATAGGCAAGTTTTGCAGTCGCAAAGGTAGATAGATGGTGATATCTTTGCTGCTAGCATTAACTTTGTGGATACCTGCTTTGAGGTCGCTAATGTCCATGATAGTAGAAGTAAGGTGCGAGTGTATATCTGTGTATGTGCAATGTTGTGCAATGTCCGTTGCAGTGAAAATTTTACAAATACAAGTTCGAAAATGCAACTTTGTGCAAACACTTACATTTTTGAATGTTGCACAATTTGTTGCATTTTGTATTGTTGACATCTCCAATTTCTTAGATTTCTATCTATTTGCTTCTGTCCTTCAACATCTATCAAAACCTATCGCTCCCCCTCTTGTCGATTCTCACTGGGTCTCAGTGATGAACTTGTAATATTTTTGTGAGTATAAGACAAGAGCTAAAATTCAACTATGCCTTCATGCTTCAAAGTAGTTCGGTGAAGAGACTTGAGGTCAACGTTCTCGATGCCCTGCTCCCAGTTAGTCTGAACTCAAAGTGGCCCTCTGGGACGTTTGTTGGCTGCAGGCTCATACTTGGTGTCTCTGGAGTACAGCCCGCATTGGTCGACTTGGGCAAGGACTACTTCAAGTGTGAATGAATCTGCAATCTTGGGGGTGATAGTTATTTTAATGTAAGATATTAAGTTTTAAAAAAAACCAATTTGGTGCCCATCGGTTACTGTGTGGAAACAAAGTGCCAGTGGGAGTGCGGGAACACACATGATTTCTCGTAAGCTGTCAGTGCTGTAACCCAATGTTATCAAGAGCATACATTAGGCATAGGAGATTGGAGGCAGTTGATGAGCACAATGTTAGTCAACATCACCAAGGTTGACTTTGGCATTGTCAACAAAGAAGATGCTGAACTTTGGCTATTCACCATGTGTTTGGTCACTCACAGTCAGTTGCAGAGGTGCATCATGCTGTATAATTCACTAATGCACTTATGAAGATATCTCACACAGCAGTCTCATTCATACAGAGAGTCAGCAAAAGATGGTATGCAACCATAGGTCAATTCCAGCGATATTGTTGACAAACTCAGACACATCGTGACTGGAATGGGCAATGGTATCCTTAGAGAAATGGAGGCCATGTTCTACCAATATATCCATGCTTTAGGCATAACCCCTAAAATCCCTCTAGGATTCCCCCCAGGGCCGTCATTGCCCCATATCTCCGTTCACCCAACCTGATAAAACACTTACACTCCCTCTTCCCAGAACAACCCTCTCCTTCTTTTACCTCTCCACAACAACCTGAAGTTGTACAGAGCTGTATGACTGGACATTATGTCATATGCATCATGTCAATGGGTAGCGGAAAGAGCTTGCTATTCTTTGCTGCACCTCTATACTCATATCTGACCATCTCAAAGACCTTGCTCGAATCTTGTCTAACACGACCATCCCAGGTGGCCAGTGTTAAGTATCACCATGTCAGGGATGTTTTGTCTGCACATGTCATATCCCGTACTCCAGACCCTATTTTCCATCCCTAATGGCATCATCATTTATTATACTTCAGTAGGATCAGCCCTGCTACCTCCGTTCATTATCCGCCTTAATATCCAGCCTTCCAGACACTGCAGCCAGCCTGTACCCCTGACCCCCGAATCTTTGGATCTTTGGACCTCCGGAACCTGTCCAGATATATCCGGACTATTTTCCCGCGCTTCACATCCAGACTTCCAGACCTATATCAGATCCAGTCCGATGTCTAGATCCATTTCTGATATGATATAATAAGCTTTGGTGATGACATCATGATAAAGGTCATAATGAGATGGCAGTTGCAAATTGGTCTTGGGTATCTCACTGGTTGCTGCCATAGTGGTCAAGACAGAAGTGATCTTGAATTTCTGCAAGGCAGTATACCACTTTTCATTAAAAGTCTCAGTTAATGGTGTTTTGTGAGGTTCTTTGACTATTGGGGGGCCTTCAGATGCTGTGATGCAGCAGAGATAATATCTGTGGAAGTTGCAGAACTGGCAATTGAACCTTTAGACTCTGTTTGAGATTGTGATTTGGCCTAACTTTAAGAAATTTCAGAAAAAAAAAACAATGTTAAGTAAGCATGCTAGTAGTGTGCTGTCATATTCCGTTCCTGAAACCTTATTCGTCCGGGCCGGATGACCCGGGCCCGGCCTAGACTCCATTACCTCGAGTCCCCATTAGTATGTGCTTCTATTCTACCCCTATGTGCCCGGATCTTCTTAACAGTTAATATCCGACTCCATTCTGATCCTTTCCGTTAGTCTATTCATTTAACTCATTCCCTTTGTTCTATTTGATATCCGGCTCCATTCTCGATCGTCCGCAGTTTATTCTTTCGACTTAGTCTCTCTAGTACATAGCATTAGCTTCCGGGGGCTGCGCTTCGGCCGGATACCCGTCGGAAGTACTACAGTATATAAACCCTCTGTAATCCGTAGTATTTCTTCAGTTCGAATATCATCTTAGACTTGTCCTTTCCTTGTGTCCTTCGGACCTCCGGCCTAGTCTCGTCCTCCACCTCCGAGCCTCGGGATTATATCCCTAAGGCTAAACTCCTCCGTCCCGCCTTCGGGTAACCCCTATATAGTTCCGGACTTCGTTATCTCTCGTCCGGACAACTCATACACCTTCATCCGACGTTATCCGCCCTTTGTAAATTAGGGGCACGTACTCGGGTAAAGGGCGCAGCGCACGAGCTGAAGCCAAGCCCCTCCGGACCACCCGTTGAGCATAGTCTTAACAGTATATTCGAACTCATACTTTACCGAGTATACTTACCGTCATGGCTCCTACTCAAACAACCAGAACCAGAACCAATCAAGCCGCATCCAACTTCCTAGCTAGTCGATGCAATGCTGTGTCCGACACAGAAGAATACGCGGGTTTCACTCACCATCGTACCAGACCATCCCAAGCCCCTGCAGAAAGCATCTCGCAGCTACGCAATCACCCGCATCCTGAGACTCCTAAACACCCAGCCACGGACGGCCCACAAGACTTCAACGGGCCGGACGACAATGACGACGGGCCTCCTGGAGGTCCTCCGGACGGTGATGGGGATGACCCAGACGATGAAGACAGCCCATTTGACAGGGACAACCCAGTTGACCCTCCGGACGATGAGAACTATGGACTTACTCCATCAGAACGAGTCTTCCATCGCTTCTCAGAGGCCATCGAGAGCCTCGCCCGCAGCACGTGGAAATCCCCTTCCGAGGATTCCAAAGTCAAGGTTCGGGAACCCGATACCTTTGACGGGTCTGAACCTCGCAAACTCCGTGCATTCTTTGTTCAATGTGAACTTAACTTCCAGAACAAAACCCGCTCTTTCCGCTCAGACCGGGCCAAGGTTAACTTCGCCCAGTCCTACTTGAAGGGCATGGCCCTTGAGTATTTCGAGCCTGATCTCCTGTCCGATGCTACTAACGTACGCCCGGACTTGATGGATGACTATACCGAGTTCATGTTAGAACTCCAAAACAACTTCGGCCCTCATGATCCAGTCGGGGATGCAGAGATGCAACTCGAACAACTAGTTATGCGCGAGGGACAGCGCATTAAAAAATGTGTAGTAGAGTTTCAACGACTCGCATCCCAGGTCCGGGGATGGGGCGACGGTGCTTTACGCTGTCAGTTCTACAACGGACTTCCAGCCCGCATCAAGGACAAGATTTGTCGTCAGGGTAAATCTGCAACTCTTGCAGAGTTTAAAACCCTATCCCAGTCTATCAACGCTCGATACTGGGAACGCAAGGCTGAGACCTCTCGCGAGGTTAAGCCATCTACGTCCGGACCTCCAGCTAAGTCATCTGCACCTCCTACCCGTTCCTTCACATCCTCCACTGACCGGACAACTTCTACCGGAAGTAAACTTTCCAAGCCCTCCACCTCCTCCTCTTCGCAACAGCCGGACCTATCCTCGAAGTTAGGCAAGGACGGTAAGCTAACAACTGAGGAGCATCAGAGGCGCATGGATATGAGGCTCTGCCTCTTCTGTGGCGGGCTGGGCCACACAGCCCGGGACTGCTCCAAATCTGCCTCTTGCGCTGCCAAAGGCCGCGTTGCTACAGTTGCTCCTGAAGCTAAACAGGAGGTTGCAACTGAGGCAAACAACTAGTCCATGACTCTCTTGACTCCGCATGGGACGAGAGTCGCGTTGACTCAGCCCATGCACCGGAGTTATGCCTCAACGCAGTCACTCTTTCTAATCCGTCCTCACTTCGCCCACATGTATCCCTACCCGCATATCCGGACATCATCGCATTTCCGGCCCTGATAGATTGCGGGTCCTCGCACTGTTTTATTGAAACCAGTTTCGTCCGAAATCACGGTCTTCCTACCTATGCAATTCCTCCGCTCCCGCTTCGTTTGTTCGACGGTACTTCTAACGCTACTATTACAGAAGCAATAGACCTAACAATCCGATTCACATCTGGTGTAGTTACCTCCAATACATTTTATGTTACTCCGTTGGATTCATCATGTTTAATCATTCTTGGATATAGCTGGCTCTCCCGAAACAATCCATTGATTGACTGGGTTAAGGGCAGCGTAGAATTCCGTCCAATTCCTCAAAGAATGCCAACACCCCCTTCGACGTCACCATCTCCGGATCATCCGGATATATCTTTACCAACTACTCCAGACCCATCCACTGATACGCCCGCACCTCACATTTCCCTTGTCAATGCAGTAGCCTTTTGCTGGGCCTGTAAACTAGAAGGGGTGGTCCAGTTCAGCATCTACCTTCGGCCGTCCAGTGTCGATTTACGCTCTACTTCCTTCTCCTCGGATCCCCCAAACATGTCCGGGATCCCCGAGGAATATCACAAGTTCGCGGATGTCTTTGATAAAGGCAAAGCTAGCCAGCTTCCTCCGCACCGTCCTTATGATCTCAAGATTGATTTGGAGGAGGGTGCGACACCACCCATCAGCACCATATACTCCCTTTCCCCAGTAGAGCTTGCAGCTCTTCGCAAGTTCCTTGACGAGAACATTGCAACTGGACTTCTCCGTTCCTCATCCTCCCTGCACGGAGCTCCGGTCCTCTTTGTGAAAAAGAAGGACAGATCCCTTAGGATCTGTGTGGATTTCCGAGGGCTCAACAAGATCACGAAGAAAGACCGTTACCCACTTCCCCTCATAGCTGACCTTCTAGACTCTCCGAGTCGTGCGAAGGTCTACACCAAAATTGACCTACGCTCTGCTTATCACCTCGTCTGGACCGCATTCCGGACCCGTTATGGGTCCTACGAATGGTTGGTCATCCCCGAGGGACTCACTAATGCTCCAGCAGCCTTTCAGCGCTTTGTCGATAGCATCTTCGCAGATATGCTAGACATTTGTGTTATCGTGTATCTTGACGACATCCTCATCTACTCCCTCGACCTCACATCCCACAAACAACATGTCCTTGAAGTATTACACCGGCTCCGGAAGCATAAGCTATATGCCAAACCAGAGAAGTGCGAGTTTCACTCGGACTCGGTTGAATACCTTGGCTACCTACTTTCTCCTACCGGCCTGACCATGTCGTCCGAGAAGATCCAATCCATCATCGACTGGCCCGAGCCCCGGAAAGTAAAGGACATTCAGTCCTTCCTCGGGTTTGCCAATTTCTACCGACGTTTTATCTTTAATTACTCGGACATCGTTGTACCCCTCACCCGCCTCACCCGAAAGGATGCCCCTTGGGATTTCTCTGATAATTGTCACCTCGCCTTTGAAGCACTCAAAACTGCCTTCACTACGGCTCCAATCCTTACCCACTGGATGCCTGATGTTCCTATTGTTGTGGAAACAGATGCTTCGGACTACGCTATCGCGGGAATACTTTCCATTATATGTCCGGACGAAGAACTTCATCCGGTAGCCTTTTATTCCCGGACCCTAACGGCTCCAGAGCTCAATTACGACACCCATGACAAGGAACTCCTCGCCATCTTTGAAGCTTTCCATTCCTGGCAACACTACCTTGAGGGTTCTGCTGAACCAATTGATGTCGTCACGGACCACAAGAACCTCGAGTACTTTGCTACGACTAAACTCCTTTCCCGGCGACAAGCTCGCTGGTCCGAATTCTTGCATCAGTTTAACCTAATAATCCGTTTCCGGCAGGGAAAGCTCGGTGCTAAGCCAGACTCCCTGACACGCCGTTGGGACGTCTACCCAAAAGAAGGGGATAAGGACTACGCTCGAGTTAACCCTCACAATTTCTGGCCTGTATTTGCCACGGAGCAACTCGCTTCGTCCCTACGAGCATCCGACCTAGCAATCCAAGTACTACGTGCATCAGTACTAATGGATATTGAACAGCTTCATATCGATATCCTAGCCGCACTTCCGGACGACCCTGTTGCCCGCAAACATCTTCCAGATCCCTCAGATCCGAGATGGTTGACGGACGACAGTGGTTTCCTCCGCTGCGACAATCGTATCTATGTTCCGGAATCTAATGACCTACGCCTTCGCGTCCTTCGTAATACCCATGATCACCCCCTATCCGGACATTTCGGACAAAACCGAACGCTAGAACTCATCCGATGCGAATATACGTGGCCCGGAATACGCACCTATGTCAAGGACTATGTCAAGTCCTGCACCATCTGTGCCCGAGCCAAGGTTCCGAGACATAAACCCTACGGATTACTCAAACAGCTTCCTATCCCGGAAAAACCTTGGAATTCCATCTCCATGGATTTCATCGAACAACTTCTGGACTCGTCCGGATTTACAGCCATCCTAGTCGTCATAGACCGTTTATCCAAACAAGCCATATTCATCCCTACGTACGATTTTATCACTTCTCCGGACCTCGCACGACTCTTTCTACTGCACGTATTCTCTAAGCATGGAGTTCCATCCCATGTCACGTCCGACCAAGGCACGGAGTTCGTCTCCCACTTCTTCTGTTCCCTCGGAAAAGCATTGGACATGACTCTTCATTTCACCTCCGGATACCACCCTGAAGGCGACGGACAAACCGAATGCGCCAACCAAACCCTTGAGCAATACCTCCGGATCTACTGTAATTATCAGCAACATAATTGGTCCGAACTCCTACCCTTAGCAGAATTTGCATACAACAACGCTCCTAGTGCTACGACGGGTGTATCTCCCTTCTTTGCTAATAAGGGATATCACCCTAACATTTCTATTCACCCAGAACGAGACCTATCATCCGCCCGGGCCAGAGAGTACGCAATCGACCTCGATGAGCTCCATCAATTCCTTCGGGATGAGATGTCTTATGCGCAGGATCGATATCAAGGCCCGGCTGACGCTAGACGTAAACCCGCACCAGATCTCCAGGTCGGACAACAAGTCTTCGTCAAAGCGAAGTATTTCCGCTCCACTCGTCCATCGAAGAAACTGTCCGAAAAGAACCTTGGACCTTTCGATATCATAGCTCGTCCAGGCTCGCATTCCTTCACCATACGTTTACCAGACGCTATGCGATCCGTGCACCCTGTCTTCCATGTTTCCCAACTCGAACCCGCAACTCCGAACACCATCCCTAACCGAATTCAACCACCTCCCCCACCCATCACAGTTGACAGGGAACCAGAATACGAGATCTCCGAAATCCTTGACACCAAGATTGACCGAAGAAGACGTACATGTCAATTACTTTACTTGGTGAGGTGGGCCGGTTATCAGGGCACGGACGAAGAAACGTCGTGGATCCTTGCTACTGAACTCGGAAATGCGTCCAAACTTGTACAGGACTTTCATTCGGCATATCCGGACAAGCCGGGTCCTATTGCCATGCTCTAAGAGACGTGGGAGATACATTGTACACTAGAAAAGATGCAAAAAGATACATTGTACACTAAGGGGAGACATCCGGACCACCCTACTCCTCCACCTCCATGTTCTCATCACCTCTGGACTTCCCTTCCTCCTCCTCCTCAGTCTCCTCTTCAGTTTCCGACTCCTTTCTCACTGGTACCTCCTCCGCCATAGGGTAAATCCGCCTCAGCTCAGAGAGAAAGAAGGCCTGGAAGACCCTCTGCTCCTCCATGTAGAGGCCTATGGCAGTAGCACTGCCCTCGGCCGCCTGGACATTCCGCTCCAGCAAGGAGTTCATCCAGGCCATCTCCGTGACCATGTCGTTGACGGCCGCCACCCAGGCCTGGTCATCGAACTCCTGGAGGGCTGGCTCCTCACTGATGGTGGTGGGCCGGGGGACGAACTGGATCGAGTCGTCCGAAAGCTCCAGACTCCTCTGATGCCTCTTACCCTTGCCCCTAGGGGACGGAGTCCCCATGCGGGCCCGTTTCTTGCCTTTGGCTGGTGCCTCAGTCGTCCGGACCGGAGGCATGCCACCAAAACACTTGGCCTTTGTCTTGCGACAAGCGTCGCAAGAGTTAACAGGCTTCGGATCATCAGTAACTCTCATATTCGGATATACAAATCCACTCACCCGCGCCTTAGTTGACACAGCCGAGTAGACACAGGCCTGCTTTCTGTCCAAGCAGGGCTTACAGGGGCGGCCGCCATCCTGGGGCCCAATAGAGGCCTAAGTCCGTTAGACAAAAAACCCAACGGATGACAAAACAATCACTCACCGACGGCCCGGACGAGGATGCCTTTGCAGCTGCAGCAGCTGCAAGCCTCTTCCGAGTCTCCTCCGCCTCCTTCTTTTTCTCCTCCTCCCTCAACCTCTCCTCCTCCAGACGCTTCTCCTCTGCCTCGGCCGCTAAACGAGCCTTCTCCGCGTGGGCGGCCTGCACTTTTTGCTGCAGTGCTGCCACCTGGGCCTCCAGGTCCTCCACAGTGTCCATGGGAGTGTTGGATGGGGTTGCAGACATAGTGTAGTTGTTGGTGGGAGTAAGAATGAAAAGAATTGACGTCCTAGCCAGACCCTCAACCTTTTTATTAAAATTCTGACAGGAAGTCCGGACCTGTTCTTGCGTTCTTAATATCAATTCGGATGTCCGGGCCCGGCCTCGTGGGCTCAGCCCTAATGGGGGGATACTGTCATATTCCGTTCCTGAAACCTTATTCGTCCGGGCCGGATGACCCGGGCCCGGCCTAGACTTCATTACCTCGAGTCCCCATTAGTATGCCCTAAGGCTAAACTCCTCCGTCCCGCCTTCGGGTAACCCCTATATAGTTCCGGACTTCGTTATCTCTCGTCCGGACGACTCGTACACCTTCGTCCGACGTTATCCGCCCTTTGTAAATTAGGGGCACGTACTCAGGTAAAGGGCGCAGCACACGAGCTGAAGCCAAGCCCCTCCGGACCACCTGTTGAGCATAGTCTTAACATGTGCTGTGTGCCCCAATCACAGTGTCAACCATGCCCAAAGGAAAAGGTAAAAAGAAAGCAGCCACTGACAGTCAAAAAAACTACTGTATATGGTCTCTAGATGATGAGAAGAAGCTCATGGAATATGCTGTCCAACACCAAGCCAAAAGGGGCGATGATATAAACTTTACCGAATCTTTCTAAGTTGATACTACCGCAAAGATAGCAACATGCCTATGCCCTGAAGGTGCTCCCAAGACACCCGAAGTCTGTCGATCCAAATGGACTCGGGTAAATACTATTAATTTATTAATACATGTGCCATTACTAATATAATTTAATGTATCTCTAGATCAAAAAGATGTATCAGGTGGTCAACAAAATTGCTAGCCGTGCCTCGGGGTTATTGTCCCACCCAGAATTAGGAGCCAATATTAGTGAAGAATATGAGACTGCCTGACATCTCTGCACCATCACATCTGCCATACTAAGAGGCTTCAATGCAGCAATGTAGCCTTTTGTTGCCCCCATGATTTTCATACCTGATTCATCAACCACAGTGAAGCACAAAGCTGATAGGGACAATAGCGAATGATATGGGTCCTGCCCTTCACACTCTTCAAATGCAAAGAGTACGTCAGGGTCATTGAAAATATAGTGTCTCACCCTGCCGCTTGCTTTAGAAGGGTTGGGTGATAAAATGGTCAGTAGTATAGCTTCCGTGTCATCAGCACTTCAGGATGCTATCACAGCCTACATCATGGAGCCTGTTCCATCCCGCAAGCAGCCTGCTTTGCTTTAAGTCTAAGAGGAGAAGGACTTGAACAACTATGATGCTGTGACGATGATCCGGCGGTTTTAAGCTGATGTCACTATCGCTGATATATATAATAGCATTATATGAGATGGTATTAGGAAACACATGTTGAGGTTGTATGCAGCAAGGCAATTTTGGGTTAAATTGCCTTTGCGGTTATGAGTGGCATCACAATCTAAGTTCAGAAGCTGACGAGATCACATGCTGAAAAACCTGAATGATGGCTTGGAGAAATTTTATATCAGATTGCTCTGCATCTTCAACACTCTCCTCCAAGTCCTCACAGGACTCATCTCCCTCATCTTCTTGGTCCTCACATCCCTCTCATGATCCCTTGAGCCTAAGGTCGTCAAATCATTATCATCAGTGTGGTCACAGTATCACAAGAGGTGGGGAAGCATGGCCACGGTGTGCATATACTACGCAAACATATTAATAGCAACTGATCAGTGTGACATCAGTTTCAAGATAAGGGCATGCTTACCTAACATTGTTTTTTTCTTTCCTGAAATTTCTCAAAGTTGGGCGAAATTGTGATTCTGAACAGAGTCTCATGATAACTTTTAGTTTGATAAGTATTGCCATAAAAGCCATAGAAAATGCTACTTGCAAGGATCCTATACCAACACCACTGGCAGAGCTTGGTAGCTCGAGCAACAGTTTCGGCAGTTTGATGAGTAGGGTTACAGCATACCCATGAAAAGCTCGTTACTAAGGAATTCTGTGCAGAGCTTAAACTGTACATCGAGGAGCCACTCATCAACAACGATGAACGGGCATCTCCAGAGCATCAGGCAGAGCACATCTTCAAGTGGTGGAAGGCCAATGTTATGTGATACCTAATCCTCAGCCATATGGCCCTCGACTATCTTCCTATCCAAGGCTCTTCTGTGCCTTGCGAACGTGTATTTTCAGATGCTGGGCTGATAGATAGTAAACATTACACACATTTACTTCCAGAGAACTTCAGTGATATTCAAATTGTAAAGAATAAATGTAAGAAGAATAGAAGACATTGTGAAGCTGTAGTTGAAGTGCAGTTAGATTCAAAATAGCTATAATTCCAATTTTTCCGATTGTTAGTAGTAAAAAATTTGAACTGGTTCTTGACCAAACCTAATGTTTGGGTTTGACAGTCTTTAGATATCTAGAACAGAGTTGGGTGTGGATTCAGGCAGTTGTATCTCGAACCGATCTTGAACCACACCAACTTTATTCAAGACACTCTAAAACTTTCTGTGTTTCCTTACAATTAACAAAACCCCAATCTCTAAGCATGCTGCCTATCTCCCATCCAAGAGTACCATCTAAGTCATCAGTCTTAATGTACAAGTTACCAATATGTATATCACAGTGGAAGACATCAAACTGTTGAAACATATTTTGGTGCACTTCAGAAAATAAATCAGTAAAGATAATAAGGATGATTCTCATTATACCTTTTACACAATCCAATAATGCCTGGGCCAATCTTGCCCTGGTCTTAAATTAGGTAATCAGCTTGATGGAGACGTCCTTCATCAATAGTCTGAGGTGTATCTGATTCTGGAATTGGCCATTCTGAAGGGCAGTGGAGATTTGAGCTTTTAAAAGAAAACCTGGATGTGCTGCAGCTGTGGAAGACAAGTGGTCCTTGTTCACCACATATTTATTGGATATTGTAGGAATATTGTGATACCACCGATGATGTGCAAGATCTGCCCTTCTGTGAGCTTCCGACTCACATTATGTCAAGTGTCCTTGGTAATGAATGACTCATTTATAGGAAAATGTTGAAAAAAAAATTATTCAGTTTACATTTTGAAACACGAACACTTAATTCAAAAAGTTAGACTATGTGTCTTTTTAAGCTAGTAAACCTCTAGGAAATATCCGACAGGGTTCTGAAGTTTAAATAATGTGATGTAGAGGAGTGGAAAAAGTGTTGTGTGTACTGTAGTTCTGTAGTATTACACTCAATTTGGCACCACCTGTGACACATGACAGTGCAGAAAATTTCTGCAAAAGTTAATTTTGACCATAATAATTTTGACTGCTAGATCATGAACTTGGCAGCTCTAAGCACATTGGTTGCCACCCATGTAGTAAGTCAAGTAGAGATGGGCCTGAGCAATATCCGAGTTGTGAATGAGAAACAATTTTGCAACTATTTGAGTCTGATCAACTTCAAGTCAAACATTTTGTAGCACTCAGGTACAATATGCTCCCCACCAAAATCTCTTACCAATTACAGCTTCCCTCAATTGCTATCAATGAGCACCTTTCGGATCCATTCCTATCTATCATTACATTCTTGAAATTCCCACTTCCAATGATTTTAGAAATTAACAGCAATATCCCTGTGAAAGCCTACTTCAGCCATGATCAACTGAATGTTGAAGATCTCAATAAAATCAAATCTATACCTCTGCCACCCTCCTCATTGCTTGAGAAACTTCTTAATCAAAGCCTTCGAGCTGCCCTTGAATAACAAAGATCTCAATTCAATGTCCACATACTTCAATAGACAATAAAACTCACCTGCCACTGTGGGTGATTACCTATTGGGCAGAGGTCCTTCACCTTCAACAAGACTGCCATCAGCACTGGATTGAGGCAGAGCATATTCTGGAGAGCTGGAGCTGCTTATGGAAATTAGCCTATAGACAGAACACTCATAATCTGATCAAACATGTTTATCACTTGCTTGGAAGTTTATTCTGGTCAGAAAATGTCCTAGGCTTTAAAAATTAGGTAGTCATGCACCATCTTCCTACATATATAACCCATAATTGGCTATTTGACATGCATGAGAATCAGATGTTGGATCTCCTCTGAACTGGCATCAAATGACATCTACCTGATGCCAATGTTGAAATTGAGAGCCTATATTTTTATACTTGTTTGAAGTTAGCGTATAAGGAGAGAGTCTGAGGCATACACACTTAAACAAAACTATTTTGCTCAAGCTCATGGATTAGGCCATACACTTACCTCTAAATCCAGAGAACAGTCAAGTGTTGGTTTTGTAGCTAACATAAATGGAAACCACTGAGTGGCAACAGTCATTAACTTTACAAGCTCACAGATCTTTTATGGCAACTCTCTGGAGTCACATCCTGATAAAGCATTCATTGATGTCCTTCAGTGGTAGTCTAATCATCATACTAGACATCACTTTACCACTAGGAGTCTAAAAATAGTCTACCAAGTGGACTCATTCTCATATAAGCTTCTATTTGTTAATATACTCACACACTTCTTGCACAACTTTAAGATACTCTGAACCACATTTTAAAGGGTATATCTGATAGTACAAAAGCTAAATACAAGTGGTAAGCATACTGTTTCACCTTTTCGATGCTTTCTGACAGTATCATGAGGCCACAGACAGATTGCAAACTGTGATGCTTTCCTCATAGAGCACAAATTTCTCAAGGACACTGAGTCTTTGTTTTGTCGGCGCCCTCGTCAAGAAGCACATTTGTAAGCTCTCAACTTATCAACTTTCTTTGCAATCTCTGATATGGCTATGGCCTTACTGCCACAGTTATGACTTGATCAACATTGATGGGATGCTAAAGCCAGCTACTAAAGAGCGGAGATCATATAGCCATGCTCAGAAGATGCGAGCAGCAGCGACCTACGCATTTGGTCGACTCCAAGGTCTTGGAACCATACCATGGCATGAATCAGAGCTTCAAAAAGGCCAGATGTTGGGTAATCCTTCAGTTTCTATTGAAGTTTCAGGTTATATGTATAGTTTGAGGTGTCGGAAGGTGTGTTTATTTGTTGTGTGTGCTGAATACTTTATGATATGTGATGTCAATAGGTTCAGGCAGGCGAGGTTGCTGTTAGTGCTAGAGTGATCACTTCTGTAAGCCCCTCTCTACACTCACTAGAATGTGCTCGAGTTGACTCTGGGCCTGATAGCTAATTCTAAAGAAGTTGTTCCACTTCAACCATCTCCCTGAGAATTGGAAGATCCAGGACTACCAACCAAGGGGTCATCAGCCATCTGATGGTCATGGTGCTGGCTCAGGTGGTGTATCTCAATGGGCTTGAGGGCGTGTATGACAATTCCTACATACTACCTACACCATTTCCTTCTTATGCATGTTGCGGTCTGATGAAGTCTTGAAAATTCAACTTCATGACCTCCAGCTGACCTCCAATGGTATGATTTTGACTCTGCCATTTAGGAAGACACACTAGAATGGTAGTGAGTGTTTCTCATTGCCAAATTTTATAACAATCAATGAATTCTCTACTACAAACCATTCCATCTCTATGCCCTGGATGCTTCAGAGGCCCACTTGTGCCCTGTGAGGGCTCTTGCTGAGTGGATCAATGCTTCAGAAATTACCACTGGCTACCTTTTCCGCAAGTTTGCATCTGGTGATCGGGTAGCTGAGGCCAACCAACCAATGGTAAGTCTTTTTAATGCCCATGTACATCATGATTGTACTCAAATTTGTCTATCAGACATCTGAACGTTTCTTAGAAATGTTCCATAACAACCTGATTGATATTGGTGTGGACCCATCTCCCTATGGTACTCATTCATTCCGCCAAGGTGGATGTCAATATCTCCACATTGAGCGTCGCTGGGCTCTACATCGAATTTGTGAGTGGGGGGGCTGGAGTGCTGAATTCACCAACATGACAATTGTGAATTATTTGATTTCACACAATGATGATCCAACAGAGCCACGTGAACAGTTTTTTAATCCTGACCGCTGCCCAATAGTGAAATGTGCTCACTGTGGGAGATCTTGTTCATGTACCTGACCAAACCTTTGTCTATGTAATTGCACTCAGGCTGTTGTTACAATTTACATGCCCCCTATCCTTTTTCTCCTATCTCTATGGACTTCCGGCTGCGTTGCCTTGTTCTATATTTAGCTATGACTCTGTCTCTGACTCACATATGTTTCCTTTCTTGTCCTCTTTATATCTGACAAGTCTGCTCTCAACCTTCTTCGCAGGGTGATATTTAACCGTGTTTAATTATGTACAATACATTTTGTAAGTTTGTTTCTGAGCTACCGACGTGAAGCTTCATGAAGCTTAATGTCCTCAACAGCACATCACCCATGTCACTCAAATGATACCAGACATGATGCATCTTTGTTTCTAAAGATTGGGATACACATTGATTCTGCTCCTCTTGTCACCAGATGGGCTCAACTGTGTCTTCCTAATGGACAGGTTACACAATCGGCCTGGAAGGAAAACACAATGTCAAGGCAGCCAAGAATGGCACGAAATGTGAAGGTAATGTTTTTTTTTTTGATCAATCACACAAATATATTGATTTCCAATTCACAGTTATGTATTGATGGACATATGAGCATTGCTGAAGTCTACCTCTACTTCAATATGCTTCTTCACAATCAGCAAAAGACGTTTGCGCTGGTGTCTGAATTTAGTCAGCCACACATGTGCCTATCGTGCTGATGCCTCATTGAGATTGGTCGAGGTTACTGCTATTCAATCAGTAGTTGCTATGGTTCCTCACCAATTTCCAGGTATTGACAGCACTCTTTTCTACCTTATAGAATGACTGGGGTTAGATATTTTGAGAATAGGTGGTATTGAGAAGGTTATAGCTGATGAGGAATTGTGATCCCATCATCAGAAGCTGATCCCAAGCATATGTACATTCAAACTTTTGTATTAGCTACAACACTATGTTAATGGAGGTCACGCAACTCTGCCTTTATTGTGCAAACTATGTCAAAACTCTGATCTGTTCCTATCATACCATTTTGCATCCTCATCTTGTGACACATTCTTCCAATACAATGAGTCAGGTCCTGGGGGACTCGGAGTGTTGAAGAAGCTCTTTTTGGGAGTGGTAGTTGCACCCTTGATTGAAGTCTTGATTGGTGTGTCTTCGCCGTCACTTTCCAGTTCAGTAACACTCTCAGATCATCTTTTGGGGAGACAAGTGCAGGTGGTGCAGATATAATTAGTGGATTCTTGGGCTCACTCTCTGGTTTGGTGATGCTGCTCAGATCATCTTTTGGGGGAGGAACTGGTGGTGGGTCTTCGACATCACTTTCTAGTTCCGTGACGCTGCTTGGATTATCTTTCGTGGCTATCAGTGTAGTTGTATGTACACTAAATTTTCTCCAGTAAAAGTGCGCAGAATAAAAAATAAAAACTCACTGTAGTAATTCCATTAGTGGCAACAGACGTGCATAAATCTTGTTAACATGGTGTGGTAAGTAGGCCAACATGCAGGATTGGAAAGCAGGTCGTCCGACAAAGTCATGACTGGTGTGCTAGAGCAGGTGAAATCGTTGGTATTGATGCTAGATAAAGTTGTTAGATATTAAATGAAAATATAGATCTATCTCACCTGGTATCAGCTTGATAACCATTGAGATCATCAAAATCTGGATCCGATGACATGTCCAGGAAATCTTGGACAGCTGGTGGTAGCATAATGATACCTAGTAATATGCGGACTTGGTGAGTTTCCTTTCTCGACCTCCTCAAACTCATACCATCATGTCCTTCAAAAACACAATCTCATCTGCCGGATACTTCAACTCCTTGACATCTCAAATTAATTCACAATTGTTATCACAGCCCTTTGATCTGAATAATGGGCCCGACGACACATACTATTTGTGTGACCCAATGGCAATTTGAGAACCTAGTGTGAGTCATCATATTAATTACATTGATGTATTAAAGTTCATATTCTCATATGAAACACATGGTGAGTCTCTGATGTATCTAGATTCTCTACTTGGCCAAGATCCATTGGCATGCAAGGACTCCGATAAAAGTCAGGTTGCACAACTCAAACAGCAGCTCACTGAATTACAGCATGCTGTTGCGAGTCTACAATGAGAACACTGGTCTCAATACGATCTGCCAGACTAAGTTACAGTAAGTCAATTCCATTGAATATATGCGCATATATGCACTCAAAAATTTACTAAAGAAATGTTATTGTTAATATCCGAGGTTCTGCAAGCTCCGTGTCCTCAACATCATCATAATCGCCCCCTTCCGACACCTTGAATACCATTACTGGCGAAAGCCTTCCATAGTGGACAGAATTGTCCCCACGGAATCTGATCGATAACTTGATCAAAAGAATTACTCATCCATCAAATCATGGACAAAGAAGGAATGGCAGGACCAGTCTCCTAAGACGACATCAGCGGTACCTGAAACTTCTGAAAGCTCATCTTGAAGATCTGGGCACATGGTGCAAGGCGTTAATATTGCATGCGCATACCTACAGGATGAGCAAGGTGTACCTATCTCAGCTCAACACACCAAGACAATTTGGAACCTCATGCTCTCAAGCTTCCAGCAACTTGACACTCAAGGCCTCGCCCCAGATTCTATTAGCCAAGCACCCCTTCAAGTCTTACACTGGCTGATTCACATGCTATGCAAACATTGTTTTGAATTTTGTTTATGTGCTGACAATTGAAAGGTCATGAAACTCATGACTGACAATTACTTGCAGTGGTTCAACTACCACATGAAGAAAAGAACTGGCAAACACATCAAGGCTGAGCATAGAGAGAGTAGCCCAGATCTCATGGAAGACGCCTTACCCTCAGTCATTCAGAAGCAAGGGGTTAATTCTGATTAATATCTCGAAATCATCCAAAGAAGTGAGCATGAACAGATCAGTCTGTCATTGACTCTATTACAAAGAACGACAAAGCGGTAAGTTTTTTTCAGTACTTGACGCTTGCTAATCTACCTATCTACAGATACCTGATATACCACAACACCCTTCACCTGAGTGTGAACCAACACCACCACCACGTCCCGACAAAGGCAAAGATAAAGAAGCAACTACTATTGAGGTGAGTTCAATTTACACACTCAATCCAAACACTGACTTGACTTGTTTAAAATCACTAGATCAAAAACCCACTGTGAGTTCTTCTGATCTGTCTGATATTAATCTGATTAATCTATTTATATAGGTCTAATGTTGTATTGAAACCAACCAGATGCCCTCTTCCATTTCCAACAACTCTCTGACTGCTTCAACTTCTGGAACCACCCCCATTCTCACACCGCCAACTCCATCTTCATGCACTGACTCAGCTTCACTAGCTATAAAGGCTGAGCTCATCAACCAAGCCAGGACCATGATCAAGATCGAATTGAAGCCCAATACTGTCATATCCCATATATCCACACTTCTCATCCAGACCTTCGGACCCTAGATCCGATGTGATCCGATACACAGATCCGCTTCCGATACGATAAGCTTCTTACTTCATTTCCTATTCATATAACAATAGCACAGCTAATTCCCTCTTTCAGTATTCCTTGCTACCAGCTTTACGGTAATCTGTAATATCCGGCTATGTTCTTGATCCGTTTCCTTTGAAGTATTATTCCTATGCTTCCGGTTCTCGGTTATTCTCATATTCTGTTCCATTACTGATCCGTACTGCCTTTTTATTTCCGTCTCCATTCTAGTATGATCCGTGACACTTCACCATAATATTCTGCATGTCTCATACATAGCCTCGGACGACTGATTACTTACATTTCCTATACTATCTTCAGTATATAAACCCGTGTAACATACAATACATCCTCAGTTCGAATATTAACTATAGTTCTGCTCACTTCCGTTCTTCCGGACTCGAGTCTATACTCTTGTCGCTTATCCGAGACTTAAGGATACAATCCTTAAGTCTATATCTTCGGCTCTACCTTCAGGTAGTCTATCTCTGTTAGTTTCTAGTCTGGACTTCGTCCAGATTAGTCTTATACGCTTTTCCATTATCCGAATAACCTTTGGATATCAATATGTTACTCGTCTGGATCTTCAGACACGATATGCTATGCATTACACAAACATCACTACATTGCATTAAAATCATTCAAACTCCAATCAGCCCCCTAATCAACGCTGCATGCATTTCAGAGACCAGAACACTACGACAACAACTTGGTCATGGGGCTTCTCAGCTATATCCTCCGGTTTCTTGAGAGGTTCTAGTTCAGTGTCACTGACTCCAAACAACAGACCCTGGATAAGGATGTGGACCATGTCCCTATAGACGGTGTGACATGTCTTTGTCAGCCAAGTGACAGAAAGGACTTTTCCATTAAAAGTGAATTTGGGGTTGTAGTGTGTAGTAAATTGAAGGGCAGGAAAGGGAAATATGCCCTCAGCATATGGTGGAGCAGAGGCAAGAATAACATCGGATGCTGCAGAATGAAGTTCACTTGCCTGGCTCAGTCCAGTGCAGCATGCAGTCTATAAATACATTATCCATCACTTTGGGCCCAATCGATAAACACTACTATCATTCTGGGCCCGGTCGATAATCAACATCCTGGCATCCTGGGCCCAGCCCTTACATTCCTGCATCATCACCTTGGCAATAAACACTACTATCATTCTGGGCCCGGTCGATAATCAACACCCTGGCATCCTGGGCCCGGCCCTTCCTTTCCTGCATCATCACTTTGGGCCCAATCAATAAACTCTACTATCATTCTGGGCCCGGTTGATAATAAATACTACTGTCATGTTGGGCCCAGCCCTTCCATTCCTGCATCATCACCTTGGGCCCAATCGACACACACTACTGTCATCCTGGGCCCAGCCATTACACACCACACAATCATATGGGCCCACTCGTTTATATCCAAACATCACACACACCATGGGCCCACCCGTTTATATTGGTCTATATACACACCCAGGCCCATCTTGGGTGACCCGTCTCACTCGGAAGAATCTCAACCTCAGGTGGCCGTTTAACACGGGATATTGTTCCAAAAAATAACTGAATGGGCTTGTACCCTTCAGAGGCCTGTGAGTCAACCAACGATTAGTGAAAACACTTCAGGATCATTGTTGAGCTCCACAAGACTAAATATGCGGTACCTACCCCTTTTGAAATCCCAGCATTGGGCTTGGACAAACTTCAATTACCAAAACTCTTATAGCTTCCACTGCTCCGGTCATCTCCTTTCACACACCACTACATCTCAGCCTCCAAGTTTCTGTGTATCTAATGCTACTATAAGTACTTCACAAAGTATGGTTCCTCACTAACATTGTTGTAAAGGCTCTCCTCAGCTTCTGCATCCTTCTCAATTGCACATGACAGAATCAGGGGATGTTCTTCTGCTTCTGTTTCTCTGAGTCCTCGGCTCTACCCTGAGAACACTGACTATTTTCTGGTGGTGGAATAAGACTTTCCTTTTGTTCCAGAAGATACTGAAGAGCACAGGGCTCTAGATGATATTTTATAAGATCTGAAAGTTGTACTAGTGTGCAGATGATATTTTTAGAGATGGTGATTGAATACATTGACAGAGTAGATTGTGATTATGTTGTATTCAAGTAAAAAATGAGAGTTGTGGTCACACCTGTTTTAGAGAGCACGAGCACTATGTCAAAGAGATAGCCTTATGTCAGTGAGCACAACTTCCACAACTTCTTCTACTTTCACTACTACATCACTCAGATTGGTACTTCCATCTCTCCAGAATCTGACAGTGACAACTAAGCACACATATTCAATCTCATAAGATCAGCGACATCTAAACCAATTCACACAATTAAGAAGATATAATGCTCTATATAAGTGCTAAATGTGAAGAGCTACAGTAAAACCCCAACAGTTGGTACAAAGAAATAGAGCAAATATGTGAAGCACTTTACTCCCTATAAACTAAGAGAATTTTGCATTGCTTCAAGAATCTGTATCTTGACACAGAAACAGTGACAAGACAGTCAGAATTGTCACTGTGTTGGCATCTACCTCACATGCTGGCACACCTTCTACACCATCATCACCCATCTCATCCATGGGTAACATGTATCTTCCCACCAGTTGTATTGACTACTTTAAGTTGCTAGATAGGGTAAAACAAAAACAAATATATTAATGAAAAATTGATGCACTAAATTGACAGAGATAACTAGCATTACTAAAATATTTGAAATATTTTTTAAGTTGCTCATCCATTACCCAGCAGCTAATCAGATATTTAGGTTAGATCTATAGCTATGCCTGAATGTTCATTAAAGAGACATACTAATTTTACTTGAAAAGCTGTAGTGTATGATATAAAATTCACAATAGAATGAAAGCACAGCTACTAAGGCAGTAACCTGAATAGTTTTACCTAAGCCCACTTCGTCTATGGGCAGGACAGACATTTTACCAAATATGTTGTTCTTGACTATCTTGACCAGATCTATATAACACCTTCAAGCCACTGAAAGTCGCAATCACCAGTAGTGTCAGAGTCAAATAGGTGTTAATTCTACTGACATCACATTGAAATTACAAAGTCTTAACTAGTTATAAATGGATACAGTAAATAGAGTTATATTTTACTAAGTTGCAAGAAATGAAACTGCTTTGACAAATATGGGGAAATGTTGTTGTTAGCTTTGAGGTCTGAAGAATGAGGGGAATTGAAGTGTATGTGGAGATGAGGAGAGGATTAGTTGTTGGTTTTGAGGTACAAATGACGGGGGTTGTTGATTCTAAGGTAATCTTCAGTTGAGTTAAATGTTGATCAGCAACTGCAGGCTGGAGAGAGTTTGTGATAAGGATCCTGAGGCTTTGGCTTCAATGTATGACATTAAGAACAAACATGTGTTCAGAGATTTGCTTTGTTCTGGTATATAAATAAGAATTCTATATAAATAATATTTAGTATTAGAAAGCCTTAGTATTGAAAAATTCATCATTTCATATCTAATCTACTTTGCTCCTTATCTTTTCCAGTTTGCAAATTAAAATTAAAAAACACCTCTGCTAGGCTAGAGTAAGCAAGTGCCATCTGTGAAATAGTCAGATCTGATAGCTGATTTAAATTATAAATAAGACCACCTTATATCATGGTCACCTTAAGATATTTCACAACCAAATAAGAATCCAAGTTCTGTTCTGCCAGCATAGCATCGACAGTATAGTTGATTTTATAATATTATGACTCTTACCATTCAGCCTCTCATACTCAAGAATCTAGTATAAATTCTAATTGCACTCTGCTTCTATCTAAAAAGCAGGATCATGTGGAAACTAAGATGGCTGTAAGGACCTTTCAGAAGTCGCAGTTGATGTTTCTATGTTGGACTGTGATTCAGTATTAGGTGGATCTAAATGTAATATATTTTTTCAAAGCAATCTCATCACTTAGGTTGTCCCAAGTAATTGAAATATTGATGAATCCATGATCTGTTTTTTATGTTAGAAGTCAGAATAGTGACACATCCAATCATTGATATCCCATCAATAAACAAATTGTTAGGATCCGATGAGTCCAAAGGCACGAGACGCTGAGGTACGAGATACGAGGACAGTGACAGATCCTCTGAGTCATATGCTTCAAAGTGATATGTTATTTTTTCTTCATTCCTATTCTACCCGCTACTACAGTATGATGAAATGACCTGTCAGGTCTCCATAGCATCTCAGTCCCCGTAATGAGACTGAGATGTGAGTACTTACAATTTCCGTACCATTTCTTACATGCTCACGAGCCGTTTAGATATATTCTTGTTCTAGGTACTTGATACTTACAAGAGTCGCTGTAACGAGACTGAGATATATATTCTTATTCTAGACTTACCGTCTGTGCGCTCACCTCTACTTGCTAGACAAATAACCTACACCTTCTCACATTGCCATAAGTTCTTAGGGCCCGTTCGGCAACCGCTCGTTTTGTTTGTTTGGGTTCATTTCGTTTTGAAACGGACGGACGTTGAAGTGAAACGGATGCTCCCACGGGTGTCACACACTGTCACACATGTAGATAATCAATGATAACCATCAGTTTGCTGCTCGAGCTCTACAACTACTACTAGTATGACTTCATCACGGAAGAGAAAGGCCCTCAAAGCCTCTCTTAAGGCAACTCACACCCGCAGAAAGAGACAGCAAAAGTCTTGAGAGAGTCAAGGAGTGTTGCATCATCTCCCGAGAGCCACTTTGCATTCCGTGGAATCTTCCTGGTACTGACAGCCTGATCTTGAGGTTCCTGCAGTGAATTGATGTTCTCCTTGGTATCTGACGAGAGAGATATTGCCATGGTAGTAGACTGGTAGTAGTTGACAGAGTAGGGACAGTGGGATATTTGATTGACTAGAGCGAGCAAACGAGTACTAGTGCGACGCCACATTATGCAGCGTAACAGATATCTAGCGAAACGAACACATTGCCGAACACATTTTTCCGTTTCAAACAAAAACGGACACAAATGGACGAAAACAAACGAAACGGACGCAAACAAACGGTTGCCGAACGGGCCCTTAGTTTATTTTTGTTCCTGCAGAATAATGTGTGTATTGACCAATGCTTGGTATCAAATGCAATATCATCTCTAAAATATTCTCTACCACAACTCCTATATATGATATTAAATGGAATTGTCTACATTGATTGCAACTATGGAATAATTTCTTCAGGAAATTAGTGACATAAGATTTGCTTGTTCCTCATGCATCTCCAATAAACATACACAACAGCTCAGGTCTGGTAAGAAGACTATGTTCTGCTACAATTTGAAAGGCACATTCTTGTTTTGTATTAAGAGTAAATTCTTTAACCATGTGATTAATACTAATATTATTTTTGCTTTATCTGATATGATAGAAATACCATATTGTATGTCATGGACCACATCAGATTCAACTAGATCTAAGTGTGCATCTCAGAATTGCAATCTATCATTTAACTTAACATCTGGCTAGTAGATTTTATCATAGATTTATCAATACTTGATGAGTAGCCTGGATCACTCTGAATCCTTTTCTTTTTCCAACTATCTCATTGTTGGTTATAAGTGCTCAACTATATATTTTTGAGATCTAGTTTATTTGGTGAAATTTGAATTTTAAATCCAATAAACAAGCTCTAAAATAATGTGATTGCCATCCTAACATGTGACAAAGGTCTTGTCTTCCTCCTTATTAAAATAACTAGTATGAGAAAACCACTTTTCATCAAGATCAAACCAATACTCCTTTAGTTCAGGTGAACCCTTCCAATACTTGAACCATGTTGAGGTATACATGAGAACAGAAATCACCTTATCTCCAGTGATATAAAGAGTTAAAATGGATCAGAAGCATCTTTTCTAACCATTTCAAAGAAGATCTTAGCGACAATATCAACTACCTTCAAGCTGTCTATGACGACAATTGCGAGATTCTTTGTACTGTCACTGCCCAAGCAGATGTCCACAAAAAACATCTGGGTTCACACATCAAGGAAGATGTACTACTAGTAGGATCCATGGGAGAGTCTTTCTATACCCCTTGATTTATTCATAATGCCCCTGGTTCAGAGGATGATCAATACAATGACTAGATCTATGTCTAATCACGACCACCCAATATTTCCTAACCTGTACTGATGTCCTTTAAACTATGGTATGTAATTGTAATTTTTAGGTCGTTTGCCCTACACTGATTCATATCACAGTAAATAAGTGCACATTGTGTTCATATCTTGCTTCTTGTCTGCTTCTTGAAACACTGCCCTTGGCCCTTCAATTCAGTTTGCTTCTTAGAACACTATCTTTTCCCCATCGCCTGTTCAAACTGTTCTAAAACCCTTTCACCCCCCAGCGTTTTTCCTATCATTTTCCTTATTCGATTACCACGCGCTTCATTTCCTCAGTATGTACATTATTTGTATCAGGAACTGAATCAAGCGGCGCAAGGCTTTTTCAATGTGCGACTTTGGCCCCCCCCCCTCTTCTTCTCAACCACCACCTGGATGCCAGTTAAGCGTGCTTCACAGCGCAAGGTAAAGGCCACTAACATTCCTAAGCCAGCCAAGGGATCTGGTCTCAATCCCTCTGGCTTACCTGTAGCTGACCAACTAAACCTTCCAGCAGAACAGCCTCGCATGTCGGCATTCGATTTTGATCCATACGGACAGAGTGGTCTAGGGTGGCCAGGTGAGTGTGTCAAGTCTCATTGATTGCTTATCAGCCGCACAGGGTATGACAACGTGCAGGAGCAGGAGTTGTCGTTCTTCGGAGATATGTAGCCTGAGGACCCATCATTGTTCGGAGACTCACCAGTGCAGGGCCTATCACTTTAGGGCCCATTACTTTATGACAACCTGCCAGGCCCATCACTTTTTGACAATCTGCCAGGCCCATCACTCTATGACAACCCGCTGGGCCTGTTGTCATTCAACAACCTACCAGGCCCATTACTTTATGACAACTCACAGGGCCCATCGTCATTCAGCAACCCACCAGGCCCGTTGCTTTACGACAATTTGCAGGGTGTGTTGTTATACGATGAAAGGGTGTACTACAACATCAGAAAAAATTTGATGCTATAGCTCTTATTCTTACATAGTGTACATAGCATTGGCTACCTTTTGCTAGCTATTTATAGCCTTCATAGTACCCATAACTTATACTTCTGGTCTATGTTGTAGCTCCCCATAGTATATAGCTAAGGGCATACACTAGCCATATATCTAGAACTCACCATTACATAGTCTATATAGCATCCATAGTTTCTCTAGTGTATTGTTCAGTTATATTGTACATGTAGCACAACCTTTCAGTCTTATAGTAGCCGATATGTTTTAACTTATTTTAGGAATGGCAATAAAGCACTGGTATATCAGATTATTATCACCCTATATCTGTGAACCTCAAACTCAACTATTGGTCATCTGATGCCTTCTGTTGCACAAAAAAATCAAAATTACCACCGTGCAAAATGATATGTAGAGTGTGAATAGAATACTAGCTACTACTAGTACTAGTAGAACTCCTCGTTTACGACGTGGTTATTATAAGGAGCAAATAATTCAGCCTGTTTGAAACAGCTGCTCATGACGTGAGGTTCCAACTTGAACATATTGAAGAGAGGCTCAACTGACTTCCGTACCTAGTAAACAAAGGTGTCATGTCAGTATACAATAGTAGATAGATTACTTCAAGTTACTAAGAGAACCTACCTGTGCAACAAATACAAGTGCTCTGCCAACAGTGTCACCGACATCAAATTCAATACTTTCCTCGTCCTCGTCCTCGTCCTCATCTTCAGCTTGAGCGTGAACTGCATCCTTGTGCACAATGCTTGCTGGTGTAGGAGCAACGTCTTCAATGAAACATTTTGCCGCTAAGTGGAGTGCCAATGTGTGCTCCATGCAACTGTAGGCACTCGGAACCGCCTAGCAGTTCTTCATGAACCCGATCAGTCTGGTCTAGAAACTTGAAGCACCAGAAATGCCTGGCATCTCTGGTGTTGGGCGAGAAGCAAAAGTAGACTGCAACTCAAATGTGCTTTTCAGAACGACTAAGACTCTAGTTTGCAGCACCAGAAACGCCTTGCATCCGATCAGTCCGGTCCAGAAATTTGAAGCACCAGAAATGCCTGGCATATCTGGTGTTGGGCGAGAAGCGAGAAGTAGACTGCGGGAGAAACTCGAATGTGCTTTTCGAAATGACTAAGGCTCCAGTTCACGGCACCAGAAACGCCTTGCGTCTCTGGTGCTGGGCAGGAAGCAAAAGCAGACTCCGAGAGAAGCGAGGGCGCCGTTGATCCAACATGGAGGACACACAAGGGAGATGATAATACTAGCGCTTCATGTAAGTTGGCTTCATCAAAGAGTTCAACTAAGACTCTACTCCATAGAAAGCACCAGAAATGCCTGGCATCTCTGTGTTGGGCGAGAAGCGAGAAGCAGACTGTGGGAGAAACTCGAATGTACTTTTCGAAATGACTAAGACTCCAGTTCGTGGCACTAGAAACGCCTCATGTCTCTGGGATTGGGCGGGAAGCAAAAGCAGACTCCAAGAGAAACTCAAATGTGAAATGGCTACGACTCCAGTCCATAGTATTAGGAAAGCACCAGAGACACCTCTAGTAAGTGGAGTGCCAGTGCGTGCTCCATACAACTGAATACTCATCAGCCTCAGTGATCATGATCTTGACTTGAGTATTTAATCAACAAACTTACCGTTGTAGAGACTCGCATCTCTCTGAGCGTGCATTATTGATTTCTCCCCCTTTCCAAACATCATTCAGCTCTTATCCATAGGACAAGTCTTGTGCATCCACGCACCTCCATTTTTATTTTTGCAGATTTAGCACGCGCACTTCCGCGCCCTCCGTGCGCCTCGCGCCTTGTCCTATTGCCCATTTCCTGTCCATCCCATGTCCACTGGTGTTCATTGGTGCGTTTGTCATGTTATTTCCTTTTGTCTGACATATCTCTGAGCTCGTACTCATGCCGTCGCGCTGCGCGCGGTACTGAGAACCCTTATTACATGTATGCATACTTATATTTAGCTTACTCAGCTCGCAACTTCGGGCCTGCACGTCTAGCGACGCTTGCAGTTTTACATATATTCTGGACTTCATGTAGATGTTCTGGATCACTTTTCCCCCCAGCTACTCCCTCTGTGTAGTAGACAGCTTAGCACTCAGAATCTATTTTCCTCTCACTCTCGTGTGCCGTGCAGCTCTTTCTTGATCATTATCCAGTGTTACTGGTGTGATTACCTTCTCTATCAAAGCTATCTAAGTCGTGCTTCACGCGCTGTGGTGCATGGTATGAAGATCATACCAAACCGTATATGAATATAAGGTGATAAGGAAAGGTATATCAGACTATGATGTACCCTATTACCAAGTTACTCTACCATTTTTCCTTGTTTCATTAGCTTATGATTTTGTTTTGTGTTCTTATTCTGATATTCTGATTTTATTCCGTGTATTTCTATCTCGTTCCGCGTATTTCTATTTGTTTCTGCTTATTTCTGTCTCTTTCTATTTTTCTCAGGCTTATTTCAGCCACCTGATTTTCCCACAGTACTTTGAGCATGTTTGTAAGCATGTCATGTGACTGGGAAATGATTTGTAAGGATTTCCTGCTTGACTCATCATGTTTAGTCATGATTCGTCATGCTTTGTAAGACTTACAGTTGTATTTGTAAGATATTAGTAAAGCTGGATGACTCAACACACCAAATGGGGAGGTTTGTAAGCACATTCTTACCAATCCATGTGATGACTCATACCATTCTTTGTAATACTACCATGTATATTAGTAAACAAGCTGACTCAACACCTGGTTTCTTACCAATCCAGTGCTGAATCATGCTTAGTAATCTGGCCTCCCGAAAGGTATATAAGGAGCCCATTTTACACCCTGAAATATAGACTTCCCACTTGAAATCTTCCTCTCCAAAATAGTTTTGTGAGATTACCTAAGACAAGTGCAGGCCAATTTACGAGCCTTGAAGTAAGTGAACCTTGTTCGACTGTATACTGTTTATACAGGCAAGAAATTCAGTTTTATCCTTGGGCATTGTGTACTACCAACATTTGGTCTACACAAGCAAAGACATTCATATTAAATTGTATAGCATCAATCAAGGGTGTTTATACACATTTGTCTATTCTTACGTCTTTTACGATCTAAGCTTTACGTGCACATTCACAAACTCTCCCTTTCACTTCAAGGGAGACTCAACAAAGTTGAAACAGACTTTCATAGGTTGAAACACGACCTACTAGGGTGAAACATACCTAACCGATATTTTTAACGTTTTCATTGAAATGTACGCACTTCATTTTATTATTGTTCATTATCTTTCAGGTTATTTTGCGAGTTGAAAGAAAAGGTAATTCCTCCCAAAGAACAAGCACGTTATCTACCACGAAAACTAGAAAAGTCGTAGACCGTGTACTTGAGGACTGGCAAGAAGTCTTATTTGTATAGTTGTGTTGTCTCTATACACGCGTTCTATATAAGACCCTTAAGTAACAAGACATCACTGGAGCCCAACCGCGAGGGAGGCTTTTCTTTTACCGCACCCAAGTTATTCGTATGAGCAAGTTCAACACGAACTTCCATAACAAATCGTATACAGAAATTTCCACACCAGTTTGTGGAACAGAGTCAATTGTGCCAAGCACCATGTTATCAAGTTTAACAGTTCAGGCATCACGAAAAATGCCTATTGAATCATCAAGATCTACGTTAACTATGCCTAACCCTGGAACTAAGGCAGCACCTGCCAAGTTCAAGGGCGGTTTTTCAGAAGTCAAGGGCTTCTTGAAACATTATGAGAAACTGTGTGACTACAATAATGTAGCCTCCGACACAGATAAATGTGAATCAATCACACAATATATGTCCCGTCACGTAACAGAATTCATAGAGGGACTAGCAAGCTTTCGAACTCCCAATTGGAGTAAGCTTAAGAGCGATATTTTGAAATACTATGATGCAGACCTTGACACTAAAAGGTATAGGAGAAAGGATCTGATTTCATATGTAAAGACATCACGTGATAAGAAAACCCCTAATCTTACGGCTTGGAAGAAATACGTAAGGAGATTCATTCGAATTGGAGGTTGGCTAGAACAGGCCAACAAATTAACACAAGAAGAATATGCAAGTTACTTCTGGGAGGGAATCTACAAGAAGTTAAGGACTAAGATTGAGTCTCGCTTAATGTCAAGTGAACCTGACAGAGATCTTTCCCCAGCCTTCCCAGTTGACAGAGTAATTGCAACTGCAGAGAAACTTTTACGCCATGACAGATTTGATGCAGACTTATTATTATCCGAAGTTGACTCAGGCTCAGATAGCGATTCATCAACCGAGGAGACTTCACAAAATGACTCAGACTCTGAATCAAGCGAATCAGAGCAGGAGTTTTTTCTGAAGAACCACAAAGCTAAGAAGGCAACAAAGAAAGTTGTCAATCGTAAAGAAGTTAAGGCTCGTAAGCCTAAATCACCAAAGCAAGCCCCTAAGAAAGTAGGAGATACTACTAGCTTAGAACCATTGGATGAAATGGAAGGGCTTATCAAGAAGATGAATGCAATATCACTTGAAGATCCCGACTACGCACTTTTGTATTATCGTGCTACAAAGATGGATCCCGCTATCAAAGATTTGGTTGCAGCTCCTATTAGGAAAGGAGACAGTACTCCGCGTACAGATTCTAAGCAAAATAATCTACCCGGACAAAGAGACAACCAGTACAGAAACAATTATATGCAGAGAAACCGTGCCCAGCCAGGAACCAGATTTTATCAACCACCTAATGCGACATTCGAAGAGAGAATCTGTTTCGGCTGTGGTGAGAAAGGACATGGCTTACCCATCTGTCCACAAATCAATAAGCTTATCACTGAAGGAACTTTAACACGAACTCACTCTGGACATATTTCAAGACCTGATGGAAGATCAGTTAGGCGTATGCCAGAGGAGAGTATAGTTGAAGCTGTAAAGCGAGAAGACAAAGCGCCAGTAGCGCATTTCATCAAAGTTCAACCTGAAGAGAGTCTAAACCTTCAGAAGGATAAGAAGTATAAGACTCACAAGAAAGAAATCAAGAGAGCGTACCTCGAAGAGTACAACAGCTCTACCAATGAGACTACCGAAGATGAATATGACCTCTCCTCAGAGACAGACGAGGACAGTGATAGTAGCCGGTATGCATTCCCAGTTGAAAGAACTACTAAGAATTCAACCCAGGGAAGACGTGACAGGTTTGAGAAAGTATTCCCACCAACCGAGATGCAAAAGCTAAGGAAGGTGGATAACCGAGAAAAATTTAAAGAAAATACACCTAGGGTTCCAGCCAAGAAAGAAAGTCCTAAGACTAAAGCCGAGAGCGTAGAGCCAGTAGTGCCTCCCAAGAGCAAAGAGTCTGAACCAAAGGACAAGCGAAGAGCTACAAGTATTGGCTGGGATAGCGAGGACATCATTATGGATGATGAGCCCGCAGTACAAAAGGACTTGGATAAACGAGCTACGAAAGCTTACCAAGATAACCCAAACACTACCCCGAAGGTATCAACACGTCAACGTGTATCAGAATTAGCGGCTAAAATTAAGCCGGAGAAAATTCTTGAATCAGTATTACGAACACCCATCCAATTGGAAGTGGGTGAGCTACTTGGAACATCTAAAGAGCTGAGTGGAATTTTAGCTAATGTGATCAAGCCGAAATCGGTTGATCCGAAGGTTGAAGCTCACTCCGTATGGACCAAGACGCTGTAGAGACTCGATCCTGAGTAGCCTCACAATGGCATATATTGCACTGTAGGTCAAGTCTACTATATTACGCATGCAATGCAACACTAGCGCGATAAACGCGACGTTCGCGCGACGCGCGCGACTTAGGCGACACTACCGCGACGCATGCGCGACATAGGCGACACTTGCGCGACTTGCGCGCGCTTTAGGCGAACTTTCCCGCGCCTAAGCGCTATAGGGCGCCTGACTTCCCACTGTGTTTTCCCATGTCCAACCAAGTTCCCAGGTGTGTATTTCTCCATTTATCATTTATTTCAACATCGTACCATGTTTATTTTCACTTTACATTCACTGTACACATTTTTCACAACACATTACCTTCTACCACCATCATACCAGTTACCATCTACGAGTTTTTATCATGTTTTGAATATATCATCGCAAGCCCTAGTAGCAGTTAGCTCTAGTGGTCACATCCGCATCTCAGTCCACGTCTTAACGTCTCGCATCGCTTGCAACCGTTTCGCCCAGTTCCGCTTTTCGACGCGCAACTTTCCCGCGCTTCGCGCGTCTATAGCGCCTTTGTTCCCGCGCTTTCGCCTTATCACGCGCTTCGCGCATTCCCCCTAGAGTTGTCACCAGTGGATACTCACTTTCTCCGCTTCCCCTAAGGGACGAACATATCGCACCCCATATTTCTTCCCTTCAACATTTATATCAGCTGCACCCTCAGCTGAGTTGAAGATCCTTCAACGCGTGGTCTATTAATTAAGATAGCCATGCATTGTGATGGTCAAGCCATCAATGCGATTATTGATACAGGATCGCAATTGAATATTGTAAACAAGCATATTTGGAAGACGATAATTAATCGTCCAATCGACATTGCTAAATCAGTATCTATGAATGACGCTAACGGAGGTGAAGGCAAACTACGCGGACTTGTATCAAATGTTCCACTAAACTGTGGAGGAGTAAATACACAGGCGAACTTGTTTGTCGGCAATCACATACCGTTTAGTTTATTATTAGGAAGACCATGGCAGCGAGGAAATTTCATATCCATTGATGAACAAAAAGATGGAACATGGTTATTATTTAAAGATCCGCTTGATTTAGAAGTCCGTTACGAACTTCTATGCACACCGGATGGAAATGATCCTAATTGGGACTTTGAACCGTCCACATGGATTACCAATATGGGCGAAACTGCTATGTTTTGCAAGTTAAATGAGAAATTTAAAGATCCGGATGTTATAATGGATAACTCCGAAATCGAAAATCACGTGACTAAATTGTGTCCAGACGTCTGTATGGAAGATGCCGAAAATCATATGATTAAACTCAGTCCAGACGCTGGAACGGAAGTTGCCGAAAGTCACGTGAGTAAACTCAGTTCAGACGTTCAAACGGAAAACGCCGAAAGTCACGTGAACAAAGTAAAATCACAAGTTCAAACGAAAAACACCGAAAGTCGCGTGACTTCTCAATTTGAAAGTATGCTCCAAGCCGAGCATTTTATTCATCAGGGATTTATCAGCAACCCTTTGACTTACTCAGACCGAAACAAAATAAATGAAATTCAAAATAGCTTAAAAGAAGCGCCGGAATTAAGTCTACGCCCTGCGCCCATTGGCCTCGTGTCTGAGAAAATCAGTGCAAGGCAGCCTCATTCCAACAATACTTCCATTTTCAGAAACTCCGACTCATTTCAGAAAATGCCGGAGTCCACATTCAACGAAACTCGTGCTGATGTGGCCGACTTCTTAATCCAGAACCCCGGAAATTTCCGGTTCACCACAACAATTGATGCCAATGCTCTTACTCTCTCTTTTGAACCCTCACCTCCTCCTTTGCTCGTCGTTCACAACAACGATGGCGACTTTCCTTCTCCCCCTTATTCTCCAGTAGGATGGGACAGTGTACCTACTAGGCAAGAATACCCTATTGTGGCGCCCTTCACTGACTTCATTCCCACCAGCAGTGAACCGCGCGCCCAATCAGTTGACTCTGGCCTGGGGCGCTTCCTTTCAGAGGACCCTTCCAGGCAGACACTTGCTCACAACCCTGCCGCCACCCAGGACTTGGAGGAGGGAGAATTGGACGCAGCAAATGGAGACAGTGAGTGTCCTCTTTGTTTTTGAAATTCTATGGACTCACAGAGACTACAACCACTACATCAACCCCTTACTACCGCCCCTCCTATGGACTATACACTACCTACTACAGTCCTACCTAGAGATCCTTCCCTTGGAGCTGAGGCTACCAATCCGCCACTCTTAAACGCTTCTTCACATATCTCTGAAAGTGTTGTACCTCTCTCTGTAGACGCCTCTCATGTCAACTCAGACGCTTATGCCGGGTCTATTGATACACCCTCTGCTCATGTCAACACTGATGCTTATGCCGGGTCTATTGAGACACCCTTTGCTCATGTCAACTCAGACGCTTATGCCGGGTCTATTGATACACCCTCTGCTCATGTCAACTCAGACGCTTATACCGGGTCTATTGATACACCCTCTGCTTATGTTAACTCTGACGTCTATGCCGGGTCTATTGATACACCCTCTGCTCACCTTAACTCTGACGTCTATGCCGGGTCTATTGACACTCCCTCTGCTCACGCTAACTCTGACACTTACGCCGGGACTGTTGATACACCCTCTGCTCATCTTAACTCAGACACCTATGCCAGGGCTATTGACACTCCCTCTGCTCACGCTAACACTGACGCTTACGCCGGGACTGTTGATACACCCTCTGCTCACAACTCTAACGTTCGCAATGGAACTTCAGTTCCACTCATCGCCACTCTCCCCAGTGACTCCAGGGACATATCCAGCGCCATCTCACGTGTCAATGCTATGCTTTCCGCTGGAACTGAGGGTGAGCACGCGGCACCCTTGAACTTTTATAACGCGCTTAATGTGATTATTAAAAACTTAGAGCGCGCAAACGATGACACTATGATTCAACTCAAGCCAGACGACGTCAAAAACACCAAGGACTCAGTCGATGTGTACTTCGTTCGTCCCTTGAAGAACCTCTGCAGTATTCTCCTGCAAGTACCCCATTGTCATTGAGCGTGTTTCCTCACACGCCTCCCAACTCTAAAGCCAGCCTTACCAATGCAACTGAATATATGCCTTCCTTGATGCCGTCTCGTCCTTTCGACCCCGTCTCTGATAGCACCACTCTGCCTGAGCCTAAGATAAGAGGCTCACGAGCCAATGAGACCAACAACGACGACGACGACGTGCCCATGATCTATCTTCACGACATATCTTCTGAATCTACCAGTGGCAAATTGCCTTACCACGGACCTTCGCGTGCTGATGGCAAAACGACTATATCGTTTGAGGGCCTCACACGTTCTGAAGCCGAATACTTTAACACAACGGAATACGCGAAGTATAATGATTATCATTCCGTTTACATCCCTAATGTCGTGCACGCTATCGAATCTTACTGTTTCTGCCAGGACGAGCTCATTGCCAATGACTGGAACGTACACCTGTTCCGAGATGGGACATACGGTGGCCATCATGTTATCGCTGGGGGAGTTAAACTTCCTACAGGAGGTCCTCGCTCAGGACGCACCTGGCAAGAACGTATTCGAGAAATCTCTGACCATCGCGCGCACACGCGACACCTTATTCATGTCATCGAAACGATTCTTTCTACCCGCATGCTTGCGGAAGCATCTACTCGCGCCCCAATCATTAAGTGTGACAATATATTGCACATCCAGGGGGGACTAACTAAGAAAACGTACACGGGACGCTACGACGATGTTAACCCTTTCTTTTCAGAAAGCGAAGCCAAGCGTCTCAACACTTATGCAGCCATTGCCGAGGCTCACGGCGAGCCTCAACTCGCGTCAAAAATTCTCGACACTCTACTTATGCCATTCCCCGACGAAGACACTATCAGCGCTCTCACTGAGTCGCGTCTCCTCGACGTCGGATCTGTTCGCGACATCCTTCGCCTTGCCTTTGACCAAGACCTTGTCCTCGGTATTGCACAAATGGGACTCGTTATTGTCACTACCTCCCCTTTTCGGTCAGGAAAATTTGACGAGCATCATGTGCTCTCCGATATCGAAGAGGAAGAGGAGCCGAAGCCTAAGAAGTTCTTTCTCTAGTCAACTAGAGGTGAACTTCTATTTAAATATACCGTTTCAATTATCTTATGCGAATTTTTCAGTAACTCTCAATTTTCAACTCTCGCGCTATCGTTTCTCCCGTGCCTCAAGATTCTCATATCCAGCGTGTATTTTTCCTATCGACTCTTATTTGTTTGCACCGAAAACAACAAAAAATCAAAAACATGGACCCTCGTCTCGGTTCATTTTTTCCTTATCATTTTTTCAGTCTCGATTTTTCCTTTCAAGTTCCGCATCACGTGTTTGCAGCTGATTGTTATTGTTTCGGATATATTTATTTATATTCAAAAACTACATTACAGGCTTGCATGTGTAGTGTGTAAGATATTGGGTAAAGGTGAAAAAAGTCAAGAAGTGATAGCTTTAGTTACGAGTTACCTGTTCTGTAATTCGAATCTCTTGCTGTCCGGATATCTCTTGCTTGAAAATCCTAAGTCCCAACAACAAAAACAACAACATGATTATATTTATTGCCTAAGTGTCTCAAAGCCTATAGAAACTGATTCAAGCAGGGAGATACTAGTCTATCCTTCCGGGTTACTTGAAAACGAGTCTATAGACGAATGTTTTGAGCGACTTACTGCACATTCTACATCTACGAGTAAGCCTTTGTTATCAAAACAAAGCATTACGAATTCAGATAATAACTCAGACCGCGATTTTGATACCAAGTCTGACATTATAATTTCCTGCAACTCTAATAGCGACCCTGAGGACATTCCGGTACTAACTATGTACAAGAGGGTTGACAAGAAAGTCAAGCCCGTTCCTGGAACATTTCCTCAGACAGCTCGAGTCAATCGACAATTTCCTCATGACCCACTCAGAAATTTAACCCCATTAACACCACACCCTCATGAATTTATTCCTAATGGTCGTCTATCCTACGAACATATGGAGAGCCTTAAGATAAATTCACAAGGATTTCTACTCCCTGAAGAAGTCAAGCTTTTTCAGCACGTCATGAATTTAAATCAAGAGACCCTCGCTTTCGAAGAAACCGATAGGGGGACTCTCAAGGAAACATATTTCACTCCGTATATTATTCCCACCGTGCCACATGTGCCCTGGGAATACAAGAACATTCCTATCCCTCCTGGGATACGACAAAAAGTTATTGAACTACTCAAATCCAAGATTAACGCTGGAGTATACGAACCAAGCCAATCTGCTTATCGCTCTCACTGGTTCTGTGTACTCAAGAAGAATGGCAAACTCCGCCTAGTCCATGATTTACAACCGCTTAACAAAATCTCTATTCGAGATGCTGGTCTCATTCCGATAGTGGATGACTTCGTAGAGTCATTTGCTGGAGCTCAGTGTTACAGTGTACCGTATTCAATTTATTCTGGGGATTTGATGCACGTAAAATGCACCCAGACAGCCACGACTTAACAGCCTTCCTAACACCATTAGGATTGCTACGATTAACTGTCTTGCCCATGGGATATACAAATGCACCTGCAGAATTTCAGAAATGTACTAGCTTCGTTCTGCAGGATGAAATTCCCCATGTTGCTAATGTTTTCATAGATGATCTACTGGTCAAGGGACCGAAGACTATCTACCCTGATGATGAAGGTAATCTCGAGGTCTTAAAAGAAAACCCAGGGATCAGAAGATTTATTTTGGAACACGCTAATGATGTTCACCGTATTATGCACTGGGACTGCTTTTATTTACATCTTTCAATTTGAATCGCGGCGGGATTCTTACCCACAGAACCGGAAACTAATTCAATCAGGAGAAACTTTATTTCTGAGCACCATCGGTACAGTCAATTCACTATGAACAAGCGAGTTAAACATCTACCAATGTTACGCAAGTTCCACAAGACATATTTGGTTGAAATGCAGAGCTACAGTAATTGTAGCTATCAAGACAACCTCAACAATCTTTGACCTCACGTTACACTTCGACACAGGTAGGATGAGGCCGCGATACTCCCCATCCAAAACAAGGCAGAGTTGGTTCTTTTTCCGTGGATGAGCTGGGCTGAGATCACTGGCGGGAATATGGTAGTGTTGTATCCGGGCTCCTGCACCGTTGGATGTGCAGAATGCTGCAACACACCCCTCAGGTGCAGGCCCATTGGCGCCGCAAAAGGGGTCAGGACACGCAGTTGATACAAAATGTTTGAACAATCTGCCGTTCTCAAACCTTGGCGAGACTTTTAGCAACGCGTGATGCGTAAGCAGTGCCGAGGAAAACTCCTTCTTCATCAACCAGGATAGTGGCCCTATTATAATAATAAAGTAAGTAAATAGTGTGATGCCTTCGTTAAGGTCTCACCTTGATCATTCTCAGCTCTGGCCTCCCTAACCCAAACAAGAAATCGCAACTGTCCCCAGTTGAGGTGTATGGTGAATTTTAATTGCTTTGTCTCCATCTATTTTCTGGATCTAGGAGGTGAAAACATTCCTCTAGAATCCTAAAAAATTCGAAGTATACTGCACAAGTTGGACATAGTTGTAATAATACTTCCTGGTAATGTCTGTCCCAGTAGTATAGCATTTGTTGATAGTGAGTACTGATGTTTTGATAGATGAAATCCTCATGGAGTTGTGTACAGTCATCCAAGAGGACATTGAATAGGAGGGAAATTTGGTTTTGCATACTGGATAGGTGGATATGATCTTTGCCGTTCATTGTTTAAATTTCTTAATATAATTCCTTGTCACTCGTCCTCTGAGAGGGAAGAGGAATTGGAATCAGACGGAGATAAATTTTCCTCAGAGTGCTGAGCGTCGACAAGAGTGTCTGCAAGTTCTTGCAGGGAGGGATCATCACGGCTTATATATGGAATAAGTCTAAAGGCAGCTACACCACATCTAGACAAAGTTCCATTCATTTCTTTTAAAATATATGATCCTCCTTTGGTTTGTCTCTCAACAACAAAGGGTCCTAAATATCGCGGCTTCGTTTTGCGATTCAATTCTTTTTCGATCTGGGTATTACGGACTAAGACAAGTTCACCAGGATTAAATGATTTCTTATGCATCCTAAGGTGAAATTTCTGTTCGAATTGAAGCTTGGACTTAAATCTTGCCTTCTTTAAGGTCTTAGCTGCTCATCTCAAGTCTTCAGGTCTTCTTTTGATTTGGCGTATTCGTAATGTAAGGAAATCAATGGGACTCATATTCTCATGAAATCCTTCAACAAGGAAAGTAGCCTCCCCCGCTCTCGGCCCCCATGTGACATCATACTCAGGCCATTTCGGTGGCTGCCGGCAGAGTTTCTTATCCAAAGTTGTTCACTATATAAACACCACTCGCTTCTACACACTTTCTTCATCTCTGTCTCATGTTAGAATTTTGTTACCTACGCACTTATAGTTGTACTACGGTTCGGTTACTTGTGTATCAGTTGTAGTGCGCCACCTTAAGCACATTGATGTGAAGGATTCAAACCTCATATACTAGTAAAATTAAATAACTTTGTGCACGAGACATACTAAGCGCGCCAGAATGCTGGTGAGAGGTTCTATGTCCCTTTTTATTTTATTTCACGTAATCACTGGAATGTTTAGGCCTAGGCACTAGGCAGCGTGGTCTCCTATCATATTATTATGTTAATGTATCTAAAACAAAGTGTACGTGTTTTCATGCTTTGAACGTCCTATCGCCGCTCCCGTAGCCCAGAAAAGAGACCATCCGCCAAGACCACAGAGAGTAACATGCATCCTCCGAGCGGATTCTGGAGCTGTTGCACCATCGCTTTCATGTCAGGCTCACAGAGAGCAAACACCCGATATCAATCATATTGAAGCAGATATGGTGGCTGATCATCATCTCTGAACATTTGAGCATTTGCCGATGCGCGCAATTTTAAACACATACATACCTCCGAGGATAATACATTGCTGGTACGCATGCTCTCGCAAAATATTTCTCAATATTCACTTAACGATGACAAGTCAGACATCCTTTCCTCGTGGTGGAACAAAGCTGACTTACCCATGTAGCCACACATGCCGGTCACGCATTCGGCAACGTACTCACCCTGATACACACCTCTATTTCGCTGAAATATCGACGACTCGACATATCTGCCCCCTGTAGTGCACAGGCAACATGGGTAGCAAAAGGTGTGTGCCTCTCGATAGGCCTCAAATTTTGAAGGGTGTATTTTAGCCCATATTTCGTGGTTGGCCTGGAATTTCAATGTACATGTGAGTGATGCTATTTTTGCCACGAGTACATTTTCCTCACCATTGAAATGTTGCTAGTTCTCTCGTTTGGCCGTGGTAGTGAAGGATGCCATGATGCGCAATCAAGACCCTCACCAGCATGTCTATCATGTTGGGGTCGGGTTCGAACTCTGGGGGTTCTGAGCACATACTAGAATACGGAGATGATGGTGCGGACATCACAGGTGCAGAATATCAGGCTGGAATACGTCCACCCAAAGATATACAGCCTGCTGCAGCCTTGTCATCCTTGTGCCATCGCGTGCCTGGCCAGATCACACCATCGCATTTTCCACCGGCCATCCTAGCGCCATTGCATCGATTTTGTTTTAAAGTTCACTCATTACTTTACTAAAAGCACTTTTATTTGTGCTCTTGACATCCCTCCATGATGGCGTCAAGTTACACCTGCGTTTGCAAGCGTACATTCACGGCACAGAACTACTTCAGCCAACACCAACATTCATGCTCTCATACCAAAAAGCGTCTTTCGTCAGCGATATCTTCTTTCAAACAGTTTGTAGGTCGCAGGAAGAAGCCCTGCATCTCAAACGATGAAGCCAGGCCTGTAGTTGATGCCTCACCTATATCTGATTCGCATACCGACCACCCGCGCATCCATGCAGCCGACACTTCATCAGTGCCTCAAGATCCCGAAGTCGTGGTTGTTACGAACTTGGATGGGTTCTGCTTTGCAAGTACAAAAGAGTACGGCTCGTGCAAAGCCTTCTGCTTCTCAAATGAGAGAAGATCAAGGGTTCGGTCTAAAGGGCTGGCACCTCTGAGACAGACGATAATCAGGCTATCGAAGAGGAGTGCTCTAAGATAGAATCAGGGATAGACACTTAAGTTGTGAAGCTTAAGTGAGGATCAGGTTTCAAGGTAAACCCAAGTAGATTAAAGTAAAGAACAACTATGATACATGACGAGTATATATAGTGAATGAGAAGGAGCTTTAGGGCAGGCCCGTCAAGTATCTGCGGGAATCAAGAAGACAAGAAAGGTAAGTGATAACCAGATATAGTACAAGGCAACGCAGCCGCATGTCCATGAGTCAAGTGGAGTTAGAGATAAGAGCCGAGGCTATACGAATACAAGGCAACGCGGCCGTAAGTCCATGGAGATATGGGAAAATGATAGGGGGTGGCAACATTACTGTAACAGTGGTGTCTCCTATCCCCAATATATCTCGTGATGATGTCGGAGGGCAGTCCTGTGAAGGGGACACGGACAAGGTGGATATGTGTTTGGCGCAGCGTAGATCGAGGCGTCAGAACCGAAAGCTTCCACTGAGATTTAGGGATGTACTTCCTCAGCCCCCACCAACGGTCCCTCCGCAAATTCGTGACATACTTCCAGAATCAATTGGCTCTGTTGTTAGTACAGAAGACTGCCCAGCCTCACCAGTCCACTCAGTGTTTCGCACATGTCTGAATATCTTCGGGCTAGTGCGTCAATACTTTTCCTCGAATCCACCATTACACGACCCAGAAGAATATGTTACATTAGCAGACCTCTCAACCATTCCTGGCGCCCCTCAAGTTGACGATCCACCTCCTGAACCTCTACCATCAAGCAGTGACTTTCCATACCACCCCTACCCCAATTACTCATCTTTCCAACTGGGTGATTGGTACTGGAACCAGGGTGTTCAAAAATCGCAACGAGATTATGGGAAGCTGATGGAGATATTGGGCTGCAGTTCATTCGTCCCAAGAGACGTAAGCACCACCCATTGGAAGAGCATCAACACGAAGTTGGGTGTGAATGAGTATGACGAGGGAGATGGAGAAGAGTGGGAGGACGAAGACGCTGGATGGAAAAGGACGCCAGTATCTATCCAGGTACCTGTCCCCGTACCACTGAAGATCCAGGTCCTCGCGTCTACCAGGCTGCCGATTTGTATCATCGGTCTCTTGTAGCTGTTTTGCGGGAGAAGCTTGCCAATGTACAAGACAGTAAGCTCTTCCATTGCGAACCTTATGAGTTGCACTGGACCCCTCGTCATCTGGACGTAGAGGTCGCCATATATGGTGACCTATACACTTCCCCGGCTTTCCACGAAGCTCACAGGGAAGTGCAAAACTTGCCCGCCGAACCTGGTTGTGATTTGCCTCGAGTAGTGGCTGGCCCCATGTTTTGGTCCGATGCCACGCAGCTCACTTCATTTGGCAATGCCAAGCTGTGGCCTACTTATATGTACTTTGGTAATGAGTCCAAGTATCGGAGGTGCAAGCCATCATGCCACTTGAGCAATCATGTCGCTAACTTCGAGACAGTATGTCTTTATATAATTGGTTTCACAGCCTGCCTAACTTTACGCCATCAGCTCCCAGATTCATTTAAGGATTTTATGGGCAGGAAAAACAGTGATTGCGCGACGCACTGTCATCGGGAATTCTTCCATGAGCAGTGGAGGATCTTACTGGATGACGAGTTCTTGGAGGCATATGAGCATGGTATTGTGATTCACTGTTGCGATGGCATCACACGTAGGTTCTATCCTAGGATCTTTACCTACTCTGCCGACTATCCTGAAAAGTACGTATTGTCCTATGGCAGGTTGGATTGTACTGATTTGAATAGAGTACTGATAGCTACAGTACGACATCTGGGAGGTTGCCCATGCCCCCGCTGCCTTATACCGAAGGATCGGATTCACAATATGGGTTGGCCTCAGGATAGAACACAATGTGTGACCCTCGCACACGACAATGTCAACAGGCGTTCCTTGGTGACCGAGGCTCGCAAATTGATCTATGAAAAGGACTTGGGGGTCGGGAGCACACAGGTAGAACATATGCTGAAGCCACAGTCCTGGGTACCCACCTTGGTGAGGCTGCAAGTCCCATGTTAGTAATACTGACTAACACACATCAGAATGCATTCTCAGATCGCCTCGGCCATTTGGGTTTCAATATTTTCTGCGCTCTCATCATAGATCTCTTACACGAGTTCGAAATCGGCATTTGGAAAATGCTCTTCATTCAGCTGTTACGAATCTGGATGCACAAGACAAAGGGCTCATCGATGAATTGGACCGGAGGTACGTTGCTGGCATATGTATCATTCACACTGCTGACCCCCTAACGACCAGATTCAGGCAAATTCCAACATTCGGTCAAGCTACCATACGAAAATTTTCGGCCAACTCCTCGGAGATGAAACAGATGGCAGCTCGAAACTTCGAAGACCTCCTCCAGGTAATGATTTTACTGCCGTAGAATCTTAATAGGGCCTGACATGCTACAGTGTTGTATACCTGTCTTCGACCGTCTCCTTCCCGAACCCCACAACACAACCGTTCTTAAGCTATGGGTTTGACCTCCTTGTCAGCTTTACTCCACCAACCGTAGAACTCGAACACGACGTCCTGGGAGTTCTGCTGGCGGTTGTACCAGAAATCCAAAAGCTCAGTGGCCTTGTGGCGGTTCATCCGAGACGGCTCGCAGATTTTCTTTCCATCAGGAAGATAAGGTGGGGGGATGAGCTGGTCGTGCCTTGGAATGACTTCCTTCCAAGGCACCGGCTCTTTCGGTTTTCCACTGCAATCCTCTAACATTGCAGTCAGCTCGTTTAATCACTCGGGTTTCACAGACTCCTTGGACTCACGATAATGCCAATTCAAGAATGCCCGGACGACCGCTTTCCGGGTGTCTGAGTCCATCTCCGCGTGGTCGGGAAGTACGGGGAATCCATCATCGCCCATCTCCAGAACGTAGGTGTTGTCCTTCCTGCCTTTCTTGACCGCCGCGTCATCTAGATCATCAGCATCTTTTGCATCAATGGTCAGAGGGGCGGTACTCCCGAAATTATGCTGTCTGCTCACCGAACTGCTTCTTCGCATAATCCTCCCACTCCGGCAGTATGGTCTGCCAGTCTGAGGATTGCAAGAAGCTTTCCCCTTTCCCGATCTCGTCGTTGTAGTCATGGCTGCATGCGTTGAGGCGGTCATCTCATTGGAACGCGATGATCTGCTCACCTGGACACCATCAGCTTCCCTTTCTCATTTTTCCAAGCTGAGGAGGTCACCCCTCATGGGACTGTGCATCTGGTCAAATGGGTCCGGAAACAGACCACTTGGGGGCGCAAAGGTAGATGGGTGACTGACAAACGCACCAACCCAAGGCAATCAGTCCAGTCCTCACCTACGAAGTCGCCCATCAAGCAGACCTCTGGGTCCCCAACAAAGTCACCTACCAAGCAGCCTTGGGATGATTTGATGGAGGGATATTCTGGAGACTTCGACAGAGACGGAATCAACCCCTTCAGACTGCCGCAGGGCCGGAGGAGACGTAAAAAGAGAATGGTGAGTAACATATCCTCACCTTACATGCACATGGCTCACCTTGCCCATCGCCCGGAATCAAGAGTCCAAACGAGTATCTTCGGCAGTGGAAATTCAGGACGAAGGATTATCTTGACATCCTGCTGAGGCAGGAGGCCCCACCTCAAGACAGGGTGTGCTGTTTGTGCGATGGGGATGGTGCTCAGAGATGTCATGACTGCCTCTCCCGGCCCATATTCTGCACCAAGTGCTGCCGGACGCAGCATGCCCTCCTCCCGTTTCACAGGATCAGCCAATGGAATGGAGACTTCTTCGAGAGGAGCAGCTTGACCAAGATAGGGGTGGAGATTCACCTCGGCCACAGGGGAAGACCATGTCCCCACCACAACCGGGAATGGGAGGACACCAATGATGAGGGTTGGTCGACCGGGACCCACGTTGTCAGACATACGGGTTTGTACCATGGGCCGGCAGAAGACAAAGATGACGCCGGGAGTGATGTATTTGCGGAAACGGATCATGCTGCGTCGAATGACCAAGATCTGCCGGAGGTGAATGCAACGTCTGCAGCAAGGACTAATGTAGCGGTGGTAGATACATCGGGAGTTCACGTCATGTCCGTTCGGTTCTGCCAATGCCCGGACTCCCCAAGTCACGACAAACAAATGTTTGGAATGGGCATGTTCCCAGCGTCATTCGCACGGCCAAAGACAGGTGAGCTTCAACATAACCGCAACAGAGAGATGCTCAGACAACTTAGGACCGTTACCGGGAGTTGATGAGGGTGGCTAGACAATGGCGTCAGTTGAAGCTACTCAAATGGCACGGCTTCGGTCATGATAGAAATGACCCGAAAGATGGTGAGCTGGTGCTGTTCTGCCCGGCGTGTCCCCAACCAGGTATCAATGTCACACTACCGGTTGAATATGATGATTCAAGGCCCGGGTGGTTGTATGCTCGGTCGCTTGTTATGGACGCCAATTTCAAGGCCAAGCATCTGCACCCAGCGCATCCAGAAGATGAAGTATGGCTTACCGACGGTAAATGCTTCATGGTTGGAAGAGCCAGATATCAAGCTCATCTAGCCCTCGCCCGAGATTCGGCAGAGCGCTCTGAATGCAACAATCACAGAGCAGTGAACCAGGCCAACGCATCTCGGCACAAGCTAGAAGCGACGGGCATCGGGGGGTGCGCGTGTGCAAGGCATGGATGTTTTGTGCCAAACTCTATGGTGGATTTTCAAAAGGGAGAAAGGTGCCCGTGCCAAATTAACCGCTGGAGATGATTGCACTGATGTTCGGGAGTAGACAGATGAACATGGATTATGCCCTTTGCAACGCGCTGGGTCACAACACGGATGGCCTCAGCCGGACATTGACATTTTATGACGTCAACTGTCAATACAACAAGTATCTACGTCGCTGGGTGGACGAAAGCCTCCATCTCACCATTCCTCCGGGCATGGAGATAATCCCGGGCATAGGGCTGTGGCACATTCATGGCCATCAGGACAAGTGCTTCGTGCGATATGCGTCCAACTTCATCCTGGGGGCGGCCAGGATAGACGGAGAAATCATGGAAACCCTATGGGCCCCTCTCAACATCATATCTCCATCAGCCCGGGGGATGTCTACCCCTCACCGGCAGGAATGCCTCGACTTCCAGATGAACGACTGCAACTTCATGAAAATGATTCGCATTGGTATGTCAGGTCCTTGCAGTCATTGCTCGATGATGCCCCGGATGAATCAAACACCATTACGCAGGCATGTTCTTGTCCCGAAAGTACAAGGAGGCGAAACGAGGAACCGCCAAAAGCAGCCAAGCATTCAACGAGCTCAACGATGCGGCTGATCCAGACATGGTCGTCAGGTGGGAAGAACAGGAGATAGGCAAGAGCACGGGTCTGGGTAACCCGTGCGGGTTGCGGGTACGGGTATCCCTGGGGTATGGGTAGGGGTCTGACATTAGTGTACCCATACCCGTACCCGTACCCCTGACACGGGTTTCAGATTATATTAGTACAAGTACTGATGACGGTCCATCAAATGAATGAAATTCGGACATATTGTACATGTCAAACTCTATTTACAAACATCAACGCAAAATGCTAGCACGCAGTGCACAAAACACAGCCCCTTCACTCACACCATGCACTCTGATACTACTGCTAAACGAGTCCCCAAGGTCTCTGCTAAAGCCCAAGCCGCACTAGAAGAAACTGCATCTAAAAAACGCCAAGCTGATGTCAATGGAGATAGTGTGAGGATACAGCCGAAGAAGGTAAAATCAAACCCACCCACTGGAAGCGTTGCGAGAACAGCATCGAAGAAGAACATCGCAGTGTCGAGATCATCACCTGCGTCAAGTCAACAAGCTGTCGTCCATACAGAGGCTGAGGAAGAAGACTCACATAGCGATAATGCGAAAAACGATGATGTTGAACTTGTGGTGACCGAAAATGAAGACGAAAGTGCCGCTGATGAGCTAAGTATGTTCGAAAACCTAGGAAATGATATTATTTTATCAAACACCAACAGAACGATTCATGAAAGACTGGATCTCACCTGTGTACACTTTCTTTGAACCATTTCCCAAGATTGTCGAGGAGAATGGCCGGCGGGCACATGTCTTTAAGTGCCAGGGCAAGGGTTGCAAAGCTACGGTAAGACGTTACCTCGACAAAGGTGATGCGCGCTCGACAGGGAACATGCGCAAACACGTTCGATCGTGCTGGGGAGAAGAAGTGTTGCGAGCCGCCGATTAGGCCAAGGACGCCAATGAAGTGCGAAAGAAGATTGTGGGCAGTGTACTACGAAATGGGTCAATAACAGCCTCATTTGAAAGAAAAGGAAAGGGAAAAATAACGTACTCGCATCGTCAGCATACCAAGGCCGAGACAAAGTAAGGTCAATTCTAACTTATCCGCGCTGTCCTCTAATGTGTCGTGTACCAGGGCCGAGATTGTTCGCTGGGTATCAGAGAATCTGCGGCCGTTTGAAATCGTGCAGGACAGAGGATTTCAGTCACTTATGAAAACAGGACGACCGGAGTATTACATACTGTCGAAGTCCACAGTCTCGAGGGATGTGCAGCTTGTTTTTGCACGAACTCGACAACAAATTGCTAAAATGATGATGGTTAGTTTAATTAATGTTCAAACGAGGCCAATAATAACAAAACACGTACTAGGAATATGCGGGCAGGCTCAATTTTTCAACTGATGCTTGGACATCACCCAACCACCGTGCCTTCGTCGCAGTATTGGTCCACTTGGAGCATAATGGTGTGCCGCTATGCTTTCCGTTAGATGTGGTTGAAGTACCGAAGGTAGGGAAATCACTCACAGAAAGGATGTTGCTAATCCAGTAACAGTCGCACACCGGGGAGGAGCTAGCGCGGGCATTTGAAGGGATCCTGGAAGAATTCAGAATCCCAGACAAAGTGAGCTAACCATTCCATACAAACAATTGAGACTTACCAATGACGCGAAGGTCCTTTGCATTGCGTGCGACAACGCATCTAATAACAACAAAATGATTGACCAGCTCGCTGTGGAGCTTCCGAACTATGGTGGGCGCGCAGGTCACACTCGATGCTTCCTCCATACTGTGAATCTTGTTGCAAAATCGGTCCTCCGCGAATTCGATGTGAAAAAGGGTGATGGCGGTGAGGGAGATAGCTGGGATGACCAAGGGAGTGATGGTGTCGGCAAGGGAGATGATGAAGGGCTTGCAGGTGACACCAGTGATGCTAGCGAGAACGATAACGATGACGATATTGATGGATTGGTCGATGCTGCTACGATTTTGAATGCAGAGGAGCAACGAGAGTTGCAGAGCAGCGTCCGTCCTGTCAAGGATGCTCTGGCCAAGGTAAGCACTTGACGAGTGAGGAACGAGCTGCTGTTGACCAAATTTGATTAGATACGAAAGTTATCATATAAAATAATACACTCTACCACAAAAATCCTTCCTGCATGGTATGATATTCTGACAGAACTCGAGATGTCGACCCGGATGTTGCCTCGAGACGTTTTGACAAGGTGGAACTCAACATTCGATATGTTGGAGCAAGCGTTGAAGCATCGAGAGGCTGTCGACAGGATAAC
>JRHT02000078.1:0-77007 GCA_011800875.2 Suillus brevipes Sb2
AAAAACCATCCTCTGCTCGAGCGGCACTTTCGTCTTCACAGCGTGCGTAGCACGGTTGAGTGCCCAGGCCGCCTTCGTGCAGTCCATCACACCACTGTCCTTCGAATCCTTGAACAAATTCTTATAGAAAGCTTCAACAACGTGTTTTGCGACAGCATCGTTGACCTCCCACAGCGTGCCAACGACGCTCTTGAACCCCGAAAAACTGGAGTCCAGCTGCGAGGTGAATAACTTCGTCCGGCGTCTCCTCATCGCCAACCGCGGTATGACATGCGGATAAGAATGCGAACTCGGCCTGCGGAATGTCTCTCTCCATGATATCGAGCAGCGTCAAGTTTTCGTCTTTCATGACGAAATGCGAATTGTAAGGCTGAGTGCGGTCCTGCTTGCCATGACACGCCAGGTGCACCCACGTGTTCTCTTCCAAAGCTTTGAGTGCACCTGCTCGTGTGGCTGCGTTGTCAGAAATGGTGGTGCGGTTGGCAGTCGCAGGGACGAGCTTATGGACGAGCTCGAGCTCGTTGTCGACAGCCAAGAGTGCCTTGCCTTTCCCTGCACCCGGTTGACCCTGTCCGATTGTAGCGAAGGACGGAGTGACACGCCTCTTCGTCATCTGTCTAGACCTAACCAGAGCCGAAAGTGTCGGTGTATAAGAGCAGATGTAGAGATCCTCCAGGCACGGCTCCTTAGAGCAATCTGCATTTGTTCGAAATGGGTGAGCTGCGTGGAGAGGAATAGACGTGAAAACTGCGGTAGGACACAACCAGATTCGAGAATGGAGTTGTAATTTTAGATCATACTGGAGGAATTTGGCGATGGGTAGCATGATCTCGTCCCATACTGTCCGCAAGAGCACTATTAGATCGTTCCGCGGCACCCTTGGACCCATGCCAGATGCGTTTCGTATTGCCCTGGCGAAGCGATCCTTGAGATTAGTCAGATCTGCGAGAGTGACAGACGGCAAGGGAATATTATGGAGCTCTCCTGACGTCGGGATGATGATGGCGCTGCACGAGTATTGACTGGCGATGAGGATGATGACCGGGCCCTGGCGAGCTGCCACTTGCAAATCTTCGTACGAAGGTGGGAGCAGGAACCGCGAAAATGCCCGGAGACCACGTATCTCAGCTACCACAGCTTCCCACTGTCTTGTAAGGCTCCTATACTCTGTTGCTGCTTTGTCAGCTGCAGCTGGGTCAGCGCTGCCTGCAGAGCCCTGAGCATCAGATAGGAGCTTGCTGAGCTCCGAGAGCTGTTGAGCTAGTTGCGGACTCGCAATCTTCAGATCTTCCAGGGGAGTCCTGAGTCGAGAAGCCAGCGACCATTGCTGGCCACGACCCTGCTCTACAAGTTCGACTGCCTGTCGTAGATTGTCAAGACGTATGGCACAAGAGGCTGCATCGACAGGAAGTGATCGTGCACCACGAAAAGCGGTTGCAGCCTCACGCCGTGAGATGATTGATGATCGCGTCATCATGTGGCTGTCGAAAAGCTCAAAGCACATTTGGTATGCTTCGAGCGCAGATTCATGTTGATAAAGTTCTGCTTTGCAAGCCCAGTCAATAGCTTCCTTGATGCGTAGTGGAAATCCTTGTGTAGGATGTGTTGATGCGAGTCTGAAGTGCTCTATAGCGAGCGATAAATCAGCAGGGTCGTGTAGAATCCGGTAGCGAGCCAAATAGGCATCCTGCAGCCGCATGTAGCTGAAATACCTGTCCGGGTGCAGTGAAGATAGAGCCGCCAATGATTCTTGGCAAAGAGAAATGGCCTCCTCGACATCTTCATTCTCCTGAGTTTGCATAAAACGAGAGCAGAGCATCGAGCTCAAATTGTTAAGAGTTACATGGCGCTCTGGATGGTCAAGCTGCCTCAATCGAAGTGATTCACGACACCGATCAATGGCCTCGTAAAGATCCTCGCTGACATGCAATTTGCTATATCTGGTGTCGAGTGCGGAGGCAAGGTTGTTAAGCGTGGTGTCACGAATTGTATGCCAAGGTGGGCACAATGCCAGTGCCTCGCAATAGAGACTGACAGCTCGGGTGATGTCATCAAGGTCGCCGCGTGTGTTGAAACGGGCGACGAGGGCGCCCCCTAGGTTGTCCAATGAAAAACTACGATATTCGTGCCCAACAGACCACAGGCACAGCGCTTCTTCGTACAAGGAGATGGCCTCATCGAGGTCACTAGATTTGTCTTGGTGATTGAAGCGGGACCGAAGTGAGAAGGCCAAGTCGTTCAGGTAGAAACCACGGTCAGCATGTCCCTCGGAACACAGAGACACGGCTTCACGATGGAGTTGTATGCTCGTGTCAAGATCATCGATCCTGCCGTGCTGGTGAAACCATGCTTCAACTGCTCGTGCAAGCCCGTTGAGGGCTCCGGGACGGCGTTGATGTCCCAGGGGACAGAGCTCGAGAACAACTCTTCGAAGGTGGATGCCTTCATCAGATCCGTGTATTGGAAGACCGAAGCATCTGCAGATCACATAATCGACACCATCTACCCCTGCCGCGATGCTACGAAGGTAGGTGCCCTCTGGACAGAGAGGTAGTAGCTCATGATAGAGTTGGACGGCTTCGCGGATGTCGGCAGCAGTGCTTTTCTTCTTGTGGCGCCAAGTCAGCGCTTTGGTAAGATTATATAAAGATAAGAGGTGATCGGGATGGCGCTGCGGGCGCAACGCAAGGGCTTCGCGGAAGAGGGAAATGATGATATTAACGTCTTGAAGATCATTTCGAATATAGCCTATGAGGCGGGCCCACGCGAGGTTGGTGAGAGCCGTTGCGCGGTCGAGACGGCCGACCGGACACCAGTCTAGAACTAACTGAAACAGCTGCACAGCAGCGTTCAGGTAAGAGACGATCTTGCTCGTGACATATTTAGCAAGTCGTTCGTGGCCTGCATCTGTGTCTAGAGCAATCTTACGGACTGAGAGGGACTACAGCCAACGTTCTGTCAGGAAAAGCTAACAGGACAGAGACCAGCATCACTCACATCGGTCAGTGCGCCGTTTTGATTGTCGCAACCATGTATAATGGCAAACTTCAGTGTGAGGGAAGGGTGGACACCGCGCACGGGCGGGAAGGATATATCTACGAGATGTTGATGTATGTGCATGGATGAGGAGCAAATCACTCACCAAATGGCTCGTCTCCGTGATCGAGTAGCTTATCCCATGAAGTTTTAAGTTTCCCGATGACCTCTCCAGCGCCTAGCATTCGACCAAGCTCATAGGAAGCCCTGATCTCGACTGATAAGGCAGGTGAGCCATGTGAGAATCTATAAACCCAAAATCAGTTCTCGCATCGTATCAGAAAGTCTCCGTAGACTTTACAGGGTGACCGTATCCCCCCACGCTACAGATTTGTCGGATGACAAAACACTAATGACCGAATTCCAGCATCTCCTCGAGTCGACATTGATGGACACGTAAATGCCAGCAGGAATACGCTTGGAAGGGACTAAAATATTCTTTCCGTTGATGACTGTAGATGGAGTGTAAGGATCATGAAACAGACACGAAGGTAATATGGAGGAACCCGCCTTCAAGTGCGATAATGCGGCGTTGTGCGCTACCAGACATGATGATGCGATGGAACACAACAATGAGGATTACGGATGGACGGAATGAGTGGGAGGGGGAGTTGGGGTAAGATTGGAGGTTGCAACGTCGAGGGTTCAACGTTCAGGTCGTACTGCACGTGTATTCCCATATTTTGTTGGGCACGGCCACCGACAGTGGTATGATTGTGGCATCAAGCGCTTGGAATCGATATCATCAACCAGGATTAGTGGAGGAATTTGTGCTAAAGCAGATAATATTGTGATGATGATCAGTCTTCAGTGAAAGTGGCCTAATGATTCGTGCTGATACTATCGTGCCATGGGGGACGAGAGCGACGGTTTACATGAGAAGTGCAATGCGTGACTGTGAGTTGGATCAAGAGTCAATGTCTTTACCTGGGCAGCAATCTGCCGACGTGACCAGCGTATTCAGTCCATTCGTTTTGCATCCCACAACATCGACCATGTACGCGGTTGCTGCCAATGAGTGTCAGCTTTCGCGAAAACTAAATTTTAGCGTGAGATAAGTTGGTTTTCTACAATCTTCTCCTTCGTCATCGTTTTCCTTATGTAATATTTGCCGCACGGATGTATGTCAGCGAGGGTGAAGATGCAACCGAGGATGGATATTATACACGCCCACCAAACCCCAGCTGCAGTGGACGAAACCAACTCAAAGATTGTCACCGGCTGGCACTTCCGGATTCATCAAAGATGCGGTCACTCACACATTCTCATCGCCGCGGCCTCCTTGTCTTTACCACTACCCTCTCAATTCTTCGTCGATCCATCCTGCCTGTCTGCGTATGGCAGCAGTAGCTTCAGGAGGGTTGATATAGGACACTCAGCATCTGTTCTCGCTATTCGTTTCTTGCTATTCACGCTCTATTTCTGTGCCAAAAATCTCATTGTTCACTGCAATTGAACTGATTGCGTCTTCTTGACTCGAAAGAGAAGAATTTAGAGCGGCACAAGATCGATGTTATTCCATTCAAACTAGTGCCTGAGCAGGGCGACCCATCAGACTGAATAACATGCTACTAAGAATATTCCTTGACAAACGAGCCACTTTTCTCCTGGTATCCATACCTACCGACGAATCGGACTTTTTTGGGGGGAAGGAAGAGCAGCAGATTTATGCCTGATATCTGGAAGAAGGCCGAGAGGAGTTTGCCTCGAACACGGGGACGTGTAATGTATTTGTGTTTGTCTCACAGGTTCGTGCATTCGACGTTTACAACATGCCAAAGCACTATTAAAAATTAAAATTCTATAGCTTAGAGTGATCACCGTCGTTGAGTCATTGCAGGGCCTGCAACATGTAGATACTCATTCTCACTGCCATACCAAGGTTGCGTTCTCTATGTTCTGAGGCGATTCGCATATTCATGAAATGATTTCCACGTCTTGTTCCTCGAAGTTGCAGTACGGCGAGTGCTTTATGCATGGGCACTGTGAGGCGCTGATGACTTGAACCTGATCAGGTTTGAATTTCCTCGAGCTCCATCCTTCCCTCGTGTCCCACTCGACCATGGCTTGCCACAAGCCAGTTGACCCACATTCTCGACATACTGTAGAAATGGGTTTCACGATCTGCACTTCGCTCAGCTTTTAACGTCTATTCTTTGTCGTCTTGCGTTTACCCCACTACAGGTCATTTCAAGTTCATCAATCGGAGATTCATCGCATGTTCTCCTTGGTAGGCACTCCCGTAATCTCAAGAAGGTATCGGATGAGAAGATGTACTCATTTCCTCGAGTCTTCTCCTCGTCCACAGGACTAGAAGATGCCGCAGAGCTTCCCTCTCCTTGAGACGATTCTTACACAGCACGATCAATGAGGCATTCGGCGCCCAACTTCCGTTCTTTCAAACACGCGAGAGAGTGGTGTGGCCACCGATCCCTCCCTTCCACGATTAATTATCGAGTCATAAAGTCAGCAAGCTGCACATCGAACATACAGGTGATCTGACTATTCTCACCCATTTAGCGTCCATAGCTCCGTCTCAGATCCCTGAATAGGATTTTCTTTCCATCGGACTTGCCTATCCCGCCTGTGCTGGTAACAGATCCTATTATCGGCTCTAATGTTCCTCGCACTATTTCACCCGGCGACTTGCAACCAGGCGCAGAGGTGTTCTATGAAGACCTGCTGATAGCCTTTGTAATTGTCGCTGAAGTCAGGCGATACGACAAGTCGGCCCCCCAGTACGTTTCAGTTTTCTCTTGCCTTTACTCGAAAACTGACCTTAAAAACGGCAGCGTATTTTCAATTTCAAATCTACCATCCCTGCTATGCCACTCACATCTCCTATGCATGAGCAAGTCATGCTTTTATCGTTTCTGTCGCACCTCCACTCTTTCAGTCTGGCTGCGCCTTCAGGATGGATCACATTCGCATATCTGGAACATGCTCGTTACTTCATGGACTAAGAAACAGTGCGTCACATTCATTACTTACTGATGGCTGAATGTGCCATTCGGACGTCAAGCTACATCTCTCTTGTAGCGAGCATTAGAAGTATAATCCCGGGCTTATCACCATCGCTCCATCCGGGAAAGTATACTAGTCACTTGCATGGTCAGTGACGATGCTATGTGATCTCACTGTGTCTTACGGTAAATGTTGCCATCAAGACATCGTGATCAAAAAACTGGATCTGGAGGTCGCGGAGGAGGTTTTCGAGATGGTTGGAGGGTCGAGCGCTGCAGTTAAGCACACAAGGAAGCGGGAGTTATGTAGTATTCTCCCAACTCCTATCAAATAGAGGGAAGAGTTGTTTGTGTGAAACTGGTGTATAGAACTTGAGCGCTAAGGGTCAAAGAACTTGAAGCCAATCACAAGGAAGGATCCTCGCCCTGCTTCCTGAAGCAACGACAGTGCGTGAAGAACCCACTTCAAATACCTGAGCAATGGATGAAGCAGACGCTTCTACGAGTAGACGATAGCGTGGGAGGAGATGCAAAGCAGGTGTGAAAGAAACGGGCTAATCACTAAGTACACCAACGGGATGAATTATCAACAACTTGGACTAGACACCAGGATGACAGCAATACGACGTAGAACTACACACCAATATGAACAAAAACCATCCTCTGCTCGAGCGGCACTTTCGTCTTCACAGCGTGCGTAGCACGGTTGAGTGCCCAGGCCGCCTTCGTGCAGTCCATCACACCACCGTCCTTTGAATCCTGGAACAAATTTTCATAGAAAGCTTCGACAACGTGTTTTGCGACAGCATCGTCGACCTCCCATAGCGTGCCAATGACGCTCTTGAACCCCGAAAACTGGAGTCCAGCTGCGAGGTGAACGACTTCGTCCGGCGTCGCCTCATCGCCAACCGCAGTATGACATGCGGATAAAAACGCGAACTCGGCCTGCGGAATGTCTCTCTCCATGATATCGAGCAGCGTCAGATGTTCATCTTTCATGACGAAATGCGAATTGTAAGGCTGGGTGCGGTCCTGCTTGCCATGACACGCCAAGTGCACCCATGTGTTCTCTTCCAATGCTTTGAGCGCACCTGCTCGTGTAGCTGCGTCGCCAGAAATAGTGGTACGGTTGGCACTAGCAGGGACGAGCTTATGGACAAGCTCGAGCTCGCTGTCGACAGCTAATAACGCCTTGCCTTTCCCTGCACCTGGATTACTCTGTCCAATTGTAGCGAAGGACGGAGTGCCACACTTCTTCATCAACTGTCTAGATCTGACGAGAGCTGAAAGCGTCGGCGTGTAAGAACATATGAAGAGATCCTCTAGGCATGGTTCCTTAGAGCAATCTGCGTTCGTTCGAAACGGGTGAGCTGCATGGAGAGGAATAGATGTGAAAGCTGCAGTAGGACACAACCAGATTCGAGAGTGGTGCTTTAGTTCGAGGACGCGCTCGAGTACGTTGACGATGGGTAGCATGATCTCGTCCCATACTGTCCGCAAGAGGACTATCAGATCGTTCCGCGGCACTTTTGGGCCCATGCCAGATGCGTATCGTATTGCCCTGGCGAAGCGATCCTTGAGATTAGTCAGATCTGTGAGAGTGACAGACGGCAAGGGAACATTATGGGGCTCTCCCGACGTTGGAACGATGATGGCGCTGCACGAGTATTGACTGGCAATGAGGATGATGACCGGGCCCTGGCGCGCTGCCACTTGCAAATCTTCGTATGAAGGTGGTAGCAAGAACCGCGAGAACGTCTGGAGACCACGTATCTCAGCTACTACAATTCCCCACTGCTCTGTTAGTCTCCTGTATTGCGTTGCTGCTTGGTCAGCTGCAGCTGGGTCAGCGCTGCCTGCAGAGCCCTGAGCATCAGATAGGAGCTTGATGAGCTCCGAGAGCTGTTGAGCTAGTTGCGGATTCGCAGTCTTCAGGTCTTCTAGCGGAGTCCTGAGTCGAGAAGCCAGTGACCATTGCTGGCCACGACCCTGCTCCACGAGTTCGACTGCCTGTGGTAGATTGTCACGACGTATGGCACACGAGGCTGCATCTACAGGAAGTGATCGTACACCACGAAAAGCGGTTGCAGCCTCACGCCGTGAGATGATCGATGATCGCGTCATCACGTGGCTGTCGAAAAGCTCAAAGCACAACTGGTATGCTTCGAGCGCAGATTCATGTTGGTAGACTTCTGCTTGGCGAGCCCACTCAATAGCCAACTTGATGCGTGGCGGAAATCCTTGAGTAGGATGTCTTGATGCGAGTCTGAAGTTCTCTATAGCGAGCGACAAATCAGCAGGGTCGTGTAGAATCAGGTGGCGAGCCAAATAGGCATCCAGCAGCCGCATGTAGCTGAAATACCTGTGTGGATGCAGTGAATGCAGACCCGCCAATGATTCTTGGCAAAGAGTAATGGCTTCCTCAAAATCTTCATTCTCCTGACTTTGCAGGAAACGAGAGCAGAGCGCCGCGCTCAAATTGAAAAGAGTTACATGGCGCTCTGATTGGTCAAGCTGCTTTAATCGAAGGGATCCGCGATAAAGATCAATGGCCTCGTAAAGATCCTCGCTGACATGCGATTTGTCATGTCTGGTTGTAAGCGCGTGGGCAAGGTTGCCAAGCGCGATATCACGACATGGATGCCCAGGTGGGCGCAACATCAGTGCCTCGCGACAGAGGCTGAGAGCTCGGGTAATGTCATCAACATCGCCGTGTGTTGAAACGAGTGAGGAGGGCACCCCCTAGGTTGTTCAATGATTTACCATGAAATTCGTGCCCAACAGACGACAAGCACAGCGCTTCTTCATACAAGCAGATGCCCTCATCAAGGTCATTAGGTTTGCCTTGGTGATTGAAGCGAGACACGAGTGAAGAGGCCAAGCTGTTCAGGTGGTAACTGCGGTCAGCATGTCCCTCGGAACACAGAGACACAGCTTCACGACCGAGTTGTATGCTTGTGTCAAGATCATCGATGCTGCCGTTCTGGCCAAACCATGCTTCAACTGTTCGTGCAATCCCGTTGAGGGCTCCGGGAAGGAGTTGATGTCCCATGGGACACAGAGCTCGAGCACGACTCTTCGAAAATGGATGCCTTCATCGGATGCGTCTGTTGGAAGATAGTTGCATTCTTCGATCACATAATCGACACCATTTTCCCCTGCCGCAATGCTACTAAGGTATGTGCCCTCTGGACAGAGCGGTAGTAGCTCATGATAGAGTTGGGCAGCTTCGCGGATGTTGGCAGCAGAATCTTTCTCCTTGTGGTACCAAATCAGCGCTTTGGTAAGATTACATAGAGATAAGAGATGATCGGGATGGCGCTGCGGACGCAACGCAAGGGCTTCGCGGAAGAGGGAAGTGGGGTTATCAATGTCATGAAGATCATCCCGAATATAGCCTATGAGGCGGGCCCACGCGAGGTTGGTAAGAGCCGTTGCGCGGTCGAGACAGCCGACCGGACACCGGTCCAGAACCAACTGAAAATGCTGCACGGCGGCATTCAGGTGAGAGACTCTCTTGCGTGTCACATATTGAGCAAATCTTGCATGGCCCGTATCTGTGTCTCGAACAAGCTCGCAGTCTACGAGTGACTACAGTTGGCGTTCCGTCAGAAAAAGCTAACAACATAGACCAGCGTTACTCACATCAGACAGTGCGCCGTCCTGAATGTCGCAAGCATGCACAACATCGGCCTTCAGTGTGAGGGAAGGGTGGACACCGTGTACGGGTGGAAAGAATAGATCTACGAGATGATAATGTATGTGCATGGATGAGGAGAAAGTCACTCACCGAATGGCTCATCTCCATGATCGAGTAGCTTATCCCATGAAAATTCGACTTTCCCGATGACCTCTCCGCCGCCTAGAATTCGTTCAAGCTCATAGGACGCCCTGATCTCCACTGATAAGGTACGTGAGGCATGTGATGATCTATAAACCCAAGATCAGATCTTGCATCGAGTCAGACAGTCAAAATGGACTTTACAGAGTCACGGTATTCCCCCACGTCACAGATTGATCAGATGATAAGACACCCATGGCCGATTTCCAGCATCTCCGGGAGTCGACGTTGATGGAGACGTAAATGCCAGCGGGAATGCGCTCGGAAGGGACTTGAAGACTCTTTCCGTTGATGACTGCAGATAGAGTGTAAGGACTATGAAACAGATATGAAGGTAATGGAGGAACCCGCCTTCAAGTCTGATATAGCGGCTTTTTGAGCAACCAGGTATGATGGAGCGATAGAGCAACATGATGAATGGGCTGAGTGGTGGAGAGAGATCGTATTTGCACGGGCACGATAGACACTGGCTGTGCAACGACTTGACGCGGCATTGATACGGCACAATTTATTTGACGCGCCTGTGACGCGACATAGGTAAGTATAGAGACAACAGAGGCTCCATAGGACTTGACAAGCCGTCCTTGTAGTATGTACCTACAAGGTCATTATCACCCCATAATTGTGGCTGTACGGTCCCTTGTGAGAGTTTTTCTTATGTAGTGACGACCGAAAACAACGTCAGATCAACATTCGTCCGATAACAAAAGCAATGTTTACCTAGGCTTCCGTACTTTGGAGACGCGCACGATGACATCAAGCGATCTTAAAGCATCGTGATGCGATTAACGTCGTACTTGTACGAAATTTCAACAAGCAACTTTGCCACTCGATTACGACACTGTACAGGGCTTACTAGTAGGAATCAGCCAAAAACTATACAACAGATGAGTCAATATTGGGGCCCAAGGGAGTCGGAAATGCGGCATAACAAGTGTACATGTTGTCCATTCTGAATCTTGGTACCATCCTGCGCTGGGCATCATCTGATAAGTAAACATTCCTAATCTTGGTGTGTGAACACTGAATATCATTTGCAGGAACAGAGACTTGCCAAATAGGAGCTTGTGGATGGGGTGCACTCGATGCAGACCCCGAACGTATTGCAACGGAGGTTTTCACCATTGAATCATTGTTCGTCTACGAACAACATCGGCTCTACCGTATCAAGATTCAAAATGTAAAGATGTGCATGCAACATTACGAAACAACTACCTCAAATGAAGCGAATTCAACTGCAGAATAGATCGAGATCAGCCTACCCCAGAATGTCGTCTTTGACGCTGAGCCGTCAAGAAAGAAGCAGTTTAGACAATACGCACCAGATCGATGCTATAGCATACGGAATATTTACCCTCGAATTAAAAACAGCGACGCACCGCTAAAAACTGCACACTCGTGGACGCTGTCACGTCATCAGCCAAATACAACATCTTCTGCATTTGTTCAAAGTTAAAAATGAAATTCTCGCACACATCATTCACCTTCATATCTCTTCCACATGAGCACATCAAGGGCGTAGATATTAATATTGGGGACAGCATTCGGGTTGCAGGCTTGGCTTGACTCGTGATCTAGGGAGTTGACGTTGTGGACAACAGTGGCAGTGGTGAGGGCGCAACCTGATAGAGACAGCGGCTAAGAAAATAGTCAAGCGCAGACAGTCACTGGCAGACGCACTGCCTGGTATCTATGATTAGTAGCTTTAATCAACATATTGCAAGTAGAATTCCAGTCGGAAACTCGTTGCTTGAAATTTGAACTGATATCAGTACCAGTCCTTGAAACACGCAGGTAACTTGGCTCTAACTTGAACGGGTCTTACGGTAGAGTTCAACTGATCCCCGTTGGCGTAGTCTTTGGCTTGATACAAACAGTATCGATATGTGGAGAGTACGCGTCATGAAGGCCACGACAGAGTCGGAGATGGCTTGCCAGCCGAAAGGATGAGACGAAGGTGGACTGTGCTGGGAATATGGGATGAGAAAGATTGACCCTGTAGTGAGCCTCGAGGCGGAGACAAATGCAGAGGAAGATATGGTGCCACTTGGCAACACCCAGAAGCCATTGAGCGCCTTCGCACAGCCCTTCTTGGTTATCTTTTTAGTATTCTCAAAGACAAACTGCTTGGCGGTGCTCACATCGTGGAAATGCTGGTGACAATTTGCAATCACTGGATCCGGACTTGGTGAGTCTAATGTCGTTTGTTTCGCGTGTTCAAGTTTCAGCTTAGCGGGTACAACCGTGACTAACATGCATATCTTGTGGCTTCTCACCGAAAAAATGCCCAGCAGGCGGCACGTTTTGCTGCAGGCTGCAGGTAACGCCATCATCTTGAGGCCGTGCAATTCACATTCAATATCAATATGATGGCTGCGGCAGTGTCGTGGCCAATGGCCAAGGTAGGGTGGGAAATTGGGAATACGCTGGCTGACTCCCAGGCAAATAGAAAGTGGAGAAGACTTTATTACATAATAGAATTTGTACTCAGGAGAGAGTCGATGGCGTTCAAGCTCAAGCTCAAGGTGAAGACAGGGTAGACGATGGGTATACCAGCACCACTGTCATTAAAGTGCCCGCCGTATTAATATTATGCTGGCCGACTGTGGATGATATGAAGTATTGATGATCTAGGACCTGTTGGTGTCACCCTGCGCTGGGCGCCTGAGGAGCATGAAAGCCATAAAGAGCTCATCATTCTGTAAACCCAACTTTCGTCATCAACATATTAGTCGTGGATATCTACGAACAAATTTGTAGTACAGGCTCTGTGATTTCAAGAACGGAAAGGTCTTCATCACCATCACGCCAAACCACCCAGATCGGCCGTCTCATAGTCCAGACCTCACTCTACGAACAAAACCGAATAAGCCACGCGATAAGACGTCACCCCGCACGGTGTACAGGTAACATATCCAGCATGGAAATACCATTGAGGCCGTCAAAAGTGTTCCTGTTACGGTCGATATGCCAGAGGTGGAGGTGCATCCGTGTGGCAAGGATCGCAAGGATAAAGACCTCAAAGCTGTACGTGTATCGTCAGTAAGAATCCACGACATAAGATGAAGTGCATACTCTTCGAGGAAGGAGTGGTATGCGGACTAATGTGCGAAATAAAATATCAATAATTTCATCACATCGAAGGTTATTGAAAGGTTTACGCACACCGGGAAATATTACTGGTACAAGGACGTTCAAGGCCGAGAAAACTAACAATGATCATCACCGATGAGCACGAAAGCATATGTAAGTCCTGACTCACAGAGACCGCATGCGTAGTAAGATATATTATGCTTCACCAGGGCGGCATGGAGCGGATATCTGGTCGATCGCCAGTCCTGTATAGCACGTATGAGTGTGAGGGTGACAAGTCCTGGGGAGGGCATCAGTCAGCGCGCGTCTGCAATGCATGCCAGTTCGGTGACATGTACCTAGTTGAAATAGAAACAAGAGAACGAAAGGTAGGTACAATTCGACACTGCTCGAGGTCCGGTAGCCGCCTGTGATACCTGGGATGCCTGGGATCGCGCTACTCGTAACTATGAGAGCAGAGTGAATATACACGAATACTAGTGGGAAAGGGTGAGAGCACAAACAATATTGAGATTTGGGGATAGCGGTAAACCAAATGCCGATGAATGATACGATGACGGCCTAACTAAGTCAGCGATCACGAGCTTTGTGGTGTGGGCACGACACTCACAAAGAGGGTCGACAGCATGACCCCGAGAATGACTTTATTGTTGCTCCAGAGCGCATATGTTCTGAGCACAAAGAAGCCTGGAAGAATTGGATGAGGAGCAAATTTGTGTCACGAGGAAAGAGAGCTACATTCAGAGCAAGTGAGTGATATCATTGCAAAACCTGTGAGTGGAAGGAGCGATGCTCGGTAAAACGTGCACGTAGCATGTAGCATGTAGTATACACGTACATGAGTAAACATTGATGAATATTTGGCATGACTGGCCGGGTCATAAGTGTCGTCATGAGTGGAAGTCTGCTACACATTCACATACCTTGGGGCTCTCATCCGGGGTCAAGGTCACTGAAGCAACATGTCAATTCAGGATCGAAGGAATATGTGCTGGGAATCAACGCACGACATATATCCGCGGCGATGAGGAAAAAGGGGATATATCGCGCAGTGATATAGAGGTATTTTACCTTGGTCCAACGCGACTGAAGCAGGAATGTCCACTTCGAAACAGCTTGTCTTCAATATCTAGAGCGATGCATACAGGAAAGCACAATTCTTACCTCATCGTGAAGTGAACAAACATAATCATAGGTCTGGATGAACAGGTTTGAAAGGGACAGGACTAGATCAGGAAAAGCGTACCCAGAATGTCATCAGTGCCGCTGATTCGTCACGTTAGAGTCAAGAAGAAGATATTAAAACAGCACGTACTGCATATGTACTGGTAGCCACCCACAGTTTGTTAGTTAATGTCTTTTCATCATATTGAAGAAGCGACAAACCGCTAAGTACTGCAGAATCCTGGCAACTGCGATATCGTCAGCAGGGACTTCCATCTACATCCGTTCGAGAGGTAATTCAGAAAGGTGGGTTTTGCGCCCACAGCATGCGCCTTGTTATCTTTTATGAATGACTCGGAGCTGGCCAGGAACCAGTCAACGTGGGGGCGCCTATAATACTGTGCTCAGATCTAGGCGCAAACGCACAACACATATATGGTTAAGTGGATCACCACAGGCTCATTGTCAGTTACGTTAATTCATGCAAAGCCAGCCTTGACCCACGTAGCCATTTTGGAGAGACCTAGCTCCACTTAAAGACCTCCGAGCATGCCAAATTGCACAGAATCGCGCCAGAAGCAAGCAGGGAAGCACTTAGTCTTAGTTCGAGACTTTCCCATAAGCCGGAGATTATGTGAAAAGGTTGAGCTCGGAGAATAAAAGATGACCGTGGATGGAACGTACGCATCGAAAAATGATCGTGGATGACATTGAAAAGATAAGTACAGCATATGTATCTGATAAGCTGCCAAGATCCAGTGCTCCCCCTGCCCAATGTCGGGGGTATTTCTTACTAGACCGAATTGGAGCTTATCCGGAGTCCGAGGAAAATCATTTTTGGCGATACTGCTGTGCATTTTGGCCGGTCTCTTGACGATATTTGTGGACATGGGCGGTTATCAATCTTGTATATGTGCTTATTGATTGGAGAACACACCTGGTTTTCAGGGCAAGAACGTTGCAAGGCAATCAAAATATTGACATAGATCTCCTTGCCGATGAATTGACTAGCCACCAACTGATCGCAGTCACGGTGTACACAGCCCTCCGCAAGGCATGTCTGAGTATGATTGACAGAACGTGGACATTTGTAGCACTCACAAATTATCATTCTGCTTTGAACGTGACTTTGTGTTAATTCGACTTCTTGCATGTTCAACTTGTAGCATACGCCGGGTCACGGTGGCATGCATTTTTCAGTGAGTATGACGGCTGCGGGCTTCCATGCGCACCACATTGGCAGATTCGCGTAAAATTTGTTGACGGTCTCCACGTACAATACAACTGTGGTACAGCGGCTGGTCAACCAGTTGTATTCCCCGACTCCCACGGAGTGTGGAGGAGGGTTTCGTCGCCTCTAAACGTCCAGGCACCTGTATTTTCATGTGCGCCTCGTCCAATTACCCTGGTGTAAAAATAATTAAACTCGACTAAACGTCCAGGCACCTGTATTTTCATGTGCGCGTGAAAAGATTGCCTTTTCAGCACTCCGACAAGCTCAATTCTTTGTTTCGTGTCGGACGATATCGGTGCTTTTCCTACCGTGAATACGCGAGTGACACAGATTATGTAATCCCCTTGCTTTCGACCTTTTCAATACACGTGACACTTCAAGAGGAGTCGGGGATTGGCGGCGTTACGATGTTGTACACAGGATTCGATTAAGCGTCACGTTAGTGCGGGAACAAGATAATTCAAGTTCTTGGAGATCCGGAGTTTGCCGAATGCCGAACATAATAATACTTACCAGACACGATGCATCGATGCAATCATCAATAATGCGCATCATGATCGATCTGAATCATGTAGTGGCACTGTGGCAAGCAGCGACATGGGCAGTGCATTCGTGAGAAAACAATAAATCAGAGAGGAAGTGGTCCAACATATGTAGCTACCATTGCCTACTATATCCAAGACGTCCGCACACAGCAAGCGGCCATGGCCAACAGTCCAACCGATCCAATCCCTACGGCCCTACAAACACCCCCATCAACATCTCAGGTCTGTGCACTGGGCCCTCCATGAATTCCCTGGATCACATGCACAAAAATGAGGGCTTGTGTAAAGAAGTCATGTCTTTGTCCTAATCATTGGGCTCGGGTTCAGCGTTTATCAATACATCTCACCAGATCTCGGTCCTATGACAAAAATAGATTCCTGTGGATTGAGTGGGCACGTCCCCATTTCACGTCCAGTCATCTCGTAGTCAAGTCCCGCTCCACAAAGGACGCCGAATGAGCCGCGCGATAAGACATCACACCGTACAGTCTACAAGTGCGTCGAACAAACGAGGGCCTCAGCCTGATCCGTTCACGTGCCAGATCGATATGCCAAAGGTGGAGGTGGATGCGCGTAATCTGCAGATTTTGTGTTTGGAATCGGGAATTTGGAATAGTGCATGCCTTTCGGGAAGGGAGTAGTATACGGACTAGTTGTGTGAAACATCAAAGGCTCCATCACATCGAAGAACATCGTTTACGTACTTAGAAAGCAGCACTGCAAAAGGATGTTACGGCCGAGAGAAAGTCGATCACCATCGATAAGCGCTAAGCATTGAAACACACCTACTAAAGGCCAGATCAAGCAGACTGCGCCCATAATAGAATATGTTGTGATTCACCAGGACGACGCGTAGATGCCCCTTGGCCGACCGCCAGCTCTGTGTATCGCGTATGAGCGTGAGCGACAGCAGTTCTGGGGAGAGTGCCAAGCAGCGCATGTTTGATCCCAGCCCCTAACAGTATGCCCAGGTGAAACACAAACAAGGCATGAAGGACCGGACATTAGGCTCCAGGACAGCCTGTGACACCCGAGATCGCGCTGGTCGTAATTGTCAAAGTGGATTGGATACGCTGATTGGTCAGTAGGATGAATGGACTAATCTTCAAATGACTGATGCTTTGATTATCGGCGAATGCTGTATCGGTGGTTGATCTTCTTCGCGTTTCGCTTCAGGTGTGTATTGGGTCGACTGAGCGAGATCAGGGAAAGAGGCTCTCCCAAAGGAGCGCATTGGAAGACGTGGATTTTCATGTGAGATGACCGTTATGGGTCATCTTGCGGGTGAGTATTAGCTGAGGTGGTGGAATTCCGAAGGTACTCTGATCCGGGGGAGGGGAGGGGGGGTCTCCTCGCTAATCCTGAATATATACAAACCGTTTACTTGGTTCTGTGATATCAAGATTGGATGGTACGCACCAAGTAGTGGCAAGCAGAGCTACTAGTAGTCATTATCCAATCGATCCCTCACGAAACGCGCTTGAAGTTCGGGAGACCTGCATATTTGGGCGCCGGGACGATTACATACAACCTTTGTCTTCGCATAGGTCGAACATGAGACTGTGTCTTGTCCGTAAATGCGGGAGGATGCATACCGATGCACCGATAGCGCATCAGCATGCTGCACGTCTCTGTCGGCACATTTTTTGGATGAATCGGTATGGTCGACCCAGTCCCCTTCGTCCAGTCATGATGCTCCGAAGGCCAGAGTCATATAAGATCATCTCTCCTGGCCGACTATACTCCATCTCAAACGATCCCTCAAGACTGATGTGATTGCTTTAGGCACAGTTCGGAACGACCGTTGTGATATCTCTGGCTTGTCCACTGCGTTGCAGGCTGTTAGGAATCCACAGCCGAGTCTGCCTATCAGGGTCATGCCGCACCTAACGATGAGTCGGACTCGGGTACTAAGCAAAGACATTTGTGGTGGTGGTCGAACAAGAACCGAGCCAGTGAAGCGTACTCAGCTGTACTCAGCATGCCCGATTTGTAATTGTGCTCACAAGGACTGAACCCAGGCTATTCACTAGCAACAGTGTTAGAATTGCCAAGCTTTTGATGGATTGAATATTGAAGGTCCCGACAGTACTGTCTACTCTTCTACTGCAGGCCCTTAGAAGACATCGTCGTTGCCGCTGTCCGCATCATCGTCCCCGTTGTAGTTGCTCACGCGTTCATATCCGAAATTCGAATACATAGCCTCCCTGGAATACCTAGGCGCTCTTTCACAGCAAGCTTTCTTAACCCTCACCATCATGCCCGACTCACCCCCACCCGTAAACAATCCCTACGACCCTAAAAACGCCCTTGACGACATCCCAGGTCTTCACTTCGCCCTCCATGAGTTCCTTCAATCTCGCATGCACGAAAGCGAGCGATTCTGCGAGCAAAGCGATCCAGAAAAGTACGTCCTTCCGTCTTCATCGGTCCCATCACAGAAGCCGAGATCACTGCAGACAGAGATTGTACTTTGCGACTGGATTTGGGCTTATTCAATGTGTGAAAGGTCTCATGTCTTTTGAGGATAAGGTTCGTACGTGCTGCGGCTGCTAGTACTCATATGCTAATTTGTAATTTGGGCTCCAGGATCTCTTGGCTGCTATCAACCACACTAAGCACGGGATCACTGTCGCTTCTGCACACCGTAAACGCCCGGGCAGTCTCGCAGGTCGTCTCGCAGGCTACATCGTTCCCTCACTCAGCACCAGCGGTACGGAATGGATTGCAGGTATGACACCCGTGGAGCGTCATGCTGAACTCGTGTATGCAGAGAGTCTCTATCAAAAGGTGCGTCCGCTGGCAAGACGATGTGTTTTGGGTAGTATACGCGTGCCAGGGGACTAGCTGACACTACAACAGAGCCTTCTTGGGATAGTCTATTCAGGCGATTGGTTGGCGTTTATCAGGGAGGTGTACGTGTCCATTCTTTATCCCTCGTGTCTCGCTTATACCAAAGTACCACAAACGCCCAGACTCAACATGCGTACCACCATCTCAATATACCGTCAACTCGGTAAATGGATCGAGACAGTTGACGCAGCATATGCTATCGCCCACCCAGAACTACTAGCTGCCATCTCAACACCCAATCCCACACCAGATACAGGAGCAGACAGCGAAGAAACGCCACCACAATCTAGCACTACGAGCTTCGCAAGCGCCAACTCATTCTCCGGCGCGCCTTCACCTTTCCCTTCCCTCAAGCACACATCTACACAAGATCTCAGCTCTCCACCATCCAATTCACCGTCATCCTCTGCACACCCATACCTCCCCTCCCCATCCATAGATCCCCATTTCCGCTCTGGCGTATACCTAGGTCTCGGCATGTCCCATCTTGTGCTCAGTATGATGCCCGGAAAACTTCTCGCACTGGTGGAGTTGTTTGGGTATAAGGGCGATAGGAAGTTTGGGTTGGAGTTGTTGGAGAGGGCTGGGGGGTGGGGTGCGAATGGGCGAGTGGTCGAGAGGGGTGAGTGATTCCGATCCATGGTCGTGTTTCGGTATTGTGAATTGGGAGCAAAACGTGTTAATATGTCCCTTCATAGAAGCAGAAGGTGTCCGACGTGCGATATGCGATATGTCGCTACTCATTTTCCATCTCGTTCTCTCGGCATTTACATTTGAAGGCGTCGATGTGCGCAAGGCTGCGAGAGTGTTGGAGTGGAATTTGAAGAGATATCCGAATGGTGCGCGTATGTTCTGTTTTGGGGTTGTGTGTTCTGATGGGTAGTTGTTTCTCCTTCCATTCCCCTCTGCCCTGCCCGTACTCCAACTCCTCTTCAATCCCTCCTCGACACCAAACAGGGGTTTTCTTCCTATTTGGCGCAGGCCGCCTCGCCCTCGTCCGTTCCCAGCCCTCAAAAGCCCTCACCTACTACGCACGCGCTGCCCAAGCTCAAACACAGTATAGAAATCTACACCATATTTCGTGGTGGGAAAGTGCGGTTGCTTGTTTGGGGCTTTGGAGGTGGGTTTTCCGTTTTTATGTTGTTCGGGTCGGGGTTTTCTGTACATATGTGTGGATACTAATAGCGGTGTTCTGTAGAGTTGCGGAAAGCAAATCGTGGTGGGGGAAACTTGGAGGCGAGGCTACGGTGGGTCTCTCTTTACCTCTTTCGTATCCGTGTTAATTTGCTTACGATTCCTCCCCAACCCTCATCTCGGTGCATTTAGTGGTCCAAAGCAACATACACATATGGCGAAGCAGCATGCTTAGCCACGCTCGGCGAACACGCAGAAGCGAAGAAGCTCATGGAACGCGTTCAGGGGCTAAGACAGAAAATCGCGGGGAAGAGCATTCCTGTCGAGGTACGTTTTTGTTTTCTTCTTAGATGCCTCCTCTCGCTACCCACCACAAACCAACCCAGCGCTAATCAAACACACAGAAATTCGTTGCCCGCAAAGCTCGTAAATACCTCGCCCAATCAGATACACTTCTCCTCCCGGCCCTAGAGCTCGCCTATGTATTCCATGCGATTGCGCATGCGCCCAGGGAGGTCATTTCAGGGGAGATGATTCCTGCTGTTGGAGGTGCTTTGGGGGAGCTGGGGTTGGTGCTTTCGTCTGAGAGCGAAGGTTTGGTTTCGTCCGGTTCTGGAGTGAGCGAAGGCAGGGCCAATGTGAATGGGGTCAAGAAAGGCAAGGACAAGAAACTGCAGTCTCGGAGTGGGTATTGGGATGATGTCTGTCTTGCGCGTTTCTTGGAGGGCGTGTGTTGGCGATTTGTGGCGTATCCGGTGCGTTTACCTTTTTGTGGTGGCATTTCTGTTGTTCTATCCTCGCTGACACACGTCCCTCTCATTACAGGACCCTGACGCAGAACTCGAGGCTGATGAAAAGATCCCTTACTCACCAGAGAACGCACGCACATACTCAGAGCGCGCGTTCCGCGCTGTCTTTGAGCATGGACCTAACATCGAGCTAGACCACTATATCGTATATTACGCACGTGAGTCGGTTTTATTCTGTTGTTCGTTGAGAATTTGCCGACTGTTTTCTCATAGATTTCGAGTACGGGCGGCTGCTAGCGCGATCGGGCAACAAGGATGGTGCGAAGACGCAGTTCAATCTTGTTTTGTCGGGAAAGCCGCTCGAGGTGAATGCTGCGGGACGAAAGGTACGTTGACACCTATATTGGTCAATCATGTCGCTGACGGATGACACCTTTTTAGGGTAAATACAGTCTAGAGGTATGAAACATTTCTTTGACGGGAACGAGAGTTAATCACTAATTGTTACGTTCTTTTCATTGTAGAACGCGCTTCACGTGAGGACGAATGCAGCGCTAGAAGCATTAGATCAGAACCGACTGCTGTGATACCCGTTGATACCGGCGGTGACGGACCCCACTTATCTATTCGTATATCTAATGATGCGTGCTGTCTCTCTTTCCGTGGGTGATGGCTTTGCGTGCTTGCGATTGGAGGATACCTGCATACCTATCTACATATCGTTTGTTGCGCCCTGGTGTCTGGCTGAGCTGTAACTTGGCATTGTCTGCCCTTGATCTTCAGTGTCACTTGTGACCACCTTACACCCGCACCTGCTGGGATCGTGTCAATCGCTGTGAAACGACAATGCGTACAAAAAGCAGCGTCCCTCAGAGCCAGCCACGATGTGATCGGATCGGAATATTAATGGGGCTCGTACACACAGGCGCTGAGACAAAAAAATCAATTGGTGGAGCAGAGTTGAGGTGCGTATTAATTTTGGCAACCTGCGAGTGGAGTCCCGAAAATGTCTATTTTTGGTTGATGGTGCTTAATTAATTGAGGGGTCGCATCGTCGATATGCTGGTATGGACGTTTCACTCCATACCCCAATTGGCAGTCGCGCCTAGGTCTCAATTGCTTCGCGAGTCTTCCACAGCGACCATGTACTCGTTCTTAACATCATTTATTCGAGCAGTACACAAGGCCCCCGAACGGCGATGATGGTGTTTGGATTGAATTGAGATGTGGATGGGAATGAAGATCTAGAAGGAGAACGGCACCGCGTTGATGGGGGATTAGTGCCTGCAGAGGGTGAGATTACAGTGATCACGGGGTGGGATGTTGACTTACAGTCGTGTAAAAAGAAATCACGTTTCTGCTATCTGCCAGTACCTTCACCTTTGATCTGCCCACAACACCTATCACTTGGGAAGGTTTGCCAATTTTAGCTGCGACGACGGCGTTAGAGTCGTAGACTCGTACGTACTTCTGCGCTTCTACATGCCCGCACGCCCCTGCCCAGCGCCGTCGAACATCAGTCAGTTGTCCGTACTTCACATCAGCTTGGTATGGACTCCCACATGCTCTTGGTTCTCCCAGGTAAGGATGTTCCAGGCCAACTAGTATATACTAATACGGACTAAATATTGCTGTGAGCTCCTAGGTCTGGCCCAACAAGAAGCAAGGCCCAGCACGTCAGCCCCGTGACAAATTAGATCATCAAAGCTGCGGACCGTACAAAAGTAATCCGCCATCCCCATTCTAGCTTATCCGAAGCAGCCTCGGTCACATTCATTTCATTACCGACACTGCCGCTACGGCACAAATCACGTTAGTAGAAATGCTTGCTTTGCGTGCAAAAGTTCCACATTTAATACCCTCTCACCGCGCTCTCTTCTGTCGCAATGACTCTCCCCTCTGTCTTTGCAGCTGCCGGTGGCGAGATTCGTGAGTCCCCCTCATTTTTTTTTTGTCACGTCTTTCAACAAGTGTGTGGTCAACAGAACCGCTTGATGATGTTGGCCCGTACAACTATGTGCCTACGGAGTGGATCTGTGTCCTTGTGAGTTTTGTTGTGGAGATGGCTCACATCCATTTCATTTTGTTCCCTTAGTTTTTAGTGCTGTACAGTATTTCAACTGGTATGAATTTCTACTATTGGCAGTAGACGATCATGACTAGACGTTTTCAGTCCTCCACTTGGGCCAGGCACTCAAGTTTAGACTGTGGTGGATGCTTCCAACAGCGACATTCGCTGGGTTGTTGGAAATACTCGGATGGAGTGCCAGGTTCTGGTCGAGCCAAAACTCCCGTCTTTTGACACCGTATGAGATGCAGTGAGTGTTCACCCAGAAGTCAACATCCGCATACTCACTCAAGCGTTTCTACTGTAGACTCGTTGGCACTATCATTGCGCCTACTCCGCTCGTCGCTGCTAACTTTATCATCCTTGGCAAGATAATCAACCAAGTTGGACCCCAGTATAGCCGTCTGACCCCAAAATATTGTGAGTGTTGCTCTGATGCGCTAGCGTCCAGTTGCTGATCTAGTGCAGATACTATCATTTTTTGTTGCTTCGTTAGTAATATATCCAAATGGTGTTCATGCTTCATATCTTTCCCATTCTTAGGACGTTATCTGCTTGATCGTGCAAGCTTTTGGAGGCGCAAGCGCTGCGCGCGCAGTTAGCCAGGGGACAGATGCTACGATGGTATGTACATCATCCATTATTTCGTGGAATATTCACTTCATAGAAATAGGGCGCCAATATTATGCTAGGAGGAATTGCCGCCCAGCTCTGTGCGTAACGAGAGTCTCTCAATTATCCCCCACTCACATCCCTTACCTTCGCTCTCTAGTCGCTATAGTGGTCTATGTCACTTTAGCGGCCGAATTTTTCCTGCGTTTAAAACGTAATGCGCCCTTCCGCCACGTTGAGCAGCCCCGAGTATTGGAGAAAGGCCAACATGCCGTTAGTAACAACTTGCGAATTTTGCTTTGTGCCATGGCATTCTGCACGCTCTGCATCTTCATCCGGTTAGTGCCCAGCGCATCTTCTTGTCAGCGGTCATGATGTGCTTAATTCATCTTCAGTTCCATTTACCGTACTGTAGAGCTCGCCGGTGGGTGGTTCGGGCCAGTGATCACAACTGAGCGCTACTTCGGTACGTCGTCATCTATGTTCGCGAGGACCACGTTTATAATGTTCCATCATCAATAGATTGGCTCGATGGTGCCATGGTCACTCTCGCTATCTACACTCTCAACTTCTTCCACCCAGGTATCTGGCTGAACAAAAACGACCCAAATGCTTATGTTCCGCAACGAGTTGCTGATGAGGAAACTACGACTTAGATTACGTGCGCGGTATCGGTTTTGCTCGTTGTTTATATGTGAGTTTGTCGATACTTGTCGGACATTTGTTACTTGGATATATATTGGCATGCTATGATGCCTGTTTTCGCACCGTTTGTTCCTGCCCGATGATGTGTGGACGCCTTATGCCCATTCTCACTTGAGATGAAAGAGCAGTGCTCGGCATGCGCCATGTACCGTGTAAATGTTATTGCTCGACGTCCGGTATTCCGGGCGAATTCACGCAGTATGAGTCATTGCATCATTAGTGGGAGTCGGCTATGTATGGAATTTTCAATATCTGAAGCGAGGTGTATCAGGGTCTTTATCAGATTCAAACGTCTAATTTCTTACTATAGACCGGCTTAAGTTTATGAGTTCGGACGGACGAGAATAGATGGTATCAGGACAAGCCTACCCAGAATGTCGCCGTCGACGCTAAGCGCTGAGCCCTCATGTTAGAACGCGGAAGAACTAACTCGGGAAAATGTAGGTACTGGGTGACTTCCTGTAGCGCCTAGAACGCCGTTCTAGGTCCAAACGACCGTTCTAGATGTCTCATGCCCACATGCCGCTGTGAAATGAGAAGGGAGGGCAGGACTTTCGGACATTTCCAAGTGACAAAACCCTCTCCCACTTCGAGAGTAGGGGATACTTGGTACAAAGCACGTGTACAACTAACAATCCAGAACTTCTTTATTCGAATCTTCGTGTAGTCATGATGCTTGCCCCTGCCTGTTTACATGGCAGTCGTCCTAGCTCGCGCCTCCATAAATGTAGCGATTTCTGTGGTGGAGGGACGAGACGCCACATTTGACGACCAGCATTGTTGGATGAAATCCCAGTCGCCATCGATGATAACAGGTGTAACGGGCCTTTGAGGCGTAATCCCTAGCGATATTTGGCCAATTATGGTGATATCACGGGTGATGTAGTGGTATGGAACCTTTCCTTCCAATACCTGAAGCCGTGGATGAGCACAGCACATCATGCAAGAGCGCACTAGTGTGTGAATCGAATGCCAGTCATGCACGCACCTGAAGCATAATCCCTCCGAAAGAGTACACATCACTCGCCTGGGAGAGTACATTGCTGGCATTAGCTGACAGGTGTTCAGGTGCTATCCAGCGCAAGGTGCCTCCAGGGGCGGTAGGTAATAAGGCTTGGCTTACTCTCGTTGGAATGAGAGCAGAGAGGCCAAAATCGGTGAGGCGTGCCTTTCCATCATCGTCGATAAGGACGTTAAACTAAAAGGCTTGAGTTGGGCAGTCACGAGCTTAACGAAGGTGCACGCACACCACTCAAGTCTCCATGAACAATCGAATGTAAATGGACTGCCAGATCTTTGTCAGTTGTGCTTCGTGTGAGTTGCAAAATTCGACCAACGATATTGAAGGCCACGAGCTACATCTCTAAGCTAAAGTGATTTTAGTATTATTGCTATTGTGGGGCAATGACTTCAGCGCACTATTGCAAACTGTTGACCACAGGAAAGTTCTTTGTGCTTATTCTGCAGATAGTCGGTCAGGGTGCCATTCCTTAGCCACGGTGAAACCAGGGCGGGAAGAACCCCGAATTGACGTGCAACCCCCCAGAGAGGTACAATATTTTCATGATCGAGTGTCGACGATATTTTGATCTCGTGAAAAAATCGCTGGCGAAGTAACCGGTCAGTGGAATGGGAGCACGAGATTTCCACCAACATTGATCATTTCGTGTATTTCGATCCCTCCCACCTAGCTGGCACCTAGAATTGCAATTCGTACTCATCATGATGTGCTTTCGACGCATAATTACATACCGTCCCAATAGATTTTGACTTGACCTTTCTCACTGTTGTCCAACTGTGGCACTTTTAAAGTGTACACACGCTCAGGGAAGTTGACCTTTCATTGGTAAGTGTTAGATCTATGGTCTGTCTGTCGGGGAGTCACGCTGCGCTGCATACCTGAGACATACAGTATGAGTCGGACGAGCCCATTCTTCGCCTCTGTTTGTACAAACATTGTAGTCTTCCAGAAGAACAGAGATATGAGGGAAAGTTCGTAGACGGGCAGTGACCAGTTCGCCCGGGTGAGATCATGAGATGGGATTCAAATTGGATTCCCGAATTGCCAGGATGTCATATCGAAATGCGAGGGTGCGGCGCTGCTACCGTATGCATGATTAGTAGTGGTCAAGTTGTGATCAACCTGCCAAGGCTGCCATCCGCAAATGTGGTGGAAGCGTGCGGCTGGAAGTTGGCTAACCGAGGTCCGACGCGAAATCGTTTCCCGATCAAGTGGTTCAAACGTCAAGTTTGTTTGTCAAGAGCCTCTAATTTTAAACACCACGTACCACCGCGAAAGGCGCATGCATGCAACTTTGAGAAATGATCGACGTGTTCCCAGGTGACCAAGCCAGGACTCAGGTGACAGAAATGCTGGAACGTGCACGGTGCATGTGCCATTAATATTACCACTACCCAAGCTTTCAATGGTGTGTAACTCCCACTCGCTTTCTTCAAGCTCACTCCCACATCGTGACAACAGTTATCCGATCTGCTAGCTGTCTCAACATTTTAAACTATGGCTCAAAAATATGCACCATATGGCCTTTGGGAGTCTCCCATCACAGCCGATGCTATTGCTCAGGATGTATGTTCCCCAGCTCGTCTCTGATTGTTCGGTATCTGATCTACACCTTCATAGAGCGTCTCCTTGAGCACGATCTTTGTAGATCCAGTCACAAAGGATATCTACTACATCGAACAGCGTGCGCCGGAGGGCGGTCGATGCGTGGTTATGAGTAATCAGACTCAAAAGGAAGTCTTCGGCAAGGACTTCAATGCGCGCACGCGCGTTCATGAATATGGTGGAGGCGCTGCGATCGCTCATAATGGGAGTGTGTACTCCTCGAACTTCAAGGATTTTCGTGTATATGCCGCGAAAGATGGGAAGGTCAAGCCAATCACACCAGGTACCTAGGTAAATTCCTCGGGCTTTGACACCGTGCTTACGCTCCCTGCGCAGAGGACCCGAACAAGATTTATCGCTACGCTGATTGCTGTGTGCACCCAGTACACACAGATCTGCTCGTCGCTATCTTAGAAGACCATACCAACGACACGCCGCGTACCGTGCGCAATTCCCTTTGCATAATCAACTCCACAGCTACCACTGTCACATCCTTGGTTTCCACCGAGGACGCAGAAAGCGAGTTTTATGCGGCACCGACATTTTCCCCTTCTGGTGATAAGCTCGCATGGCAGTTCTGGAAACACCCAGACATGCCTTGGGAGGGTGGACAGATCTATGTGGCTGACGTCCAATACGATTCCAACACTCATACACTTAGCCTGAGCAACACGAAGCTGGTTGCAGGTGAAGCTAACAATATCAGCGCGTGTTACCCCCTGTGGGCCTCTAACGACAAGCTTGTATTTACCTGCGACGAAAGCAAGTATGCAAACCTTTGGGAGTATACCCAGACGTGTACAAAACCAGTTCTCTCGTCTGTCGTGCAGCAAGACTTCTGCACGCCATCCTGGTTGCTTGGCAATTACCCGTATGCTTTCCTGGACGAGAACGGCACAAAAGCTATCTGTGTGGCATGGCGGGGTGGTCGAAGTGTCCTCTATGTGGTTGATTTCGCCTCAGGTTCATATGTGGAGATCAAAGATGAATCGTTCGACTTTGTAGTGGTTAGCAATGTCCGTCGTCTGTCGAACTACACTTTCGTCTTCACGGGATGGCAAAGCAATGCTTCTGGCACAGCTATGCTCTGCACGCTTACAGGACCATCATTAGTCCCAAATTTCCAGGCGCTCACATCTACCGCATCGACATCCGCCGCACCGCTCCCTGAGGGCATCATTTCGCTTCCAACCCCACTTGAACTCAAAGTGGCAGGTGACAGGATTGTATATGCCGTGTACTACGCTCCCAAAAACCCAGCGTATGCGGGTTCGAGCATTCCTAACGAGAAGCCGCCATGCGTGCTTGGCGTACACGGTGGTCCCACAGGATTAGAGACCCAGAGTTTGAGCTGGCTGAAGCAGTATTTCACAAGCAGAGGATATGCTTGGTAGGTCCTGTCGACTGTCGCAGTATCATCATGCTCATAAGTTGCAGGTTGGATGTGAATTACAGTGGCTCTTCGTGCTATGGACGCGAATATGTGTACGTCACAATTTGATGTTGTGTTTCCCGTGGAACAACGCTGAAGGCGTGACAAAGGGAGCGCCTCCAAGGAAACTGGGGCATCATCGACGTGAGCGACTGCATTGACGCAGTACAATCACCCCAGCTTTCCTCTCTCATCGACACCAAGCGTACTGCGATCCGTGGTGGGAGCGCCGGCGGGTATACTACCCTTGCCGCTATTTCGCTTGACTCCTCCGCAGCGAGCAAGACGAAATTTTTCGCGAGTGCCACGAACAGCTACGGGGTTTCAAACATGGAGCTGTTTGCAGAAGATACGCACAAATTCGAGCTGATGTACATCATCAAGCTTCTCGGTGGTACGATAGAAGAGATTCCGAAAGTTTGGCATGACCGGAGCCCGGTGTATTTTTCTGCCAATATCAGGACCCCGTTGCTTGTATGTTTATATGTCGATGAAGTGCGCTCTGATGAGATAGATCGGCTTTTTCACAGGTTCTTCAAGGCAATGATGACGCAGTTGTTCCGCCTGCGCAATCGTGGACTATTATTGAGGGGGTTCTTAAATCAAAGGGGCATGTCGAGGCGCATTTCTTCGATGGCGAACAACATGGGTGGCGTACATCAGAGACGATTAAGAAGGCAATTGAGTTTGAGAGGGAATGGTACGAGAAGAGCATGGTGAGGCCCACTTTAGCCGCTTGAACTAAGAGCAATATGAATATGGGCGAGGGGGAACTATCATAAGAAGGTCTCGGACTGTACTGTCAGTGGACCTTCGAAGAGAGGTCACTTTGACTACGACTAACCAAAAATGTCTATGAAGCGTCCTGGGATGTCTGACGTGTGAGTAGGTCATACTTTTGAGTAAGTATTTTCGTGATTACTTACAGAAGCTGAGTTACTGAAGGAGGTTAATTTCTCCTCCTAATATGCTGACCATGCTCGTTGTATAATAACGGTCAGCCAGACGTGCGACCGAATATGCATTTTATGGGCACAAGGAGTGGCCAGGAGGATTAAGCTTAAGATTGTGGCGTTTGATTATGTGTCCAAGTTTGTCTCACGCCACATTCGGATGCCTGTTCACCGTTTTGCTGCAACAAAAAACCACTGAGTTGGTTGATGGCAGTCGAGTAATTAACTCCTCTGCGTCAAGAACGAGTGGAATGTACTCAAGTGTAGTCACTGACTATAATCCTGGAAACTCAAACCGGACGTTTCATTCTTACAAGCAAAAGCACCTCGATAGTTGACCGGCTCTCTAAAACTTATTCTCCGAACGCCTCTGTCAACATACCGCACCCCATCGCACTGGACTAGTATGGGTATATCAGCTTCACCCATCCGTCTTGCGGTATTTCGAGTCAGCATCTTGCGGGATGTCGAGTCAGCGTCTGCTATATCCCGATCAGTGTTAAACGTTGGAGCATGACGCCGCCGGCCGTTATTGAACAGAGTCAATCGTCACGCGTCAGTGGTAGCCTATAGTCCCGGCTGCGGATTGCAATGAGCCATCTCAACGGTGGAATACTCAGACTTGGCGACACCTTGTTTGGAGTCTCTTGGGCTGAACGATCCCATCAGGATGGTTCTATGCTGTGGTAGGGGATGGCCCTCGATCCATTTGGGGTGTTCTTTGGCCATCATCCTGTAGTACTAGTTCCAGTAGCAAAGGAGTGGAGTCTGACTTGCATTCTGGTCCGGAGTCCTATTTGTCGGCGCAGAATATCCACGGACTTGAAATGCTAACGATCGTCGATCGCGCCCAGAATGGCAAGTCTAGTATTGCACTTGCAGTTTGAAACTCCATTGCTGAAGACTATAAAGTCAACTGCCCGCCCGCTCGTTCAGTTTCAGCAAACTTTTGCCCTTCCCAACGTCCTCCTTGCATTACTTGACAACATTTATCTTAGCTTAATGTCCTCCCCAGGAACTTCTCCGCGAGATTTGGCCCTCAGACTGGCATCGCCATCTTGCTCCCCGCTAGATTTTATTTCCTCTCCGCTCATCTCATCCCCGCTCATCTCCTCCCCACTCAAACCGCCTTCATCTCCTCGTGTTCGGCAGGCCCCACTGCAGAGCCCAGGCGGCGGGATTTCCTCACACCAGCGCAGACAGTCTTTTAGCCAGTCATACTTCAATGCCATTCCACCGCACCCCATCCTTGATTCGGATGTCGCTCGTCGCACCATCGAATCGTCCAGCCCGCTGACATCACCTAGACAGCGCGTTGAACAATTGACCATGTCCATTGGAAGTTCTTCCGCTGGATCGAGTCCCTATGTACGCCCTCGCGTGTCCTCTGGCTCCTTTAACCAATATTCGTCACCTTCACTGTCTGGATATCGGCCGCCGTCACTTGCAACCTCTCCTATACTAGAAGCGCCACCGCCTTATGGTAGTACACATTCTCCCTATCCCAGTCACAAACGTTCGACGTCATACAACCTCCCAGCGACAGGTGGAGGGCCTTATGCCCGCGTGAGGTCTAGTTCTTTCGTGCAGAGTCCCTCACCGTCAAACCATAGAAATTCGCAATCCTTTTCTTATTCACCTTCTCGTCGTTCTCAATCCTCATTCCAAACGAGTGGTTCATTCCACGATCGCGAATGCGATGAAGTAGATTTTGCTACTTGTGTCAAGGGCGACGTCACACCTCCAGGACGCCCGCCAAGGCGTTGGTGGAATATGACAGCCCCATGTAATGCTGACGGGTGGTGGACCCCCGCAGATTTTGTATATCAAGACGAGCCCAGAGTTAAACCTGACGAAAGGCTAAATTCGATTGGGCCCGAAAGGCGGCTGCATCTCCCACCTGACGCGACGTCTAGTGGAGAACCTAGCGAGTTGATTTCTCGGCCATTGGGTGTTGGAATTGCGGAAGCTGAGAGAGAGATGACGAGATCCAAGAGTGTTTTCGCTCCCTTTCGACGACATTCATTTTCGCACCATGCAACATGCGATGATGATAAGGAGAAAGGCCACAAATCGAAGGCGCACTCTCGTTTTTCCGGTGCCGAACTAGAAGGTTTCAACAGGGCACAGAAGGTGAGCCTCCCCTGTTTATGTCCCATTCTGTACCCTCTCTTACAGAGCTTCGCAGAACGTTATCCTGGCGTGTCATTCAGTAATGACAAGAGATGGGCTGACTTCTGAATCCGTGAAAAAGGATTCCAGAGCGTCCTGTAGGTCCCTTTTCTTCGCTCATCAAAAAGGTAGTTGATTTTATCTCTCCTAGGCGTTGTCTCAACAGCTGGGACGATTCTCGATGGAGCGCTGCCTGTTTTGAAAACCATCCTGGAGTGTGCGTACGATGCGGCCGCTCTAGTTCCACTACCGTTTTTCTTGGAGGCGTCACGGACCCTCTTAATCATCTGGGAGGCGTGCGAGCAGCTTTCGGTGAGCTACTTGCATTATGATTAATCGTCCCATCGTTACTGACATCTTACACTTCTTTCCCTTCTGTAGTCGAATCGACTTTCTTGCCTTCGCATCGTCGAACGCTGTGCAGGGATGCTTTACTTTGTGCGTGAGCAGATTGAAGGGGTTGGTCCCGTCGTCGGCAAGGAACTCGACGCGGCCTTCCACGTCTTCAGAGAAGTCATTTTCCAAGTATGCTATTGCTATTTGTCTGCCTCCCGCTCTAGTATTGACGCCAACTTAAATCATAGATCGAGGGGTTTCTCTGTAGAATCAGTCGCCGCCCAATGCTCAAACGCTTCATTAGGAGAGCTGAAATTGCAAAAGAACTTTGCAATTGTGATCAGGCTTTGATGGATGCTTGGCTAAGATTCACTGTATGTCATTGTTCTTGCCACATGATCACTTTCTGAAACTACAGCTCGCGGCACAGGCGACTGTATCCGTCAGGGTCGTTAGGAATGTCTCGTGTCTTACTGGGAAGATTGACGACCTGGGGTCGACTCTTTCGGATAACACCGCGACGCTATGTGCGGACCGCAACTCGCTAGTGCATGCACCATTAATTCCGAACACAGAGGCATCCGCATCATACGTTTCAGACCAGAAACACGACATATGTTGTCCACCTGCAGAGGCCGTCTCATCTATGCCAGAGTGTCTGACGACCGCTGAGGGCGATGTTCGTCGCGAGCTGCTCCCTATCTTCTCTGAAGACAGTGAGGATAGGGAACTCCGACACGACCAATTCCAGCTCGATCATCTTCCTGGCTTTATTAGTACTGCACTGTGCGATGCTGACGTCCTCAATGGTTTGGAGATTGAAAGGAACGAAGTTGCCGAGATAATGAAGGCTATGCGGCGACAGTTGGAGTCCATGCGCCAAGCATTCTCGCGGACGACTGCCACCGTCAGCGACAGTGCTCTCGCTGAGATGGAGCTTCTAGATGCTAGCATCGTCTCTATGTCAAAGCTACGCTGCATGCAGGTGCGGGGCGCCGGCACTGACAACCCTCTTTTGCCATGGGAACTTCCTTCATGGACGATCACGCGGTGGGTCTCTTCTCAGTTTTATGTCGCGCACCTGTACTGATATAATTGCTCAGATATGAGGTCGACCGGTTCGAGATGATCGGCCAAGGGTCATTCTCTAGAGTTTACGCTGGATCCTGGCGCGATAAAGTGGTCGCCGTCAAGGTTCTCCATGACTTTACCCCAGCTTCGACATTTCGTCGAGAGGTCGAGCTGTGGCGCAGACTCAAGCACCCTCAGGTCGTTCGTATGTTTGGGGCGAGCAGCGCCCATGGTTCCAAGCCATGGTTCATTGTGAGCGAGCTATACGAACGCGGCAGCCTTGTGGAGTGGCTGCTGACCGCAGCACGCGATGATTACCCCACGCTACGTGAAGTGGACCAGTTCCGATTCATTTCCCAGATCGCTGGGGGGATGGAATACTTGCACGCCCAAGGGATGGTGCATGGCGATTTAAAGGTTCGTGAGCCGTACGATGTCCCCACGCTTTGCTTATGTATTGGAGCAGTGCGCAAACGTTTTTGTGAATAAAGAAGGAAATTGTGCCATCGCCGACTTTGGTCAGAGCGAACTCAAGGATGATGCCTACAGGCTGAGCGGACGTTCACGACCGAGTATGTTAGCTCTCGAAGTAATACCTTGTTTCTGATCACCTGATTGCACAGATGGGACGCCGAGGTGGAAAGCGCCAGAAGTTTTGGACGGCGCTGCAAGTCCGACAATGCAAGCGGATGTCTACGCTTTTGCCATCTGCTGCGTGGAGATCCTCAATATGGGCGGCATCCCTTATGGCACCCGAGACGACGAAGATGTAAAGAGGATCGTGCTTGGTACGTTAAGATATCTTATCTGACTTCCAAAACCGCTTATGTGTCTCTAGAACATGATGCTCGCCCAGAGGTGTCCGATACCCCTCTTTCCACGATTGTTCTCCCAGTCATCACCTGCTGCTGGGCGCGTGACCCTCGTTGTCGTTCGCCATTTTCCATGACGGTGTTTTGGCTTCGAGGCTGTCGGAATCTTCTACATCCCTATGGCGCGGACGGCTTACCAGCCCCTTGCACGCCAAATGGTTCCATGAACTCACCAGCCGTTAGCTTTTCAGACCGTCCCTCGCCCGGTCTTCGAGTGTTTGGTACACCCACTTCTGAAGGCCACTCTTGGCTAGCACACACACCATCCATGTCCGATTATTACAGCACGTCATCTGGATTTGGATCTGAGTTTGGACATTCAGAACCTGACTTGGACTCGCCGGACGTTCCAGAGTCGTCTATGTCCAGCGGTACATCGGGTTTCGCAGATCCGAGCGCTGTCGGTGAGGTCGGCATAGCCCCCGAGCACAACATCGACGGTGTTCTTCTTGCGATGTTGAACACGTCCACATGGGCACGGGCGATGCAGAACGAGAGGCGCTACAGACTTTTGGCCAAGGACACCCACGGGTATGGAGATTCGTGTAAGTCATAGTTCTGTTCACCTTTGCAATGAGATTGTGTGCGCTGACACCCATTTTGGCTAGTCACGACGCCCCTTTGGTATCCTTCACCTGTCGAGGTGGGTGCTGTGGGATATGTATCCAAACCGGACGGAGAGTTCATAACCCTCTGCAACGTTATTGAGATTGGAGGCAAGAAGAAGGGTGAGGGTGACGTGGCAAAATGCATGTCTTCGTTGCGGGATTACGGTAGCATCAACATCGGGAAGGCACGTCGTGTTCACAACAACGGTTCGAGTATGTTGAGCAGATTCAAAATTGGCGGCAACCGTCACGAGTACGTTTTGCCTGCTAATACTTGTGACTGTGCTAAACATTTGTAGCGGTGAGAACGTATCTCGCAGGCAAGCATTTCCCCTGGAAGCTGGTAAGAAGACAGCTGCGGTCTACGCTGAGTCGTTCGAGCTCCGGGATTTCTCCCATGGCAGTCTTCACGCGGTTTCCCAGTGGTTTAAAGATAACATACACGTGATCCTGCAAGAGTACGCACCGAATCACCCTATCCAGAAAGAGGACGTCTTTCTTGGTACGTGCATTTCAACGTCTACCTCCCTGGTTTAGTCTAAGTAGTATTATTTCGCAGTGACGGGCACTGTCAACGCGCGCGACTATGCTCTCTTTGTGGCCGATCCCATCTGGTCAGGGGAGGCAAACTTCAACGTTTTCTCTTCTCGCAGAACGAATCATCCATGGGGCACTTTTACAGTCAAGGCTGATGGCAAAGAGTTCTTCCCCGCGCGGATGAACTTGACAAGCAAAGTATCGCGAACTCGCAAGATCTGGGACACCATACTCCTTGCGCGACTTCGCTTCGCGCCTGATGCAGAGGAGCCAACCTTACATTAGGAAGCATCATCTCTCTCATCCCATGCCTTCTTTCTGTTTTCTGTTCTGTTACTGTTTCAGCGGACATCGCCAATTCGCATTGCATTATGGATATATCATGTTGTTTTGTAACGAGTTCTGCATGTATGTACCATATCAAAGCAGTCAAATTAACATAGTAGACGATGTAATTCAATTGTCATGGATGACTTTCTCAGAGTGCGCATTAGTATCTGAATGCGTAATGCGTGGTCCTTGCACCCGTACGTTCGCAAACTCTAAAGGGAATTATATGTAGTGCCTGTGGCAAAGCTGAGTGACGCGCATCATGTATGCTCTGGGAGAGTAGGATAATTGGCGACCAAGTATGGACCCCTGGTGTGTTACGACGAGCTGAAGGCCATAAATTGTGTTCTAGAGTGTTCTCAGGCCTAGATGCTGAGCGCAACTTGATCATCTGCTTTCTCCAATTTTCATGACCACCGAATGGAGATGTGTGCTTCTCACCAGGATTTCACGAGCCAGTGCCCCAGAAAGAAGAGAAAGCGGACAACTCTTCGAGTTCAATAAGAAGCAGACTTGATACGGTGATCTGGGTTTCCATACTGCAAGCATTGCAAGGAGGAGCTACCATATAGCTCACGTTGGCACTTGAGTAATCTATACCATAGAAAGGGCTGGCGTATTGTGACGGCGCTAGTGATGTGGGATGGAAAATCGAATTGCAGCACTGAATGATGGTGGCACTGGATCAACAACATATGTACTGTTATTTGGTCCATACACAAGCTTAGATCTGGAAATGCTTATGCAATGCTTATGTATGATTGTTACTATGTTGATACCATCGATTGATACCGTTATACCTGGATCTCAATCATGACGCCCAGAATTAACGCACGGGATAGGGAAGCTCTCAGGGTTCTACCTCGGTTGATGCAGGTGCGCTCGAATCCCTAAGAGGCTCGACAAGCGCTGATTTCTCACTTCTCTCGCTGTCATAGCGTAAAGTTGATGGAGCATTACGTGGCTCAGTTGAAGATCTACGAGACGTTGTTGGTAGTCTCAATCAACTTAAAGGTGTCACGCAACTTTTGCTTCCCGTCTTTCACGCACAACTGGAGGCATACCCTGTTCCGGACAGAATTAGTCCTGATGTCGTACCAGTGATCATGCTTGCCAAATGGTCCTTGGGTGGCATTGTACAAATCTGTCACAATCTCGGCAACAATATCAGCCTTGGAGAACGCATTGTCCACGACGCTGTTGCTTCAAAGTGGGATTTGCTCTTCCCGTGGATGCAGTTCTTCAGCAACAACTTCCTTCCACCTTCGCAAAGACCTGCTGCCCTCCCACCTGGCCTGTCTGTTAGCACTTACGAGGCCCTTAGGATTACCATACACCCACTGTCAACTGTGTGTCAATTCACAGTAGCTGGCAGGCAGATGATGAGGATGAACCCCACTGTTCAAGCATTTTTTTTCCGGGCTTGGGTTATCGTCGATGGGCTGAAGAGCAATGACGTCGCCGATCCTCTTCGAGAAGGCGATAAAAATCTCAGCGCACTGATACGGGCGAATATGTGCTCGCTCAGCGTTATCTGCATGGAAGACACTCCAGCGTCTCTGCCAGTATCCATCATTGCCTCTGCTGCGGGCGGAATCTTCCCCATGGCCACATTAGCCCTTCGATATATTCGTCGCATGACTAAAGAGGTGTCTAATATGCCAGAACCCCAGTCACGAGCAAGAGAAAATGTCGACTTCTCGTCCATGACAGTATGTGCTACTGGATTGGCTCAAGCCATCCTCTTCATGCAATCCTTGGGCGATAGAGAGGGCGGCTGTCAAGAATTGCTCCTCCAGATTGGCTCAATTCGTACTGTCCTAAGTGCTGTCACAACACTCTGGGAACGGCTCCTAACCCCTGCTTGGAACAGTTCGGATAATGAACCTGATATAGGGCTGGCGGCACGACGCAGAGTGTTATACATAGCGTATCGCTATATCGGCTATTCAATGAATTGCGCAAATGACTCTGCTTTGGTGATATCTCAGGCCATTCAGCATGGTCTACTCGAATGTCTCCTACGGACTGGGTCATCGCGAGCTGAACGTGTTGACAATACCAAACGCTTTGATGATGACCATGACATTCAATTGCTCAAAGAGCTTCCCCGGTTCTTCGTATTCTCAAAAGTGCTACGGGTTCTTCACCCCGCCCTTCAGAGATTAGATCGGGTAGGCCTTCAAGAACGAGCATCCCAAGACCCTGTATTGTGGGAGGTATGGCAAGCCGTCGACTCCGCGGCCCGCACCTTCACCAATTTCCATGAACTGCCTGAAGGAGCTCCTTTCTACCGGTATCAGTGTTGTAGTCCGAAAGTGCGTTCAAAGGGCGGTCTGCTTCTCTTTGCCAACTGAACTCCTTTATCATCAGTGCTCTCTCGATTTCTCCGAAGACGATGTCACAGCATATCGTTGTTCGGGGTGCATGCTGACACGTTACTGCTCAAAAGTTTGCCAGAAGGACGCTTGGGAATCTGGCCACCGTATTCACTGCCGCATGCTGCGTTCTGCTCTAGGTCAGATTCTTGTACTACGCATTTCTAAAGTCTTATCTGATGATTTAACTTGAAGGGAATCAAGATGTACGCGAGATCCGCAAAAGTTTGCCCGTTATTGCGATGATCGAGTCTTGGATATGCGAAGAACGCGTCAATGAAATCAGGGCACTCGATAAAGATACGGTGAAAACCTCCCCCGACGATCGCTCCATCGTAGAAGTGGACTTGTCCGTTTATCCCATCGAATTGAATATGTATTCCTTGCGGGAATATTTCCTTGTTTGCGGCTCTCACACCTTCGAACGAGAAGTTGCAGAGTCCATCACAGCCTCGGAAGACAGTCCATACGATGTGGTTGCGGTCAAGGTCAGACTTGGGAAAGATTATTATTCTTTGTTCAGCCCAGCAACCGCTTTGGGCATCGCATTTGGGTGGACGTCGGGCATTCGAGGAGGAAGATACATCCATGACCATCCTCGGACGCCTGATACATGACATTGCATAAGAAGGCTAGTTTGGCGATACCGTCGACCAAGGTACAGCCACTCGGCACTTGCATTGGGAAGCTCGGACAAGGCGCGTTGCTGAACCTATTTAAAGGTCCCAGAACGTAGGTAGTCCTTTAAAAGAGCTATGTCCCACGTATTGACTTTGTTGTCAAAGGAATATCGCGTAGTTCACACTTGCAGGACTGCATGAACCTCTGGAGGCCTACAACATCATGGATACTCAGTATCTGTTGCTGTGACGAGCAGAAGATGAAAAGATTGGTCCCTTAGAAATAGATTTACACCTTTGTCCTAATGATTTACACCATACCTCCGGCTAGCTGGGATGCAATATACCCGAACCAAGTTTGAAAAACGGAGTCAGCATCGGTGCATACTTACCATTTCCATGCATCTTTTCAAACTTCTACTTCTGACTTCAGGATCAACAACCTTCAACAACCCGTGGTGAGCATAGCCAGAACTGCGTTGTATGCAGCTCGTGCACTGAACAACTCGGCTGAGGGAGAGGTCCGGGCCTAATCGATATCCCTGTTACCCGTTTCACTGTGAATCTAACTGACATTTGGGCCACATCTACTCCAACTGACTCCAACTCGTACATCGGAGCTTTCAGCCAAGTCGGAAATTATAAATTCGTCAGTCTACTCGATGTCCCCCATATCCGGGGGGATTGACCAAGGATACGTTTCTTTAAAACCTGCGCATACGGCAATTAATACACAATAGATGCAGTGATAATCAGTACCGCCACCATTCATCTCTAGCTTGTGTAGGATCTCGATAGATTGTACTGTTTCTATACTGATGTATTCCGTTATGGTCCGCTGTCAAGGTCGACGGTGTGCCGGATTTCCGTTCTTCCGGATGATGATCCCCTAATGCTCGAAGTAATGTCAGAAGGTAGCATGGATGTGTCACCACCGGTGGTACTAGCGAGTCCTTGACATATGTTGGCTCTCAACTTACTTACCATGGGTTTTAAAAAGGAAAAGGAGCGCCTGCGTGGCAGCCCTCCCACGTGAAAAAAATTCCCAGCCACACTGGACGTATACCTACGTATACGTACACCTTTGGGAACAGCTGTTTATAGGTTCTTGGAGCAGAAACACAAGTTATGCTCGTTGATCCCACTGCGGGTTGTGGGCATTTTGATCTGGCCTCCAATTCCTAGAAAATGAGTCACCTTCAGCACTGTGCAGAAATTTTTTTGGTTCCAGATTTCAAGTGAACCATAGCCTCACTGGAGCGGAAGTATTTTTGGGACCAGATAGCATTCTAGGAACACCGATTGATGATACTGGACCAGCGCGGATAGGCGCGGATCCTAGGACAGCTCGCGCTGTGCCTGAAATGTCCGATTTCGAACAAAGCGCGTTCCGGAAGCTATATCGCATCATGCACAATTGAGGAGACATCGTCCATCCTAAGGGAGAAAGGAAATGATAGTGTGTCTGTGTGTGTGCAGTGCCGATGCTCGAGCCACTCATGGCTATGCTTCTCTACGTTAGACTTCAGTAGGCAAGCTGAATGCGAATAAGAACAAAAGATTTCCACGTGGGACTACAATTATATTATCGGATGCTGATTGTCTAGTTGATATGCACATGCTGGTGGGAGGCGCACCACGAGATACGATCATGCTACTTCTCGGAGCCTTTGTCTGATTCGATTGCTTCCTGCTGTTGCGAACTAGCATTGACAGCGCTAAGGTACGTGTCTAAAAGGCAATGATCAAGAAGGAAGGGCTTTCGAGAAATCGGACTTACTCCAAAACAAGCTGACAACACTCACGACAAGAAAGCGAAGGTGGTGCGGTACGATAGCGAAGTTGATGATTTGGGTAGGTATGAAGACACCCCTAGATCTATTTGAGTGCACGATGCGTAGGCAACAACGTAAATCTCACCAATTACGGATTAACGTTGGGGTATATGCCTGGGAGACATGTGAGGTGGTTACCAAAATCCAGGGGGAACTGGCTTACAGTGCTAATGCGGTCCTGTGCACCTGAAATACCCTTTCCCTCCAGGATACTCATTGTTCCAAAAAAGAACCCGACAGCCACTACAAGAAAGTGGAGAGTGAGAAAGACGAGAAGATCCACGTGTGGTCAACGAACCAGGAGTCAGGATCGCCTGGTCCAGCCAAACCTGCAAAAGGCGGTCATTCCCTTTGAAATTCGAGGCAACGGTACATCTCATACACGATATATCACAGCCTTCGTAGGACTAGAGAATTTGATGCGGTTAAGAAGTTGGTACCATTTTGTCAAGGCTGGCCCAAATAACGCTCCTGTTATTATTAGACATGAATCTTCAGGATCACCCATACTCGGATTATATTACCTCCATAAAAAGTGAGGCGTGCAGTGCGCATGAACTGCGCAGATATGATCAAAACCAGTTCCTCCCGTACTATCATGAATGCTCACATCATGATTCTTGCCCTGGCGTTCGATGACTTGCTGGGCGATCACATCACCTGCACCGAATAAAAAGGCAGCAGTGGCGGACTGTGCGAACACAGGTCTTCGAATGAGAGCGGCACTGTATTTACTTGAGCAAGCAAGACCAAGAATGGGGGATTAGAAGCCACCGACTTGTACAATCTGAGAACTGAGGCCATTGTTGAAGAAATCGCTTGGTGTAATATTGGAGTCCAACTTACCGAGTTGTCCATAGACTCGGAGTCGCGGAAGTTGAATTTAACCGATATTCCTACAATTTATGTAAGATACTCAATGCGGACACGGGGGCAAATGGTTAAAAAATTATGCAGTCAACCAGTAGAGTCTAATATCTCTATTATGTGGAATTTCGGAGTCTTTCTCGAACTATGCAATGGGCCAGCTACTTGGGTGAGCTGTCCCAGCAGTTACTTCTAACATTTCCTGATCCTTACTCAGCCTCACGAATTAACGTTCATGAGCAGTCGGGTTGATGTCCAAAACCTTCTGAATCAGGTACTTGCAGTGCTGCATGGCTGTTGATGAAGATCTGGATCATTTATACTGGAAGGACATAACTTTAAAAACATTTTGACTGTTGCATTTTAAACATATCTGTCATTCATTGTTTGCGTTATCTTTTGTCCAATCATGGGGGCAACATTTAACGGTCTGCATTATCATGTGTCGAGACGCACGCACAAAAGGCAGCTTTTTCTTTTGCAAAGATTGCATCTGAGACGCGCTAATATTCCTCAACTACCACTGGTATTGCCTTGAGAACAAAAGGGATGTATTGATTAAAGCAGTTGGGCAGGCCAAGTATGAGTAGGAGTACGCACATGTATGTTTCCAGTCGTCCGCATGCAATGGCCGACTCGGAACACAAAAACTTCTTGTAACCATTCGATATTCACGGGCTCGGTCACTGTTGCTGGAACGTGCACCACCCCGACTTTGGTCCGCCAAGTGATGTTTTATTCATATCTGCAGTCCATTGAGTGGTCAATTGACGAATTGTGTGTTCACAAGCACATATATTCTGCATCCCAAATTAGCATGCGTCCGAGGACTTCGCACGTACCAACTTGCAATCATTGCCAGTGCGCGTGCACTGCTGCCGTTCCAAACTTAACTGGCAATTTGGAACCTGGTAGTTCCACTGTCTCCTCCGAACATCCAAATTTAAATCTGATACGGAAGCAACCGTCATCCACGTGCGATAGGTCAGTTGAATGGATGAAGGGTTGCTCAAATCCAATGTTTGAAGTATCTGACGGTCCAACGCAACCAGCCATTTGGCAATAAATCATACAAATGTGCGACATCAGTAGTGTGGATGTGTTGTGTGAGTTTGCGTAGCCACCTCGGTGCTTTGAGTTGTTTTGTCGAGTAGAATTCCGTACCTTCGGTCTTCTGATGCCTCTCGCTACCTGCTGAGCAGCGCATCGGAGGGACTTGCGTGTTTACTTGTGGGTGTGTGAATTGCCTCTCGCTCCCTCCAGAGAACCGGAATAGTAAGACACCAAACTTAAAATACTCACATTCAACCAGGGCCCTTGAACAGCTCTTCGATGATCCAAAGATAGCATGGGTTATCATTCCATAGCAAAGTTTGCAGGACGAACTTCCAAGCTTGCACCGAATAAACGAGAAGGCGGTATAACTTCATGGCCAAGGGCAGACGACAACCTCCAAATCTCCGTCATGAAGGATGATGAGACTGCGCACAGTTCCAGACGCAACCTCAAAAGTTAAAATACCAGGTAACTCCGAGTCGTTATCGCCTGGGATGACACAAGGGTCGTGGGGAATAATTCAGACCCATTCAAGGACAGATCATTGATGCGGCAAATACCGATTGCTTCTTTGACTTTTTACCAACACCAAGACGCCATCTTAACAAATGCAGAAACCCATATGTACCCGCAATCATGATTTGTCCCTCGCAGAGCTCTACAGTCCCGAAACAGGCTGTTCATCTCATGTAGTTTACCGAGCCGCGACTGACAGATATTGTCACCCTTAGCCTGCACCATCCGATTCAGACGGACTCGCTCGGAGATGCCATGACCTGCAAAGGCTGCACAACAAGGAACAGAGCGCGTGGTCAAAAATAAAAAAGATAACTTAAATCATATTCCGCTTGTTTTTTCCTGTGTACTCTCTTCCTCGGAGCTCTATGCAAGATAATCGGGAGTAGTTGGATTGTAAGTGAGAAGTGAACAGTATGTAAATCTCTTGGCTCAGTTCCTGGAAGCTACGGTCACCCGTTTTCGAATTCTATAGTAACAGAGTTTACTCCCTCACCCAGATTAGAACTTCATCAAACTATTCACTGCAGCAGAGTGCATGCGTGCAATTTGCACCGCGCTCCATATGCACCAGCCCTAGTAGTATAAAGGACTGAAGCAGATGTGTACACATGATCTTGTCCCCGCTCTCTGAAGGATCATAGCACTACAAGTCGGCACCAGTCATCCAGTCATGTCTTCAAACTCTGTTACCGAAAAGGAGGGCTCCAAGGACAACTACTATGTCCAGACCGTCAACATGGACGCACCACCACCCCCTGTACCACAGATGCAGCCCTATCAGAGGACATACGGTAACCCTGTACGTCCCCCATATACCAGTGATAGTATGTCGACAGCATTAAATTGGCTTTCAGGCACCTTTGGGCATGCTGGCCTATGGTACCGTCTTCCTGTGCTCGTCAATATTGACCCTCGCCTCCAAGCAAGTTGGTTCATCCAACTTGGTCTTGGTTTTCGCCACCTTGTAAGTTTTTGTCATTTACAAATAATTCTGATTGTAACCTAGTCATTTCCAGCTATGGCGGTATCTCGCAAACTCTTGTGGGCATGTGGGAGATGTTCCTTGGGTATGGTTCTGACCTCTATATGGAGAGCTACTGCTGATATCTTTCCCATAGTAATACATTCAGTGCAACAGTCTTCACCACATACGGAGGTTTCAACTTGTCTTATGGTGCTCTCTTCCTGCCTCAAATCGGCCTTGCGTATGTTGTCTGCAAGCCTTGATACATGTCCTTTCTCACACACTTTCAGTGCTGCATACACCGGCCAGCAGTTCTATTACGCCATCGGGATCTACCTCGCTATCTGGGACTTGATTACATTCGTCTTCCTGTGAGTCTGAGGAATTAAGCTATGCGGACACATCTCTGATATATCAACAGCCTCGGTGCACTCCGCACAACTACCCCCATCGTCGCAACGCTCGGATTCACTGTGTGCGCGCTCACCTGTCTTTCCGCAAATGCTTTCACTGGTGCGATTTCACCCTTCTAGTATTATGTTCCGTCTGACGTCCGATATACAGGCAACCCGCACTTGGCAACTGCAGGTGGTGCCCTTGGTATCATCGCCTCCTTCGGTGCATACTACGGCGCTCTCTCGCTCTTCTGGACCCAGCAGACCACCTTCTCGTTCATTCGCCTCCCCCCTCTCATTGCAGCCCCTTCCAACGTCTAAGTACCGAGTTATTAGTCTTCAACGATTACTCTTTCCTTTCTTCAATTTCGTTTTCAACTACGCTTCCAGTCTTGATGAAATGGTAACGCGTTTGTATAAGATCTCATTTCTGACGGGGTGGGGTTCAGCGGTAGAGTGGCGTATGATACGACTGTTTTCCATGTTTACCGCGGTGCCAGCTCGGTTCCGGGTTGATTATAATAAAAATTAGATATTGATATGATTGCTGGTTCCGTTCATCTCTGACCAGGCTGTGAAAGGCGGTATGAATTCTTTTTATGTTCCAGGAACTGACACAGCTAGTTCTTCTGGTCCCTGAGTGCTATGGCCATTGAAGCTTTGTCAAGGCAAGCATGCGGTTGGCATGCGGTGGGAAGGTTTGCTATCCTCAATGACAATCACTATCAGACGTACTTCAAGTCGTGGATTTGCCCGAAGCCACCTGAAACGCGACCACGACGTCCGGGCGTGTCATCAGCAATACCGTCGACTCGAGGGTTATTAATTATCTTGACATTGACATTGACAGTATGATGGCTTCACGCCAAAAGGCTGAGATGTCAAGCATATCCTCGGTGTCAAATTTGACAAATACCAGGCTCGAAGTCTTATCCGGGGCCTCAACGGACATGAGCGGCGCCCGACAGGAGACAGTGTGAATCCAGCAATTACATCTGGACATGTGATCTACACTGTAGGCCGGGGCCCAGGCACATTAATGACTACCATACCTGGCTTGGATTGCTCGACTTCAAGGGCGACCTGCAATCCTTCAGTAGACACCTAAAGCAGGGAGAAAATATAAAATGCCAGGACGCTGGTAGTGGACACTGGACATGAGCATGCAACTGGATCTCCCACCCTCGCAATTCCAGAACTTGAAGCTGGAGACTCATGAGCATTGAGGAAATTGTTAAGGCAATGCCACTAAGTGTCAAATCGCGGTACTAGAGGCCGGGGCTAACAATCAGTGTTTTGAAGACGGGCCCTGGCGGTGAGGATACTGGGTCAAAATTTAGACCTTTCAATGCACCTTGAAATTTTGCTCAATCAGTATACAGCGAACATACGTATGTAATCTACAAGTCGTTAAACATGCTGCACCCAACTATTCAGATCCAGTCAGTCGTTGACGAAGCCAACTGAAAACACGATCGTTTCTCGCAGCCCAAATCGGCCACAAGGTGAGCAGGATGACGATCAACACACCACATCCGGTTATTCCTAGAAGTATGATGGAGGTGGATTTAAACACCAGGAAGGAAAATGCGACGACGAAGTATACCATCCTGATTCGAGGTTATTTTGGGTATCGGAGAGCATAGTTGAGCGAAGGGTACTCACCCCCACATCAGCAGTGCATACGGAAGACTGTGTAGAATCGCGAGCGCTCTGTCACCAAATATCGAATTTGTCATTCTGGTGAGAAATACGACCTGCACAAGGGTTGTTAATGCAAGCACAGATATGGTAGAAGCATCTCATACAGCGTTATTGGCAGATACGCTGCCATATTTGCGGTTTTGTCCGGCGAGTAAAATAGACACAACTAAAGATCCAACTACGCTGAACGTTGACAGATAAGCTGCAATAATGGCAACAGATTGCGACGTTTGGGCGTTCACGCTGGGCACCGTGAGAAAGCTGAGGTCCACAGTGAGCATCACCGTTGACTGTAAACGGCTCAGTTTAGAACAGCAGATATAGTAAGTAATCGCACATAGATTGTGATAGAAATCCATTCCCTACTGAGCTTGTCGTTGAAATCTTTCCATCGGGGTGAACTTGTACTTTTATCCACCCAGACTCTTTGCAGTTCCTTCATCTGGGCATGGGGAGCGCCGAAACACAGAAGTTCCACTATCCAGGACATTACAGACTTCACCACGTGCTCATCATCTGTGAGATATATTGACTGGTCAGCTTCTAAACGTGCACAAGATTGACCGCAGAAGTTGAAAAATTTTGATCGGGCTATTTATGAATAGGTGAGGATGCAAAAATACTGAAGCAACGACCAACCATACCGAAGTACTGCATAAAACGTGCTACGATCAAAGCAGAATACATGAGCCAAAATACGTGATTTCAAAGGGTCAAAGACACACCAATAACGCATATGGAGTGGGGGCTACATTTTTTTGAAGTGGTTTCTGTTACGCGTTTAACCTGAATGAGATTAACTATATTCGGGTGCCTCTGCGCACCTTGGAGATGATTGATTAAGTCCAGTATTTTCGACAGCTCCTCCCCTCCGAAGGGCGACAAAGACTTCTCAGATGTAATGACATCTAGGAAGAAACATGAGGACATTCAAATAAGCGCGAATCGGAGTTATTTGACCTGCACTAGCATGCACAATAATTTCTCTGAGTTCCATAAGGAGTCCGGTTTGTGATTCTACCTCTCTGTTGTTCGGGTAGAGCTCACAGTGCACCCTGTTTCAACAGAATTGCTAGCTCGAACCACAATGCTAATAAAGTATGAGTATTCAGTCAGTATATCGTCTCGAGATCATTACATGAAAGACTACTCACACAATAACAACGATTACCAGTACTGGAATTGAATGACATAACCTGTAGTGAGTGGTCAATTCTGTGCCATCCTGGCATCGGGCAGATACTCACGGATATGACTGTAATCCTTGACCCCTCTGACCCCATCAAAAAGATCTTCGGTGCCTAGTTCGTGAAGCCAGAAGAGGGTGCGCTCGGCACGGTCAGCGAAATAATAGCTGCAAACTCGTTCTCCGGTATCTGGATCCATGCCAAGCTGCAGCGTCAGCTCGATAGCACTCGTCAGCTCTACACCACTGCTCCTGGCAAGAGCGAGTAGATTATCTGCACAGTCATTCAAATCGTCGAGGAATGCCGGCACTCGGACATTGGTATCGGTGAAGACCCTCTAATGAAATCGGTCAGGTGTTGTGAATCACGACACGAAGAAGAGCTGACCTTCACTGGATGATAGAAATACAGCGTACCCTCGGGATGGACATGCGCTTCCCAGCCAGTACTAATAGCCAATTGACGTCTCGATTGCATAGCATTAGCTGAGCATCGTTTATCATGATACCTACTACTTACTGGGGGTACTGTCTAACGACAGGCGCGATACTTTCTATTCCGCTAGAAGACTTGCTATGCGATGCACACTCTTAAACAAGCTGCTGCCAGATAAGAAGCAGCAGGAATAACTTACATTTGCATGTCCTTCCCATATCTCTGAACAGTTGAAGCCACAAATGGAACTTTGCGGCGGGGGCGAACTAGAGGCGCATTGTGTTGATGTGGTTGTGACTGAAAAACAATCGCTCCTGGCAGTGCAGGAGAAGGCATAGTAACGGGTGCTGAACTGCATGCCACATTGCCTGGAGTGAAAATTTGTGAGTCATGCAAAGATAATCTGGTCGAGTATCGATAAATAACCTACTGGATACGTTGGTAGGCGCCGTTTGAACACCTCGGAGACTGATCGCAGCAACTCCCGCCGGGCCGTCAGCTGGTCGGTGAAGACTTATAAATGAATATATGGAATTCCGGGAAACCCAGGGATGTTGGACGTTCAAAAGACCACCAAACAGGCGCCGGAACAAGGTCAGGGATATGGAAGAAATTCCATTCGAGAGTATCTTGAGATATTTCCACAGCGTGGCGAACCTAAGGAAGGCCCGAGGGGGCAGGTGAACCATATATTCGTGGATCTTGCTAAAAGTCGATCGATGATATTACTGAAGTTACTGTCTGGGAGTCTTTTCGTTGATGCCGTGAGGCCCGGTCTGGACTTTGTTTGTTCAGGGTTTGAGTTTGTTCGAAGAAACCGAGGAAGGTCCGAATGACAACATGATCATAACATGAAACTGAATTGAGCACTGGCCCTTTGGAAGAGTCGAGGAGGTTACGGTAACACCAGCAGCCTCTGCCAGGCCAGTGATCAGTAGTACTGTACAGTCTCATTGGTGCTTCAAAGCTTCGAGCTTCAAACTAATGATCAAAGCGACAAGCTCACCAGTGAGGCCTAAATTTCAAAGTTGAACAACAATTCTGTCCCTCATTGAACTAATGGTTGGCAAGAGTTAGAAATGGTTGCTAGTATTATCATGATGTAATGTAATCATCGTGTTACACTCCGAGTTAGTCAGCTCCGATCGGAGGCTCACTGGCATAATAAGTACTACAATATTCAGATAACCGTGGGCCGCGGTACCTGCCGCACTGGCACACACTAGTGGCAGCGTTCGTGTTTCGAAGCACTCTCCGGGTCACGAGTGTCCTTGTGCTACTCTGATCTAAGTTCGGTACTTCACGCTGCCATTCCTCGAAGTAAATCGTCACACTAGTGTCACTTCATCCGGGTAAGGTTTTTGATCCCAACAAATAATGGCACCCAACGCACCTTTTGAACACTAGATTTCGGATTGTCGCGATGCTTCCCGAATGGCCAGTGAGCAAACTTTGGGGCTTTCCTGTCTTTCTTGTCAGCTGTTGGAACAGTCTCCGCCACGATCTTGTTGGATTTCTTGGATGCTCTATTCCTCTGGTCTTCCATGTAAGTCCTCACAACCCCAGTCTCCATAAAATCACTGACCGCCATTGCACTGAAATCTGGTGGTCCCATTGTTAGTGGTAGTTATGGAAGAAGTAGCGTAGGGACTCGTGAGATTTCCTGGGATGCTGTATACTGGAGTCCACTGCATCGATGCCATTCTTGGTGAGGCTATCCTTTTATATTGTCCGTTATAACGTCAAACGCATAGCCCCAGTGTAGGCTTAAAAGAATGCTGCCAAACACGCGAAAGCAGCCACAGCACACAGTTGCTTTGCTCAAATACTCTGCCTTGGATCCTTTTTGACGTTCTCTGCCTGCTTGCGCGGCGATTGTCCTCGAAATGCTATTTCGTCGTACTAGCCACAAAGTCCATGACACGGAACGAGATGTAAGTCCAAGTTTTACATGTTGCGCCGCCGCCATATGCAGATCCTGGGCACTCATATCCTTTCAGAGGATTGCTACAATGAGACACAAGCCTAAACGCAACAACATCATCGCAGAGATTGGGAGTCCGGGGACACACATCGCAAGCGTTTCTAGCAAAGTAAATCAGACTCGACCTCCACGAGGGAGGCGTTTTTGGTTCTCATGGGGTTGCTGGAGTAAGCGCTCATGCATAGGTTGCTCAACGTTACTCATAAACTAGTCTGTCAGGCGTGTAGCTTTGTTCGTCTCTCACTGCATCGCACATGATCAATCTTGCACATGGCACGCATCTGCATGTCGCACCCTCGATACATTGGCTGACAGAAGGCTCCTATAGCCTCTGCAACTTGACCACCAAGGGTGATCCGTGGTTGTCATTTGTGCTTAAACTGTGGACTGTTCGCGCTCTTCTCGTTGGTGTCAGACGTACTGCAGAAACATATATTGTTGACGGATCCCTTTGTTTAAACTGGACCTAAAGATAACCACACCGCAGCAGCTTCGGGGACAACCATACCGTGATTTTTGTTGTCTATGGATGGACTCTCATTAATGTATCATAACACACACAAGAGGACTATCGCCCGTTTACTAGATTCAATAGTTCTAACGAGTGCAGATTGTGCTATCGTGCGATGGAGGTTGGGCAACTGGCGACGAAGTGCACTAACTGAGTGAACAGTCGTCGCAGCGACAGACTGAGATAGCACGTGAAAAGATCCAGCTGTAGTTCCCACAGCCGGCTACCTAGTGTTCCATGAAATATTCGACTATTAGTAACCAGCCAGTTCCTTTAAGTTGCTCGATGTAGTCAACCATTCTCCCGTAATGCCCTCGATGTCCTCAACTGTATCTGTCATTAGCTCCAAGAACAAGAAATTGTCGTGGCTGCTGCGCTGAGTGACAACTCGCCATGGCAAACAGTTATTCAATGCGCCAACGTGGAGTCAGATCGTCGAGTCGAAAGTCTGACCAGTACCTTACAAAAAAGTCTGGCGTTGACAAGTGTTCTGGCCAAAGTGTATAACAAGTCGGCAAGTACTTAACTTCCCAGACACCATCTTCCTAATGTTGCTTCAGAATCTAGCCTGAGACACCAGTGGAATTCACTGGATCAATGCCATTCTTTGTGAGGTTATCCCTTGCAGTATGGCACGATGATCTAAGGTCGCCATTTTTAGTAGGGATGGGAGGTTGTGGGCAGTGGGCGCCCACAGCTTTGAGAACGTCATGAACCTTCGAAGCACTGCCATGCAGTTGATAACGCATGTACAAATACAGCATTATGCACAGCTGACTATCTAGCAGGTCTCTCCATCACTTCTACCGACTCTCCTTGCCCTCGAGTCGATAATTCACTTTCATATTCTTAAGCTTTATCGAAACCTTCATCAACATCATGGCACGCGAAGAGACCAAGTCAAGCACATCACCCAAACGGAAGGATGGAGAACAAGGAGCGATATTGAACTCATCAGCGCTTGGTGCACCTCTTCAGACGAGGGAGAAGGATCCACCACCCTATGGCGCACAGGATCCTCAGAATGCACTTTGGGAAGGTGAGTAACCGCATTGTGATGTCTACTGATTTACTCAACAAGAAGCAGGTGGGAATGAAGCGCTTCCTCCTCAATGGCAAGAGCATGGGGTATTGGGTGACAGGATAGCACATGAAGATAACATACTCTCAATGACCTCATGGCTCCGACCTCTACCAGGGGTGCGATTAGGTTAGCGAGGAATGTATTACTAGGAGCGAGGAACTCATGGTTGAGCATAGATGAACCTGGACAGCTTCTCGTTCCCGGATGCGAATGGCACATATCACCACTCGGTCGGTCCTACTTCGTTAATCACAACACTAAGACCACATCATGGAGGAAACCAGCGCTTGAACGTCCACCAGGGAGCTTGACTCCGGAGTGCATCATCGAGGGTCATTCAAAAAATATACGGAGCCTTGCTTGTTTGGACACCAGTTGCGATATACTAAGTGCTTCGGAAGATTGTTCAATTCGTCGGTGGAAACGAGACGGAAAGTCAATAGGAGGGCCATGGGACAATGCCGGTGAAGCTGTAAGGGCAATGGTAGTGTCCCCAAATCAAGCAATGTTTGTGTGTGGAAGCATGGATGGAAAACTACGACTATGGGACATCGCAGAGGGCAGCATGGTCGGCGACCCGTGGGAGGGGGATGCTGCAGTTTGGTGTCTCGATTGGTCTCCCGATGGCCAGGTGATAGCAAGTGGATCGGAGGACAGCACTATACGACGCTGGAACCCGAACATTGGCCGACAAATAGCACCAGAAATCAAGACAAGTCATGGGAGAGTCCACGCTGTTAAATACTCTTCACAAGGTGACAAATTTACCAGCGGTGGAGAAGACAAGATGATCTGCGTGTGGTCAAAGGATGGCAAGCTGCTCATGAATATTAAAGGACATGAAGAGACGGTGACGTTTTTGACCTGGTCCAAGGACGACTCGCACATCTTCTCTTCGTCGTTCGATAATACCATCCGAAAATGGTCTATTGATGGGGAAGAGCTTTTCGTTTTCCGGGGTCATACCAGGGCAATCAGGTCTCTATGTCTCACTCCTGATGAAAGTCATCTTGTCAGCGCATCAATGGACTGCTCAGTTCGCATTTGGGATCTCAAGACAAATCAACCAGTCGGAGATCCGCTCTTGCACGCCAACGAACTCGTGGCTGTTATTATTTTTCCTGATGGAAAATATATTGCCAGCGCTGGATTTGATGCAAAAATCTATGTGTGGAGCCTGGATGCAGCGCTCAAACAGATTGTGAGTGTGTCTATCTGTTATCAGCGTCTTTCTAAGCTGGTTTTTGTTGTGTCAGCGTGCAGATAACGCAAAGCTCAAGGTAAGTCGTCTGTGCTTCCCTTTCGCACTGCATCTAACTTTTTCACTAGGAACGTGCCATCCGAGATGCACGGATTGTGAGCCCCATTCTTTCTTCATTTCATCTCGTTAGTTCTCTAATGCTCGTCTGATCTCCGAGCAACAGCCCAACAAGATAAGCTCACCGAAATATGTCAGTATAATTTTTCGTAACTGAATTCTCGCAAGTCTGACACCTGATACAGGGGTCTGACTTCTTTGGCACCGATCCAAATCTCGCGCCCCGTCGTGCAGCTCCTCTGCCTGCGAGCCTGTCATCTACCTTTCGTTGGTTTAGTAATTTGTTCGGTTCGGTGCGTGTCAGCACAAGCTCTACTATACGCACTGCAGATGTTGCTCTTGCTTACGATGAAGATGTGGGTGGCTCGTCGTTTCTCCTTTTTGATACCATTGAAATAGATACATTTGCAGGTTGCTCTGGTCCCCATGACCCCCCATACCCGGGCAAAATCAGCTAGCTCGAAATATACGAGTGGCAGCGAAGCTGGCAGTTCAACCCAAGCAAGCCAACTTCAGGCTACGCCGGGGAAGACACAAGGCGCAAATGGTGCACGGACAGAAGAAGTCTCTCGTGAAGTTAAGTGCTGCGGATTGTTCTTTAGTTGTCGTCGTCATCCCTCGCAACCATGAGGTCATATCTGTCTGTTGCTCGATGATTTTATCTTCTGTCTTGTGGGCTTTACAGAGTATTTCGCACCTAACCATACGCTTTATGAGCGTTGTATTTTATTTATTTAGATAGAAGCCGCACAGTATCTCTCATCTGCAAGTAATTTATGTGAAAGGCGAGTCACTCGGGAGCTAACTTACTGCCATTTGGGAACTGTTTTTCTATACGTGTAAGGACGGAGCAATTTCGTATTTTGTGTCACCTTGAAGCTTGGGCGCTGATGTCTCTTGCTCCACAATACCATAATGTCTACTGTTCGTTGACTCGCGCTCGAACTCAGTCGTGCTTTGCTCATCATTCGGTGGGTCCTGTTCCACACGTTGACACATCTCTGACACGTGGTTGTTTAGCTTGCGACCCAGTGGAATGCGATGGTGGTGGTAGACCGCGGTGATGTACGTATCGCTCAAAGTATCCATTATCCCTTCTGAAGTCGTGTCACACAGTATTTCATCAAATTCCCCATCTACCTGAATCAGTATGTTCTTGATTGCTAGACCTATTTTGCTGCATAGCTAATTTTTCGTCAGAAACGGATCAATGTTATGATTCAAGAATTCGAATCGCCCGAATGTATCTGCCTGTGGCCCGCAGTGTTGACGGATAAGCAGCAGAAATAATCAGGCCGTTTTCCGCTAGTGCGTAGTCCATGTCTTGACTGATCTTCAAGCTAACCCTGGTGTCTAGCAATCGATTACATCCGATGGTTTAGATTGCGATGCATCCGTTTACGATCAAGACGCGTGGAGTAAGCTGATCAAGGACCAACAGACTAAGGTTCGGACGGGAGCTACTTTGACATACTTGTCTCTGACGCTAACGGGTTTGTTACAGGATCTCATCCAATCCATATTGGATACCATTGGATGTTCTCCTGGTGGGACACAGTCAGAGCAAGTTCGGCAAGGCGTGGTATGTTCTAAAATAACGCTCCTGCGTCTCTCTCATTTACCTTTGCCATTTAGAATATCCTGCTCAAAGGGGCGTGGGGAACGGGCAAGAAGACCGTTGTTCGTGCGATCTGCAACATGCTCAAGCGCCCGAAGTTTGACATTCGGGTGAATGACATCCCGCCCCTTGCCGATGTGCGACCATGGGCTGCCAAAGTAGCATCGGTATGTACCATCCGCAGGCCATGATACATCTCTGACACGTGGTTGTTTAGCTTGCGATCCAGTGGAATGCGGTGGTGGTGGTAGACCGCGGTGATGTACGTATCGTTCAAAGTATCCATTATGTCCCTTCTGAAGACGTGTCACACAGTATTTCATGAAATTCCATGAACCAGAGGATCGAGTATGTTCTTGATTGCTAGACCTATTTTGCTGCATAGCTAATTTTTCGTCAGGAACGGATCAATGTTATGATTCAAGAATTCGAGTCGCCCGAATGTATCTGCCTGTGGCCCGCAGTGTTGACGGATAAGCAGCAGAAATTAATCAGGCCGTTTTCCGCTAGTGCGTAGTTCAGCCATCTGACTTGACTGTATCACTAACGTTTCCCTGTTGCAGCCATCAATTTCCCCGATCTCGATCCGGCAGCCCGTCGTCAACGTTGGCTACAACTTTTTGGCCGAGATGACCTGGCTGCGACTTTATCGAGCAACGAGGATGCATCCGCCGCTAATGCGAGGGACGCAGAGGAGTGGGCCTTCATTCGGGAGATTGAGAAAATCTCTTGGTATGAGCTCGATGGTAATGTCATGTCTGACACTGGATGACGTGACGCAGTGCTGATGGTACCAACAGGAATGGACATTGAAGATTTCATGAATATAGCACGAAACTCAGCTGGGTAAGTTGGGTAATATAAACTGTTCGTGACAACTAATCAATGTAACGCAGGGGACACGATCTAGCTCCACAGCACGTAAAGGCGTCTCTCAAGGATTGGGAAGCGCCTCTTTCTCTACGGAACAAGGTAGCGCGGTTTTTCGCGCTTCGTGGAATTTATCCGCCCGTCTCGGCCAAGACTTGATGAACCACGATCTCAATAACGCGGTGAAGATGTTGTGTCTGTTTGAAATAGTGTACTCTGTCACGAATATGAATATGCCCTGTTTATGACTTATGAACTAATAGTTGCAACCATTGACTTGTCATTGCGTATATGCATACCCAGCTTCAGAGCTCCGAGTCCATGACAAATGTCATTATGTAGAACCTCCTTTTCATTTCATTGTTCGCTCTTTCAATCTACATTGCACGCGATGGCGTCTGCGTGCTCTTTTTACGGTGTCGTTGACATCGAAAATGCCCAACCTTACATGCTCGAACCGAAAAAAAGGCGTCCTAGACTTGCACATCAATTCATTCACGCATGGACAATTGTACATTGCATTGTCGAGAGTGCGTGGACGGAGTCAGTACGTGCCATAGAAATCCCTGCAATCTCAGACTACACAAATTAGACATGAGAGGGGGTGGTGGCCGTGCGTGACACGTTTTCTATGTTCCTATGCCACAGATGAGGAATGCGTAATTTTGTGATCCAGTACCACACGAAGGACCCAACGTGAATACCATTTGCAGCCAGTAGGGGCCAGATCGCTAGAACAACTATGGCGACCCACATCGGATATGCAATCGAAACGATGATGATGCCAGGCGTGCGGAAAATCAAGGTAGACAATGCTGCAGCAAACAATATTATTCTGTCGAACAATTGAGTTATCGACCCATGGAATGTGACCGGAAACGCACCCCCAAATCAGAAGTCCAAACGGCAAACTGAGCATAAGAGGAAAGCTCTCGAAGCCGAACACAGAACCAGACATTCCCACTAGGAAAGCAGCCTGTGGACGTAAACAATATAGGTTAAACAACAGAGAAATGAACATACCATGACTGCACGGGAGCCACGTAGATTCTTGTTGACTTGTCCAACCAATAGCAGTGTGACTACTAACGAGCCCATGGCACAGAGGGTAGACATATATGATAAAAGGATCACTGGCGGTTGAGCCTGGACAGATTGGACTGCGAGAAAACTGATATCAACAGCAAGCATCACAGTAGACTGAGATAGTCATTGGCTGTGTACAATATGAAGCAAAAGCAACTCACAAATATCGTGTATCCATTCCAATCGCTATTCAGTTTGTCCATGTACTGCTCCCACCGCTGATCAACAATGTGTTCGTCGACCAATACCTTCCGAAAAGCCTTGCTTTGAGCATCAGGAGATCCAAGAAGAATAATATTCATGAGATGAAAAAGGATATTTTTCGAGTAGGCATTGGATTCTTCATACAACGATTGGTCTACGTCAAGTCGGGCGCCTGGTTGTCCACAGAAATTCACAAATTTTGTTCTGCCTAGCAAAGTAATCAGGAAACAGAGATCGCAAAATACTAGCTGAAGCTCACATAAATGTTTCATGAATCGAGCTGAAACCGGCAAACATGTCAGATGCAATCAACCAACCTTCCGCGATTAGACATACCTGTGATCCACACGGAGTGCACACGCTCCTTGTCAGTACTGTCTGAAAAAAACGATCAAAAACAACTTCTGCACTCTTTCCCGCGTCATGAAATGATTTACCTTTGAGAAGATCTACCAGGCTGAGTATACTTGCAATCTGGGCCAAAGTAAAACGCGTTAGGGATGTTTGCGAAGTGATACCGTCTATCACAAGTCAATCTTGTAAAGAAATATTTATTAGTCCTCTACTCACCTGCCTGGGCGAATAGGACAAGTTCTTTGAGTTCCAGGACAACATCGACCGGAAGCAAGCGTCTGTTCGGAAATAGCTCAACGTGTTTCCTGCCAATGCCGTGGTATGTAAATCATGGGTGAAAAACCGGCTGTAATGAAGTGTGAGCTCATTTACTTCAGCCAAGTGGCGGAACGCGCATACTTCTAGAGGACATACGAACCAGTACTGTGATTCTAGTGCATACTCTGGGGGCGCAATTATAATCTGCAGGAGCAAGAAAGGAAAGTATTCCACGAAAAAGAACTCACTGGCGTGACTCTTGCGCTCTACACCGCGAACGCCGCCCATAAGGGAATCAGATATGTGGTCTTCGAACCAGAAAACAACACGTTTTGTGTGGTCGACAAAGTAGTAGCCCCACATCCACTCGCCATCCTTCTTCGTGATGAGCTCCAACGCGAGTTCGACATATGGATCCAAGGTTATCTCTGCGTGGCCCGCTTCTTCCTTCGCCTTCTTGACAGCTTTGCCCAATTTGACAGCAGTTTCGGGATCTCGAGCATCGGCATCAGTAAAAACTCTCTGACAAGCGACAGCGAATGAGTACAGCCGCGTAGGAGTGGGTAATAAACGCACTTCATATGGGTGATAGAAGATCAAAGCCCCTTCTGGTTGCGCGAGCGGTTCCCATCCCGCTACCGGAGCAAGCTCCCTATGAGTGCATTTCAATCTTGTCGCTAACTCTCTCACCAGCATGGCTTACTCTGTACAGTCCAAAGGACCTTTGGTAATCAGAAATGCCTCGTACTTATCTTTACTGCAATTATGGTTCAGAACAGCAACTCGCTCGAAACATAATTTACGTACACTCGCACGTTCCTCCCATATCGGTTGACCTGTTGGGGCACTATGGGAGTTAGAAAGATCTGGTCTGGCACTGCAGGAGCCGGTGGCGTGGTGACAACCATGGAGATGCTGGGACCAGGTATAGAGCTCGGCATAAATGGCGCAAAAGAGTGCGGTGGAAAATCTGCGTCAAAAGCTGAGTCATTCGACCAACCATGAAACTTGGGAGTTGGCATCTGAACATTAACGCTCGTTCCAGGAGGGGACCCTTGGTCGTGTAGAGGCGCCTCAAGCAACGGCACTGCAAGAGTCAGACTCACAGGAGGCGTCGGCTTGAGCTGCTCGGTCACTGGCTGAGTGCTCAATGCTAAACCGTCGGGCCGTTCTTGAAAATCTTCCTTCCTTCCATTCACGACAGATTGACAGTGTCGGATCAGTCGTAGGAGATACGTGTACAATCGAAAAGCGGTTGTCTTGACAATGTGCCTCAGCCAGGAGAAGAACATGCGACTGTGTTTTCCATGGATGATCATTATGGAGACAAAGAGTGCTGAGCACAAAAACTGGGGAACTTTGTTGGCAGTAAAAGATTCAAGAGCGATAGGAAGGGTAGCGTACGGTCTAACAAGGAGCTCCAGGCACGCTGGGATCTGTCGGACATTTCTACTTTTGGTTGGCATGCCGTAAAATGTATTGGGAGACCTGGAACGCTCGCGTGAAACTCAATCCACAAGCTCTCCATGGATGCTCATGACCTCCTCAAAGTGCAGCATGAACATGTCTTCGACCACATTCCAACTTAACTGACACACGTCTGGGGGATGAAAGTGCCAGTAACAAACAGTTCACGATGGATGTAGCCGCCATCTCGGTGAAACATATTGCTGATGCGAGGACGGACGACGATCAACGCGGCATTGGGGAAAGGTTGAGAGGATATCGGGATGCATGTGAACAAGAAAGTCCGATGTGTCAGGTTCTGCAGAAGATCCGTGTAACAGCATGATCTGAAGGTAAAAAAGCGATGTTTCATTGGGGTCGGCGAAATGACACGTCTCACAGATTCGTAGGTGCTCGTTTTGGCCTGGAACAAACTCAATCAGACAACAAATGAACAATGAGCGTGGAATCATTGTACACTCGCCATGCGTGAAGTTGATGGGGCACCATTTCAAGACAGCGCTAGTACTCCCCGTACATCTCTGACTTACCGCCTTCTCCGCCCTGCCCTTGTTTTTCTCCAAACCAGATCCAGATCACTCAATCACGGGGATCTACAGATAAGCGGATGATATCCTCTCTTTAACCAAGTACGGCCTCCTAATCACGAGGTCAATGCAGTCAGCAATGAGCATCAGCCGGGGTGTTCCTTTTTGTACTGCTTATACGTACTTACTGCAAACAAATCGAGATGGCAACCGTGACAATGACACTTTGCATGTAAGTTTTGACCCACCCTGGTCAATTTTATGGGTCGCAGTAGATCGCCCGTGTGAGGCTTCAAGCAGAATTATACTTGAAAAGTTAACCGAAGTCAACCGTGAATCAGTACACAGCATTTGCTGCCAGCACAGCCTCATCTAAATTCCATCTCCGCGAGTCTTGTTCGGAACCGGTGTCGAATCTGCGCATCTTTCACATGAGCTCTGCCGTGGACGTGGACCAGGCGCAAGTTGGCAGTTCTGACACCACATGATGGCGATAACCAAGTTCCCTGACAGCCTCAGCGCCAAAGCCTCAATCCATCGAAAAATGCAAAAGTATGTATACTCATCAAACTTATTTTCACAGTTATTCTCGGTCTATCAGATAACGGAAGGCATCCATATGATCCACCCTTGTGATGCAAGGGTGATCTCCCCGCGCATGAGCCTCTCAACTCGTGAGTCTGGTCGGTTATATGCGATGTTGACGGACTTTGTAGACGCAGAGGAATTTCGTTTTCCGCAATGTGTAAGGAATTTATGATGCATCATATCCACACAAAGAACTTTGCCACCATCTGACAGGCCTACCAGTATCGTCACCGCCGACAGCGACTGTGATGGCGGCCTGTCGTTTGCGCTTGGCTTCAGCGGTGATCACCAGGCCAGCCAGGGTATCTCGGTGGTTGCCTGGCAGAATCATTCCCACATGCTGAAACGCAGGTACCAAATCCTGACCATGGCGTTATACCGTAACAGTTGAGTGCCATATGCACCCAACTGAGCGTAAGGGAGGCAGTGCACTGATAATCAGCGACCTGTGCAGCTATAGGGTTCAAGGCCCATAAATCTAATTTCAGCAGTCGGTGCCTCGTACATCTCGCTACCGTCAGACCATCGTATAAAGGCGCGATCCTGTGCAAGTAAGTGTCTGTACATTCTTTAAATCATACTCTTCCCCGAAGCACCCGACCATAACTTTCACTCGCTTGACCCATGGCAAAAGTTGATATGCACACTAATAATGACAGCGTTGGTCCCCTCAATATAGAGGTAAGTAAATCCTTGCAGCTCTGACGTCCAATTAAATCTTCCATATTTATTCAGGATCAATTAAATTCTTTGCGAGGGCAAATTAATGAAATCAAGGAACACATTGACTTGCTCATCTTGCAAAGTGCCATCGTGCGGGACCGGAGGAGCCTCCTTCAGCATCAGCAAGATATCAAACCACTTGAGATAACGGAGGAACTGGATTCTACGTGCCTGGAGACCATTTCTATCAATCTCCTTAGCATGAAGGGTATTCATGATTCCGTTGTCTCAGGTACTTTGACGTTGACGGGTTCCTCAACATCTCACCTTCCCTCTGAATCGATAGTGGTATGTGATCGTTTATGTGTGGCTGCTTCATCTCACACAAGATTCCTGGAAGACTACCCCTTCTGATAACATCGTCGATGTTCAACCACCCACACAATCTCAAGGCAGCACGTCCAAGCTGAGCGCCAAACCGCGGAAATATAAGCCAGGACGTCGTGATTTCCAGGGAAGGTCTGCGCCGCTTGAACCTCCTGCTTTGTTCCAGGGGTGGGTGGATGCTATATGTTGAATGCTCTGGTTAGTTTGATTTGATGATCGATGATGTTCGTGACGAGTGTATGCTGCGCATGTATCCGCCTTCAGAAGCCTAAGATTTTTTTTTACGATTATAGGGTATACTCGCTGTGTTTCTTCCAGTAGCATATGGGTCGTTGAACGAGCCCAAATATGTGTAATATGTTCAATCAAGTTGTTTTGCAGGTCTTTGGCCGTCAGAGACTTTGAGTGGATGGACGCGCAACACTTTGTGTAGGTAAATTATTAGCATTTGGTTGCATAAATACGCCGTGGCATGTATGAACACATTTTGCATGAGCGATATGGCAGAATAAAGAGGTCTACAGCTGGGCGATAGCGATGCTGCAGGTAATTTGAGCAACCTCCACCAACCGCTAATCAACAACCTCACCAACATCTAACTCAACCTGTTCAACAACCAGGCGTACCAGAAGATGGTTTCATTCATGATCAGGACGATCGATAGCTTTTGGGCCTGGCCAATTCCACCTTCAAACTTCGAACAAATGAAGATCATATCGATAATACGTGGTCAAGCCTCGGCCCTCCAAGTATGAAATCGAAATGATCGGTCCCCAGAAGCTTGAGTCGTCACGGTGTTAATGTTGGCGACCGCTTGCGATATCTGCTTCTGACGGCGTCCTGAACGACAATCCCCGAGCCCGATATGTATATGATCGCCGATTCAGAGATATGACGATTTGGCTGTATACGCGTACGCGCTGTTGTGTGGCCACCGCACCGGTATGCCCTTGCCAGCCACAGCGAAATTCGAATCGCGTACTACGTTTCAAAGAACTCCAGAGCTTTTGCTGACTAAGACGTTACCGTATGCGCATCTATGATCTTCACGCTCAACTTCAACTTTCCGGCCTATCCCCATTGCCCCACTATCCAGTTCTCGTGGTTCATCGATGACGTTCATCGGTTGCACCGGTCCTTCATACCCACTCAATCCGTCCACAGCGCCATGCAAGAGAACGGGTCAGCCATCGTGGGAGCACGGCGCACCGAACTTCCAAATACTCGACGATCCACAAATGCCAAGGCGCACAAACTTGACAGTTCAACACAGCCTCAGCGCTCTGCCTGACACAACCATGATATATATACTCACATCCCACCCAAGCACTCACTCCCAGCTTCCTAACAATGGATTTCGGTAAGTCTTTCCTGCTCACCCTGCCCAGAACCATGCTAACGCGCCCACCTCCAAGTCCACACACCAGCATCCAACGAAGCATGGAAAAGCCTCTGCACCGTCGTAGAACACAGCGGGATATTCGATTCCGAAAGACGCCAGCCCCATTCCCGATGCATGGAGAACACGCGCGTCGCACTCCGCGAAAGCCTCAAAGAAGTCCTCGACAGACGTGAGCAAACAAACGTCTGGCTCAGCGGCCTCGCAGGCGTCGGAAAAACATCCATCGCGTTCACCCTAGCCGAAGAGCTCAAAAAAGCCTCAAGGCTCGCCGCTACCTTCTTCTTCTCGCACAAGCACGCACAAGTCCCCGGCAGGATCATCCCCACCATCGCCTACCAACTCGCCCTGACCTTCCCGCGCATCCGAGGGGACATCGCCCAAGCAATCGAGAAAGACGAGATCCTCTTATCACCTGAAAAATCCCGCGCTGACCAGATGAGGGAGCTCGTCATCAATCCTCTGCGCGTTTTGAGGTTTCGGCAGGAGATGCCTTATGCTATCATTATTGATGCGCTTGATGAGTGTTTTTCTTCTGAGGAGGCGGCGAGACTGGCTATGCTGTTTACGGAGACGCTCGCGGGCCCGGATTTGCCGATTATACATTTGGTGTTTACCAGTCGCCCTGATGGACATATCCGCGCGGCTATGCCACCTGATGTTCGTCAGATTTCTCTTACCAACCGTGATGCGGACACTGCACAGGATGTTCGTTTTTATCTGCGGGAATCGCTTGACAACATACGGACAAGCCGTTCCGCCATTTTCGGGCGGCCCCCCATACCTTGGCCGACAGAAGCTGAATTTGAGACTTTGGCATTCAAGGCAGGCGGTCTTTTCATCTACGCTGCTATGGTCGTCAATTTTCTATCACCCGTCGGTCAATACCCCCAGCAGAGACTAGATCTCCTCCTCAGCGAAACGTCGACCGTCGGCGCTGACATTGATCAGTTCTATCGACAGATAATCGCAACCTCGGAGAATCCAAGCCTGCACTGCAGGATGTTAGCCTCTATCATCCGACTCGTCCAACCACTCCCTCTGAGCGACCTCCAAGAGCTCTTCCACGCGGACAAGGAGAGCTTAGCTGTGATGCTGGAAGCCTTCTCACCCGTGATCTTGAATCCGCCTGATGGGCTCGGGAACGTCGAGATCTACCACGCATCGTTGAATGACTTTATGAAGGATCCTCATCGCTCGCAGGGATACCACGTGGATGACGCACATGCTCACGAGCACCTCGCATGTCGCTGCCTTGACCTGCTCACACGAACAGAACCGGTATACGGCGCCGCAGCGCACAACGCGCAACAATACGCGCGTTCGTGGTGGGGCACACACCTCTCTTCTGCTTATCCGAGCAGCGAACTGCGGCATCTGCTCACGGGGTTCAAGAAGGAGAATTTGAAACGGTTGGTGGCGGTTGCGGAGCAGGATCAGTCGCTTGGGCTTCTTACTGTTAATTTGAGGGAGGCTAGGAAGGCGTGTTTTTCTTGGGTATTTTTTTTTTTGATGGTGGGGGTGTTTGTTGATTGAACTTGCTTTTTTTTAGAAGTGGATTAGGAATTTGTCGGATGTTGTGGTTGCGTGGCGGATTGTCAAGGCGTCGAGGAAGGTGCATAAGAGGGTGAAGAAAGCGGAGCGGTGAGTGGAATTGAATATAGGCTACTTCGAGGAAGCGCTGGGTTGCAATTCGCACCCGTGCATTTCGTACTAATACCTTCTCGTCTTAAAATAATTCACAATGGAATCTTTTGCATCATCAAAGATGATCATCGACGATCCATCGTATCAGACGCACATCCAAGTTAGTCACAAAACGAGATGGACGACGACACAATAGCCTCAGACACAAACAAAAAATTGTCGATCGCACTTTGATCGGACTCGAAAATTACTGGTCCTGGACTGTACCGACGTTTACTACCTACCTCCACTCATGCGTCATGCACACAATGGCCATCAACATGAGCCTCTACGATCAGAAATCACGCTGCCGGCGTGTTACAGGTTTCCTATTTCGCATGTGCGATTTCTAGGTGGTTTCTCACAAGTATTCAACAGATATCGATATCATTCATGAATCAGGATTGTCTAGTTCGATGCATTGGGTATAGTGCGTTTTGCATAGTAACCATATCTTTGTTCACCGCCCAGACATAACTCCTCTGCCCACTTATTCAAGCGCATGGTGCGCGGGATATAGCGAGTTTATTTACTCTGCTTTGACCCACTCTGTGTTACGGTTTCTTGTCTGGCTTATCTGGTGCTGCACCGCAAGATGGTCATTGTTCCACAAGAGTTATCGAAGGAGCTGTTACGCCTCGGGCTTGTACAGCAAGGCCGAACTTCTATTTGTTTCAATCACATCAAGCTTACACCTGTGTTCAATTAATTTCTTTCAGAACTCTTCGATTTATGCAAGCTGCCAACTGTTCGCGAAACGCTTCTTGGACCCTGACCAAGTGGCACCCCGACAAGGACCCCGAAAAATCCTTGTCAACATCGCGCTCAACAGCGCCTCCCCCGCCTCCAGGCGACCTGCTGCCCCCAGCAAACTGCAGCAAGAGCACCTGGGAAATCGCATTGGAAATAGCTGCCAAAATCGCCAACGATTGGAACTTTCCTGGTCGTCAAGTAGTCGCATGCGCACGTAATTCTGGTCTGCAAATTAAAATCAAAATGATCTTTGATGACTTCCTTTTTATGCTTGAGGTCGCACCGCAATACTCACTTCACCCAATCAAGGGTCCTGAGGCGGAATCAAATATCCGTCTCCATCTTGCCGATTTTGGCGATACAAGCGCTGGACGGCGGTATATCTAGCAAGGACACCGTCACTAGATCGTTAACACCCCCCACATCCCCCACACGCTCACACCCATCCCTCGAATATGACCTTCGTCTCAAATGATCCCAGTTTGTGGCCGCACATCGATGTGCAATTTTTTTATAGCTATTGGATGGGTTTGTCGTATCAATTGGTGATGTCTCGATCTGACATCGACTTGCATTTTGCAGTTGCCGCTGGCGTCGTGGTGGTATACGACTGGGGTGAGCAAAACGATTATTTGAACCTCCTGCCATTCTTATGATACCTCCAGTATTAACAATCGGACAAGAGGTAGGTTGACCTCATCGCCAGAGCAGCCAACTGGCTAAGGATGGCGTTGTAGATTGAGCTGATCTGGGTGAGTGACGTAGTCTCATCATAAAAATAGGAGAATACAATAAATTCGCGACAGAGGCAACCTTGGTCTCTCATGACTGTGTTGTATTTGGTTGTTCGTATCTCATGTTATGCTATAGCGTGGTTGGCTGTTGTGCTGACTCCAAAATGTTCTAGATACGCTATATTGGCATACCTTTTCCTGCGTATGTCTCGAGGCCAAAAATCGGTGTTGTGCTAATAACTCATATCTGATGATTAGTGTCAGTGTACTGGGTATGTCTTATATGCACTGTGTTCGATTCTTCTGACCAGCAGCACACAGACTCTATGACATTTGTCTCGCTGACAGATATAGTGAGTATTCCGCAACCATCTCCCTCCTACTCTCCGATTAATACACACACCTAGGGGTGAGTGAAATTCTGACCATTAACCTTGGTTCAACATAATGACTACACAGGTGTGAGTTGAGTGTCTGATTCTAGTACGAGGTGATCACTGATTGGGTGTTTCAGGCAATATACTGTTCTACGCAATAAATTGGACAAATGTGGTCATAGCTGCCATGCTGGGCGGTGAGCTGCAAAATCTCAGTGATATCGACTCGACTGAATGATGCTGCAAGTCATCATGATTGCTCGGTTACATGCCATGTGTCAAGGATCCAGAACCATGCTCATCTTCCTTGTTTTCATCTTCCTGGCTGTTAACATCTCCTGTGGAGTACTCGCGGCAATAGGACTCAAGTATGTTGGAGGAGGTAAGTTTTACTTGCTGACACGCAGAACACAGCTCATTGGACAAACACCAGAGGAGGTCATACTCTCTGGCACCCATATGTGCGGTTATTCCTATGGGGGGAATACATTGCTTCTGTTTTTAATGCTTTGGATGCTCAACACTGTTTGGGAGGTCCTCGCACTGTGTATTTCGGTCTGGATTGTTGTGAAGCACTTCCGTGACCTGCGACGCCTCGGCCCATCGACAGGGTCGACCATCGGAGACTGTTTCAGAGTGCTGATACAATCTCACGTGCTTTATTTTGCGAGGTGAGCTTGTAATTGAGAAAGTGGTTATCTTTTCCTGCTCAAATTCCGCACGTGCTAGCTTTGCCGGTGTCTCTTCCTTGGACCTTCTTGGTCTCTCTCTGGCGATCTTGGTGCGCCGGCCTGTCGCTGACATCTGCTTATACCAACGGCTCATCATCTCTGTAGGATCCAGATTCTATTGGATCTACGATATTCGCAGGTGTTCGTCAAATTTTAATAGTCGTGCAGATGTTTGTGTTGGGACCACGCCTCATCCTTAGCGTTCGAGAATATCACGCAAAACTCGTTGCCGGCTCCGATGCAGACGCTAGCATGAATTCGATTGTCTTCCAGGAGCATGTACATATATCAACTAGCGGTACTGTGTAGGGAAATGTTTGCCGGGCATTCTGCAGGGAGGAGAAATTTGGTCGAGGATTCGTCGTGGTATTTATTAAACATACATGCTGCTTCGAAGTATATTTAAGGCGACGTTTATGTATACATTTTTCATCTCCTGTTGTAGTATAATCACTGCTGGATGCCAGTGAACCGCTCACCTGCATTTGCACTGAGTGAATTATCCGGAAGTCTAGCAACCAACGCAGTCTTTCATATCCGGCACTGAAATACGATGAGACTCGATACAAATTTCTCAGACAGCTAATTCTACGCGTGTGCGGAGTTCTGCTGTCTGAGCATACTACAGATGAAGATGAAGTGTTTGTAAAGCGTGCAGCCCAGATGGCTGATAGCTCATTAGATACTTTATACATCCATCCATCAGCAAACCTGCAGGCACATGCCTGCACCTGGTGGCAACTTGGATATCCTGGTAGCGTTGTGCGCATGCGACTGCGAATTAAGCGTCGGGCTTGTGCCATTGGAAGATCTGTTGGAGCCCATCCTGCTACTGGTAAGCATGCCTGTCAGAGCAAAGCATAGAATGAGATACGCAGTACACACGTACGTATTCGTTATCAACACCGACCCTAGGGCCAACAGATCGATAAACAATACATCGCTTCACGCGATTACGTGCTGTGCCAGCCCGTGAAGAAATTTGGAATCGTCTGTAGAAGGGCAAGCGAGAGCGACTGCACAAGACCAGATGAGCGGTGATCCATACATACGTCGGTCGGAGTCACGCCATCGTATCTCTCGGTCAAATGTCTGCTTTAAAATTGGTAGTCAAACATGGTTCTGAGGCGACGGGAAATGGTACTAAGACCGAGTACATTGAACAGGATCTATAAACGAGCTCACCAAGCGAGGCGACAGGAAAGGTTAGAGGCACCCTAACACACTGTCGCCCGCTACTAGGTAAGCAAAGCTCCACTATGATGAGGACGGAGCCTGAAGAACAGGATTGAATATTGAATATTGAATCCTGAAAGACACGTGAAAGGCATATTGACCATAGCAAGCAGGAACATGACGCCGAGCCCCCCACTAAGAGTGGATGATATTTGAGTCAGACTCAAACGCTACCATATCAGGGACTCCTCAATTCACTGATGAAGAGACACGTCGCCCACGACGACGCTGACGCGACCCAAATATTAGTTTAGTATACACAATATTTAAACCCAATAAATTTGGTAGTCAAACATGGCTCTATTGCTCTCAGGCCTAGATTTTGGTCTAGTGGGCGTGCTTTCTATAAGCTTTGTATTTGCTATGCGTGTTGTAGTAAATTATATAGCGACAGGCAATTACGAACAGCGGTCTATGAGTTGGAGTACCTTGAAATTATAAAGTAGCACGCGTTATGACCCAGCCCTACAGCTAACACTCGACAACCATATTGCGCAAGTAAGCTTGACAACTTTTCATACGGTCAAAGCTGGACTGGAACTGCGAGGTGTTTCGGTACCTGCTTGATAGGAGTTATGAATGAGACTGCGGATGGCCTGCTCTGATCGATGTCGACGAGCACGCAGAGCGGGTGATGCATATGGGCCGTCAGGGAGCGAAGTGATACAAGCATGTGCAGAAAACCGCATCCCGAGGCTTTCCAGGTTGTCCTTGTTCCTCGCCCACCACAAATCCATGTCCCTAGGATAATCTTCCAAGGAGGTGACCACGGCGGCGACTGGTACCCCACCTGCCGCACTGGCGGTGGAGCCGACTATGTTGGTGAAAAATTTATAATCCTTGACTAGTGCCCTCTGGGCCCTCGACCCCCTCATGCAATACAAAAGAAGGTAGACTCCGTCATCTTTGTACAGCCTCTTGTATGACTTTTTCAGACGCCATTTTGTAAACAGGGTCCGGAAAAACCCCATTGATTCGATTGAGGAAACTTCCCAAAGTTTGAAGCGGCGATCTCCAAGATTGACTTCGTGAGAGGTATGCTGCAGCGTGCAAGTTTCTGCTCCTGGTGACGTCTGTGCGACGTCGCATCCCATAATCAAGTTGATGATGGCGCTTTTCCCAACTCCAGTCTCCCCGAAAAGCAACACATTCAAAGGACCGGCAAGTGACTTGACCGCGTATAAGGATCAGTACACGTAAAAATGATGCACTAGTAGACGCTCACCAGCGACGAGACCGTAGAAAAAAGACTTAATGGTGAAGGGCCAAGGGTTCGCGAGGAAGACTGAAATGTGCAAGTGATCATAATCTCAGCCTAGTTCATAATCGAGCCAACCACAAGCTAGTGTTGTTCACCTGAGGTTGCACCCCCAAGCTGAGAGGAACAGATACAGTCATCTGCTCCGCATTTACCAGGCCCAAGTATGCACTTAGATGGCCCTCCTGTAGCCCGCCAACCAGGACATCCTGTCAGAGTCAAAAACTCGACACCTGCGTGACGAGACCAGTAATGAGCTTACATCCTGTTGTTCAACTTTCTCTTGTTCCCTCTCTATGAAGTTCATAGTCTTGAGGGCACATGGACGAGCCAATGGATCAATTGACCAACACTGCTCGATATGATTCCAGCGGGCGTCTGTGATGTCAGACGTCACCTTGGATGTTTCAGGACGCGGGATTTCCTCTCCTTCTTGGATTTTTTGATGGACTTTGTACTCATCAATGTCATGCCAAGGAACAAGCAGAGTCAACAACTGGGATGAATGATATTTTAAAAATAGATTTTGTAGCATGGAACGCTTACACTTACATGGTACATGACACGACCAAAGGAATACATGTCGTTCTGCGTGGTCGGTTTCATATCGGAAGGGTAATCATGTGGCCTAATCAGCTCAGGTGCAGCCCACCTGGCTGGACCAGCCCGAGCATGTGATCCTTCAATTGGGCGGTCTTTTAAATGTCCGCAGAGGACATTTGACAAACCGAAGTCCGTCAGACAAGCCTTGTATTCTCCGTTCTCGATATCTACCAAAACATTTGACTGGATGATTTAGCGAGTGGAAATGAATGTGAAGAAAATGAGCTAACGCTCGTAATGTCACCATGGACAATGGGAAAAGAGTGAACTAACGGCGATTTTATCAGTTGAAGTAAGACAACTGTGAAGAGAATACAAACGATAGTAGAGCCCAGATGCTATGCCGTGAAGCTAGTGAACAAGAATAATTCAGTTTAGGCCCACTGCAGCTCAACAGGTTAAATTACCAGTTTCAATTTGGACTCAATGCTTAATGCAATACCCTGTTCTGTAATCAGGCGGAACAGCGAGCCGTGTGGAAACCACCGGAGGACAAGGGCTGTGATTGGCCCGAACCCCTCTGTCGTTCCATAAAGTGTGACGATATTTTCGTGGGCGAGGTGTGCCCATATTGCAGTTTCTCGTCGAAACCTCTACCAAATACATATAAAATAGTGCTCAGAACAGGGAAGCATACATACTCACTCTTAGGTCCTGCTCTGAGGCGTCATTGAAGCGAGACCTGAAGGATTTTACCGCGACCTGTAGTATGATAATGAACATGATGATGAGCAAGTTATGCTAGTACTTCCCACTGGACAGTCTGACCTTGACCGGGCCCGACGGTCGTCTCCATTCACATCTGTACACGTTTCCGAATGCACCACTGGCGACGTAGTCATTGATCGTACCGAAGATCTGACCTGTCAGATCTTTTGCCAGTGCCAGTTGTACTTCAGAACTAAACATGAGGGAACTAAATCAACGAAGACTTGTTTGAATATGAGCACCCTACAGAGGTGGAGGTTCCGAGGTAGAAGCCTAAGTAGAACACATCAGGATCCGTCACTGATTGAGATGCTGGGCTGTCAAACCTGCGAATCATCATTCCTAGACTGATCAATGTATTCAATGATGCGCGCAGCCAGAGGACGATCCCCGGGATTCCAAGACCAGCATCGTTGAATCAAGTTCCAACGGTCATTAAGGATGTTCTCAGGACGAGCAGGAGTGGCGCCTCTCGAGAGCTCAATGGAAATTTGATGTGAACGTTTCTTCTCTTTCCATGGGATATCCCCCGAGATGATCTGGGTGGAGAAAGTTTAGAGTGGCACCGTGGAAATACGACAAAGATCGCACATAGAACATAACACTACCAAAAGAATATACATCACTCTCGAAAGTCGGTGTTTCAGGGTCACAGTCCACTCCAATAAGTTCAGGCGCACGCCATCGAGAATCAAAACTGCGGTCCGCCGTCGTGGTGGCGAGTTGCAACTCTGGATCTCCTACGACTGTTGCAATGCCGAAACCTGTGAGGCGTGGATTCCCTGAACTATCTACGAGCACATTTATCTGAGGCTTACGAATAAGTGCAATATTGGCAAAGAGACGACCGTACATACGGGTTGAAGGTCTCCATGAACAACATTCTCCGAGTGAACTGGATAGGCATCAATAACAAAAATCACGATTTTACAGAAATTAACGGACGATAAATGAGGCCATCAGCGATACTCTTGGCCTGGTGACATGAGAATCAACGAATACTAGTTGGATAGGGTGAATGAGGAAGGGACTTACCAATGCAACTTTCGTAGAAGCAGTGAGGGCTGTTGCTTGCTTCTCCAGGTATATATCTAATGTCCCCAAGGGCATCCATTGCGAGACAAGAGCCGGTAATGGAGATTCGACGTATGCGATACCAAGTAGTGGTACAATAGTCGAGTGTCTCAGCCTAAACCATACCTGGAGTTCCCGACGCATTGCCTACAAGGCCCATATATTAGACGAACTGTGATTTCAGTTGGCGTAATTCAGTAAAAAGACTGACTTTCTCGATTTTCGCCATGGTTCTCTTGTGGTCAATGATAATTACCTTCACTGCAACCTGATGAATATTAGGTGGACATGATGGGCTTAGGTCACTCGGACAAACCTCCGTTGTGCCTTTGCTGGCCTCGATGGTACACCGATAAACCTGGCTAAAGGGACTACATGTAATTGGAGATCCAAGCTTGGTTATTAGGGGCGTGAGGTCGCCAACGATCCCACTGTAAAATGTGATGAGGGAGGACGACGCACACCACTGGCGTACACTCACTCTTCAAGCACAAATCCCCTCATGAGTATACGAGTATGACAGCCGATGTAGGGGTAGAACAAGGAGTACGATATGCAGGTTTCACTCCGAATAGGTTGCTGTACGGCTTTCTTTCAGGTGTAAGGCACTGAACAACCTAACACCAAAGTCCCTAGTAGTAGTGACCTGCACAGTCGGTCATCGGGATTGCTAAGCGGAGTCTAGCGGAGATTCAAATACGAAATAGCCCTAAAACTGTTAATAAATGAATTCTCTACGTGGTAGAAACTCCTCATCATAATATTTGAGCGCTTGAGCCTCACAGCTGTGATACCTGATGTATCATAGAAATCTGGAAATAAGAAAGAAACTCTAGATGAGACAACAATGCTTGCAGTAACCCGATTCCGAACATCGTTGCAACCAGGAGCTTGGTCCTCGATCCAACCGCGAGGCGAAGTATTATGTATACCCTTGCCTCGTGGCATGGCTGTCCTTGTGGTACTTAAGCATGCAGCAATTGTTGCACACGGCCACTTGTAGCTTGCAACCTATACGGCGCTCAGCCCACATCGACGTCCGAGCAATGGTGGAACATGCGTTTGAAGAGTGAGTCTGCCCATCATGTCGTCACCTCTGGCAGTCTTCATGGTATCTGCAGCAATACCATGACCATTCACGACTTCGCGTCTCAAATCAAGCTCCATTCTTCAGTTACATCTCCAGTTGCATATGGTTCATTTGGCGAAGTTCATCGATGCACCATCAATGAAGGCAAAACGGAGGTTTGTGACAGTCTGTTTGGGCAACATGCGCTCGTGCACATAATATCTACCAGGTTGCAGTAAAGGTATTCGTGATTGATCCTAAGAGATCTCAGAAGAAACTTGAAAGCGTAAGTCTTCCAATTGGAGTGGGCGACTCAAATGACACTTCCACTGCACCGGTCTATGCAGGCCTTGCGCCGGGAACTCGTGGTATGGCTTAAGCTCAGTAAATCGCCTTATATCGTGCCCCTACTCGGCGTCGCAAAATTAGATTCTCCGTTGTCGGCTCTCGTTTCGGTATGGATGTCTTCTGGGACGTTATCTCAATACCTCGAGAATCACGCTGCAACCCTTGCTCCTGCTGGCAGAGTTGAATTAGTGAGTCTCATATTAGCATCAATATTGCCATTCAACAAGTGTTCATTAATTCACATGCTGCTAGACCAAGGGCGTAGCTGGTGGTGTCGATTTTCGTTCGTCGATTTTAATGTAGGCATTATTTTAGCCATTAATGTTTACCTAGTTCGCTCGGAGAATGTCATTCATGGAGACCTTCACCCGGTATGTTTGGTCGTCTCTTTGTAAATTTCGAACTCATTTGCAAGCCTCAGGGAAATGTGTTGATCGATGGTTCAGGGAATCCACGTCTGACTGATTTTGGTCTTGCTACCGTTGTAGGGGACCAAGAGTTGCAGTGGACCACGACGACTGCGGCATGTAATTTCAATTCTCGATGGCGTGCCCCTGAAGTCATCGGAATCGAATGTGACAAACCTGAACGACCAACTTTCGAAAGTGATATCTATTCCCTTGGCAGTGTCATTTTCTTTGTGGGATCTATCTTGTCTTTCCGTGGTTTCATTTTAAGCCTCCTTCAATCAGATCATCTCTGGGGATATACCATGGAAAGAGAAGAAATCTTCGGATCAAATCTCCATCCAGCTATCGAAAAAAGCCACGCCCACGCGTTCCGGGAACATCCCTAATGGTCTCTGGAACTTGATTCAAAAATGCTGGTCATGGGAGCCGGGACATCGCCCAGAGGCTGAAAAAATCCTGGAATACATCGGTTCGTCTGCGATTGGCGATTTGCAGGTTCGGCAGCCCGATTATCTGATTTGGTGACAACTCTTGATACATTTAATTTAGACGTCTATTTCGAATCAACCAGTGGATCTGACAGGTCAGATCATTGGGCAAATCTACGACTATTCCGCAGGAGGTGCCTTTACAAACGTTTTTAAATGTGAATGCAAACAACCAACTGGGCGTATCAAGGTCTGGCTAGTGCTGTGGTAGCAGTAGTGTAGGTGTTGACTATGCACTACAGGTTGCTATGAAAGTGCTCAGGTTTGGCATCTCAGAGGCAGAATTAGAGGTGAGAATTCTGACATTATTCTGTGCTCACTACATCATTGGACATTGACCGCTAGAGATTTCATCGCGAAACTAAGATTTGGGCGATCCTTGCGCATGGTCACATTGTTCCTCTTCTTGGAACGGCAAGAGTGTTTGGGTCATTTCCAGCCCCAACCTTACCAGCCCCAGCCCTTATCTTTCCATGGTTTGAGACCACACTCCGCCGCATTATCGAGGAACAGGGCGCCACGTTGAGCATTAGATCGAAACTCGATTTAGTGAGCCTTTGTTTACTCAAATTGGATCTAGACTGAATCCTCCATGTCTATATCCACTAGCTGCTCGGCACAGCGTCTGGACTTGGACATCGTCAGTCTTCTGTTCTTTCATACTTATTTCCCTTCGACTGACATTACTTCCATTAGTTCATGGTTTGGACATTGTTCATGGAGATATCACTAGTGTTCGTTGAACTTGTTCGCTTGAATTTGTGCTCATGGCAACTTCCAGTCCAATATTCTGGTGGATATGCAGGCAGGGAAATACCGCGCGTGTCTCACGGATGTAGGTTTGGCGACAGTGCTCGGCGGCCGTTTAAACAACCGAATCCAAGGATCAAATGTTCGTCTTGATGCAATCAGGTGGACTGCGCCTGAGTTGGTCAATGGCGGCAGCCCGACGAAAGAGAACGACATGTATTCTTTCGGTTGCGTCATGTTCCACGTGAGTCTGAAGCTCGCAAACCTGCATTTACGGTTGGTCATGATCATTTATACGCAGCTGTTGACTCTGGACATTCCTTGGCATACAATCATCGATGACTATACAGTCCTTGAAAACGTTCGCAGAGGAGAGTGCATACCGCGTCCTGCAACATCTGATTCGCCCGATGTTACGAACACACGCTGGAATGTGATCAAGAAGTGCTGGTCAGCCGTGGCGTCCCGTCCATCTGCCCCAATGGCCATAGACTTCTTGAAGAATGAACTGGAAGCTGTGTCAGGCGATGTAGGTTCATTGGTGGCTGGCTTTTCCCTGCATTGCCGAATACCTGCTCTTCACAGGACGTGACTTTTCGGGGAGTAAGAGGGGATCATACCGAGCATCTCAATCAGCATGAAGAGAACTCTCTGAATCCTGCAACATCGGATTCAGCCCCCCGCATTACAGACGCACGCAATAACGAGATTCAGCAGTGTTTGCCGGTTGATGCACCTGCTAGACCGTTTGCATCAATAGTAACAAATGTTTCAGAGACTTCGACAGAAGACGTAAGTTCATTCATGACTTATCTCTTCATGCAGAGCTGAATCATTTTCCCTGCAGGACAAGACTCTTTGCAGGGAGAGCAGTCATCGACAGACATCATCGGACGTGTTTCATGAGGATCAAAGACCTGCATCTAATGGCGTCACGTGTCAAACATGTGAGGAGGGTCTGCGGCCTCAAAGTTTGGCCAGTTCCAACGCCACAACACGCCAACCCTCCTTTAGAGTCTCAACGCCAGTGAGCATCTCATATCACATTCATTCATACATATGCTCATCCTCTCATGCGACCAGCCTCCTTTGGGCCCTTTGAATGTCTTGTTGTTCGGGGAGACTGGGGTTGACAAAAGCTCCATCATCAACTTGATTGCCGGGCAAAACATGGCCAATGAAGAGCAGCACGCGCCTTATTTCATGCTGAAACATATCGCCAGAGTTACCCTTAAAAGGCGCCACTTCGAACTCTGGGAAGTCTCCTCGACTGCATTTATGGGTGTCTTCCGGCGATTTATTTCCAAATGGCGACTAAGAGCGTCTTATAGAAAGCTGCATAGGAACGGTGGTGCGCCTCTTCTCCTATATTGCATGAAGGGACCATGTGCCCCGACAGCATCCAGGGATTATCAAGATTTCACCGATATTGTTGGCTCCACCAGCCACGTATCAATTGTCGCGGTGGTCGACGGTTTAGAGTCTCTGACCAACATGGATGATTGGTGGACGAAACACAAGGGGGACATGGAACGCCTCGGCATGCAGTTCTCCAATCATGCATGCATTTCTTCGCTCCCTGATGATCCAAGCACCTCACGATCTCGGGAGACTATCCGCAACTTAATCGAAACCTATGCATCATAGGTCCCCTGGGTACGTATCATGGAAATCGTCCGCTCGATCCTTTATGACTAGAGGTTGGCAGTGCTAACTCAGTACCTGACTGCATGTCATTGCATCATATGACTACCTACTACTACTTAATAGCATCCGGCTGAACAATTTCAGTCAGCATATACATGTCTTACTGTCTTCCCCCATTTCGTCGACTCCAATCGACGCTTTCCATGGCAATATTTACGACAGGCACCAACAATTCCTGTCCGCTAGTTGTTCATTTTCGTACTACTCTTCGTCAGCGCCCAGAGTCTGGTAATGTTGCGTGATATGAATGAGCTTAATCGGTCTAGGGAACTTCTTCCTTCGCAGTGCCGACGGGATATTCTCATGATACTGCTTCGTATACGGGCGCGCGAAGGTCTGTCCACAAAATGTGTAGACAGCCCGAACCCCACGAGCAAAGTCGACATAATGAGTGAGCCCATCCTTCATGACAATAAACAAGTACCAGACCACGTACACTTCACTTTGTCGCATTACGTGCATCGTACGTTGCCATCTATCACTGTCGTTCCTAGTGGCAGATGATCAGTGTCCGATAAAAGGTGGAAAATGGGGAAAATGCGCGCCGGTTTCATACCGAATAACCAGAGTTCTGTAAGTGGCAGCTTCATCTGCGATTCATGTAATTCCCCTACTAATCAGTAGGGCTATAAGTCGGCTTGCGTCGGTACTTGGCAACCAATCGACCTTAGAGAGAAAAGCTAAAGTTTGATGCGGTGCATGGCCCATGGTTTGTGGAACCCGGACTACCGGATAGAGCTGCTGCAGGTTGTGGTCTTCTACTGCTACCTAACGTCCTCTGTAGACTTCTCTATCTCCTGACCAATCTACTACAAAACCCTACGTCGTGCACCCACCCTCTTCTGAGTCGCGAACACATACCGCTTTGCTACCTTTGTTCTAGATAAGAGTGGTAGCGTCTTTGAGTTTGGGGAGGACTGGAGGTCTAAGGTGATCTGCGTGTGTGTCGAGCTGCGCTAGTTCTTGAAAATCGCTAGGTAAGAATGGAAGTCTGGGATCGGTTAAATAGTTGGGAGTTTGCGAATGTCCTCTGCTGCTTCTCGTGTGTATCTACGCAGGTAAAAAAAAGAGAGAAAGTGAGGGATAAAAGGGAGAGAAAAGGCAAGATGGAATGATGTGATGCTAATAAAAAAAAGTCAAATAACCAACCTTCTAGCTGGCTCCCGCCAGCTATAAATTTCACCCCTCCACTACATTCCTACTATATAGGAAACGCGTGGCTGGTATATGAAAATTAATTGCTGCAATCTTGAAGCGCAAGTTTTGAAGTCGGTGCACTAAGTGACTACGCTTCTCGCGTTGAGAAGCGTAGGCTTAATGCACCTATGTAAGAGATGGAAGAGGAAAGTGAGTGAGAGCAATAAAATGGAACACGAGTCGCAAGTGCTATGGGTAGGAAGTGGCTTCATAAAAGTAGCGTGGTATACGAGAAGTGCGAGCAAAGCCTGATCAGTTCATAAAGTTTGTATATATATGGGAGGTACATGTGAGTATCGCAATCGCTTAAGATATCGCTCTAGGGGCGAGGGTCTTGCTGTCTTTTTGGGAGAGATTGTTGTAGCAGGGTTTCTGAGAGACGAGCGCTAAGGGATAGCTTGAGTATCAGTCGGAATATATAGGTATTAACTTGTGGCTCGAAGCATAAGTCGGAAGGTAGGTATTTTCTGTAGAAGAGCAGTAGCTATGTGTCGCGTAGAGGTAGCTATGGAGCTTAGTAGTATCGACGAGAGGCCTTGAACTAGGAACAGTACTAGTAGATCCTAAGGCACACCTAAGCAAGCTATATATAGTGGCCAACCGTGCGGAAGAATCCAACCGGGTGTACCCTCTCAGTAGCAGATACAGGGACGTTTCATAGAGGGA